>OX451736.1:794884849-795394849 GCA_948472305.1 Vicia faba | reverse complement strand
GCTTAAATATAAAACAAGCCCTATTTTTGGCCCTAAGATGCCATGCAATGCTTATGATTATGAATACAAATGAACAAGTCCAATTAGTGACCCAATACAACACTGGGGATGTAGGGAATAAAAACAAGGATCAAAATAAAAAACCCGACTAGGAAAATAAATCACTGGTGAACAAAAGACTCGACTCTATTGGGGTAAAGCCCATAAAAGGGATAAGGTGTCATCAACTAAAATATTGAGGAGAGAAGGTAAAGGATAACAGTGACCGATAGATGGCTGCGAACTATCCATTCACTGAGGAGATAGCAAAAAAAAAGTAATGTCGACCCAACGGGGAAGGAACTGGTAAGGTAATACCGGTAAATACCAATATTAAGGTAGGTAATAAATGATTAACACTCGTACTCATATTAGAAACAAATGAACTTCTTCAGAGTAAATTGAATCCCAACGACGAACTATCTCCCATAATGAAGAGACTACCATCCATCGGAAAAAGATCTCAAAAACGAACTATCTCCCATAATGACGAGACTACCATTCATTAGAGTAATAAATCTCAAAAATAAACTATCTCCCATAATGACGAGACTACCATTCATTGGAGTAATAAATCTCAACAACAAACTACCTCCCATAATGACTAGGCTACCGTTAATTGGAGTAACAAATCTCAACAACAAACTACCTCCCATAATGACGAGGCTACCATTCATTGGAGTAATAAATCTCAACAACAAACTACCTACCATAATAATGAGGCTACCATTCATTAGAGTAATAAATCTCAACAACAAACTACCTCCCATAATGATGAGGCTACCATTCATTGGAGTAACAAATCTCAACAACAAACTACCTCCCATAATGACGAGGCTACCATTCATTGGAGTAATAAATCACAACAACAAACTACCTCCCATAATGACGAGGCTACCATTCATTGGAGTAACAAGTCTCAATAACAAACTACCTCCCATAATGACGAGGCTACCATTAATTGGAGTAACAAATCTCAACAACAAACTACCTCCCATAATGACGAGGCTACCGTTCATTGGAGTAATAAATCTAAATAACAAACTACCTCCCATAATGACGAGACTACCATTCATTGGACTAATAAATCTTAACAACAAACTACCTCCCATAATGATGAGGATATCATTCATTGGAGTAACAAATCTCAACAACAAACTACCTCCCATAATGACGAAGCTACCATTTATTGGAGTAACAAATATCAACAACAAACTACCTCCCATAATGACGAGGCTACCATTCATTGGAGTAATAAATCTCAACAACAGACTACCTCCCATAATGACGAGGCTACCATTCATTGGAGTAATAAATCCTAATAAAAAAGTGCCTCCCATAATGGCGAGGCTACCATTCATTGGAGTAACATCATAAATCTTCTCCGGGAACTACCAGATTTACTAGGGAAGTACATGTTACTTAAATAAAGAGACCTGTCACTTGCTGTTATGAGAAGGAATTGAAATAATGATTTCTTGGGGAAAGAAATAATACTTCCTGGGGAAATGTCAAAATATTCCCGCTGAGGGGCTAGAGTCTTCACGTGCAAAATAAATGAACATTCTCAAACTAGGGCTCAAAGCTTGCAGAAATCAAAATAATAATGTTGTTAGGGACCAAAAATTCAAACCAGAAATAAACCAGAATGAAACAGTCAACCAAAATAACACTTCATGAGAAATAAACTCAAGAGGGAATCACGTTCTAGGTAGACAATGATCTGAATAGGAAAAAGCAAAACTATTCCACGAGGGATAACTCAGTGGAGAAATTGAAAGGATATAGACTTTCTGCTTAAGGTTGACACTCTATTGGAGAGAGGATGACCATAACTCTGCAAAACAGGATAATATGCCAACAAAATATAGTGAACTCAAATGAGTAATGATTTGCAAAATTCAACTATGCATGATATATGTATGAATGTATGAATGTATGAATTTTATCATGTATATGCTGACAAAATAGACACACAGCACCGAGAATAACCAGACAAAACCAACTTGGGTAAAGTCAATACTCGGCTAAATCACATTCAGGATGAAAATTTCATAAGAAAGTAAGCAACAACCGAGGAAACAAATTCCTATTTCACGGCTTTACTCCATTGGGAAGGAACATAATCTAAAAATAATCAAATCATAACAATACACCAGTACAAATACAGGGATATAACATCCTCCTCCAGGCTTCACTGGGGAATATCACATAGACTTCCATGGGGAAAACAAATGTTTCAACGTCTGTACTTCTACTGGGGATTGCAATATTGATTTCAATAGGGTAGATGAAAACGAAATAGTCTAGATATCAACTGGGGATCTCTTGCTGACTTCATTGGGGAGGGAAACACCACATCACCGAGGGGAACCCAAAATACATTCTTCAATTCTAGGAGTGATGATTGCATCAACTTCTCTGGGGAGAACTTATGAAACCTCGTGGGGATAGAAATTTTCAGAGAGATATGTTATCTCAACTTTACTTGGGTATTCAAGAAGTCAAACATTACAGCAAGAAATTAAACTTATGGGGATTTTAAATCAAACTCAGCACTTGACGGGAGAAAACCTAAAAATTTGACAACTGTTTCAACACTTCTTAGAAAAGATATTCCCCTAGTCTGGTTTTCTGGGAAACAAACAACAACAATAATTCTAGCACTGCAAAGGGAGATGTTTTGCAAATGATTCCATCTCAGCACACAAAGGAAGAAGGGACTTTCATCATAGGAGCGAAGACCTTACTGGGGAATTTGGGATAGAGACTTCATACCATGCAAACCCGAAATCAAGATGAACCAAGACCTTACTGGGGAAAACGGGATCACAAACCCAACACTGCGTCATACATCAATTGGTAACATCTTCAACTATCTGAGAAGCACAAGAAGATCGTACGCATACCAACAAAAATGACCTAGGATAGCCTTCATGGGGAATACATACTTCCAAAATTTTAGAGTTCGTCAATCTTTGGAATCACAATTTTTGTTTTTCTTGGATCACAAAATCTAAATTAAAAGTAATTTGTAAATTCTTTTCAATTTTTTTTTTGTTATTCAATCTTTTTTTTTAAGAATTACTACCAATAATAAATGGAGTCTTTGTAAGCAGAATAAAATAAGAATTACAAAGAATTGGATAAAAGCTCAAACTTTATTAATGGAATGGTAGTCTGCAAATGGCGAGACTCCATAGATGATTACAAAGTTTGGAAAATGGTAATACATTGGAAAAGATACATTGAATAGAATGACTCCTATTCTCCCGAACAACTTGAATTCTTGAGCAGCGACTTCGGTTAAAGAGCGGTGAGGATATAAGAAGATTGTTACTTCAATGATCAAGTCTTGTCTGACGCAGTTACTTGACAAGAAATCCCTAACTTTTTCCTAGGTTTCCCATGCGGGTTTTCAACCTACCGGGAAAATTTATTCTATTTATGTCTCTAATTTTTTCCTAGACCGCCCTCTCGGGTTTTCGGCCTACCGAGACGCTCATTTTTTCCTAAGCCTCCCTTTCGGGTTTTCGACTTAGCGAGTTGTTCTTTTATTTCTTTAGGTGAAGTATTTCTTGACTGCATCAACATTAAAGGGCGTGGGAACTCCTCGCCATCCATAGTTTCAAGAATCAATGCACCGCTAGAGAAGGCATTCTTGACAACATATGGGCCTTCAAAATTGGGAGTCCAATTGCCCCTAGAATCAATGTTAAAAGACATGATCTTCCTGAGCACGAGGTCACCTTCTCTTGAGGCTTGACCTTCTTATCAAAAGCTTTCTTCATTCTCTTCTGGTACAACTGACGGTGACATAAAGACATCATTCTTTTCTCTTCAATCAAATTCAACTAGTCAAACCTGTTCTGGACTCATTCAGCCTCTGACAACTGGGTTTCCATTATCACGCGTAAAGAGGGAATCTCAACCTCAACGGGGAGAACTTCTTCCATGCCATACACAAGAGAGAACGTGGTTTCCCCTGTTGAAGTGTGGACAAATGTTCGATAATTGTGCAGAGCAAAAGGGAGCATCTCATGCCAATCTTTATAAGTAACAACCATTTTCTGGATGATCTTCTTAATGTTCTTATTAACAGCTTCAACAACCCCATTCATCTTTGGCCTGTAGGGAGATGAATTATGGTGGACAATCTTGAATTCTTCAGAAAGTTCCGTCATCATCTTATTATTTAGATTTGAGTCATTGTCGGTGATAACCCTGCTTTGCACACCATACCGACATATGAGATTGTTATTGGTAAAGCGTACTACCACCTGTTTAGTGACATTAGAATATGAAGCTACTTCCACCCATTTGGTGAAGTAGTCTATTGCCACCAAGATAAAACGATGTCCATTCAACGCCTTTGGTTCAATCATTCTGATCATGTCAATACCCCACATAGAGAAAGGCCTCGAGGAAGAAATAACATTGAGAAGTGTCAGAGGCACATGAATTTTGTCAACATAAACCTGACATTTATGGCACTTCTTTGCAAATTTGTAATAGTCAGATTCTATTGTCATCTAATAATAACCTGCCCTAAGCATATTTTTTGCCATCGAATGTCCACTGGCATAGGTACCAAAGGAACCATGGATCTCACACATCAACATGTCTACTTTGTGTTTATCCACGCATCTGAGCAAGACCATGTGTAATACGGTGGGAGAACTGACTTGATTGTTTTGCGTTTGATCGCAATTTTTGCGGATAACAAGAGTCTCCACCGGCTTTTCTTTTATCCAATAAGGAAAGGTTGAAAAGAACAGGAAAGACCTTTCGAGATATTTTCTTGAGTTCGGGGGGTAGGTTATGAAAAGGGAAGGTATTAGCACCCTTTTCATCTGTAGTTATCTACGGGCTCTTAGTTGCTTGCTAGATCACTTGCTTTTGTTTGAAAATGTGCTTGTGGTGTAGGTTTGGAAAGTATTTTGAAAAAAAATAGTGTCTTTGTAATGGTTCTCGTCTCTATAAGAACGCGTACAAAGTGTTTTGTCTTTTGAAAAATGTTTCAAAGTGAAGTTGTGGGTGTATAAAAATTTTGTTGTTGTGAGAAAACAAGCAACTAGGAGTAACCTACCTACTCAAAAGGTCTTAAACATTCTTTTCCTCCTCCTTAGATGTTGTTATCTCACCATTGTTTTGGTAAGAAACCCCATCGTTAGATGTGATGGGACGGGCATGGGACGTTTTTGTATAGTCATAGAAGGCAACCTATGGGACATTTTAGCAGTATCGTTTAGGGACTAGAATGTTTACCAAAGGCAACATTGTGGGTCATCGAGGGGCTACGATCTTTTATCGAGGGTCTTTGCTAAAGCGCCCATATTTGAGGGACATGACTATTTTCCGAAAGGCAACAAAGCGGGATTACCCTAAAGGTGCTAGTGTGCAAGTGTGTTTGATTTACATGCATTTAGTATTTATTAGGGTTATCTATTTGTTGATTTTATGTCTTTCCATACACACCCCAGTTACTAGCATTTATATTTGAAAAGCGATAAATTGCGGAAATGTAAAGTCCTATGCTATTACATCATTTAGGGATGGGGGTACACATTACAAATGGGGGTTTGCAGGAATTTTAAATCCTAGTTAACTATTACAACCATATGTGTTGTGTTAAATAGTGAGAAAACCTTAGAAGTTCTGGTGTGCTAAAACAGCGAGGAGAACTCAGAAGTTATGTATTGTTCTAAAATAGTGGGAAAGAAAACCCAGAAGTTTTGTGTTACACTTCACCTCCTTCCTTACATTATTAAGAACATATACAACTCATTCAGTTCTTAACAACATCAAATAAGAAAGATAAAACCACGACAGTTTATAGAAGTTCTAATCCTAATTCCGAGCCTAGCTTTATTCAAGAAGTTCTAATCCACTTTATGGTCAACATCACCACTGTGATATCTACATATTTAATGATGTTCTGAATGAAAAGTTCAAGGTCAGGGTGGCTTACCTTGAATCTAAAACGTGTGTTTGGGACTTGAGTTGATGCCTTCAGATGTTCTGGAGTTAGCAAGGAACGAAACAGAATGTTGGGTTCTTTGATTCAAAGGGAAGAACAAAGGTTTGGTTTAGTTTGGGAATTCTTGGTTCACAAATGTTTTATTGTTTTCCTTTCTCTTCTTTGATAATTCTCTCTTTCCAAAAGCCATCCCCTTGAAAGTGTGATGGAGCAACTTATTTATAGGTGAATTTGTTGTGGTTTTGGGGGGGGGGGGGGGGGGGGAAACAAATGGGATTTAAACCTTTTTGGTATACTGTTCCATTGCTTTTTAATCACAGCTTTTGTATGCTAATTTGGTGCAAATATGGAGTTTGAGAAAGTGCAGGCATGGACTGGATCAACAGATGGTTACAGGACTGCGTTACAGCAGTGCATCAGGCTGCTTAAACAAGGTTTTGGGATTTAGTGATGTTCTGATCGCAGAAGATCAGAAACGTAACCTCGATATGCTGAAGAGTCATATTCGGACCGAAGAACATTGCTTCCATATGTTTTAATTGAAGAGTTATATTATGAACCATGTTTGCAAATTCTGACTGCACTCGCGTGGAGGTTGGCTCAGAAGTTCTGAAGTATCATATTCTTTCAATACTTAGAAAATTTTCTAAGTGTTTAGAAAAAATGATTTTTTTCAAAGCAATTTCTGACTTCTAATTTTGATGAATTAATTTCATGTCTTGGTGAAATATAATTGTTGAAACTTGATCTTGATCAAAAAGTAAGAGTTTGACTTTTCAGTGTGCTTTTGACCATTTTGCCCTTGTGAATGACTTTCTTGGAAAATTGTAATCCAAGGCTTGAAACTTGATGGAAGAAAACCTGAGGGTCCAGGATGATCCTTTGAGAAATGAGAGGGAAAATTTTGGGGTACAAAATCTGCCCCTGTTCAATCTTCTTAAAGCTGAAGAGTTAGATTGGCGTATCTGCCATTTGTGACTCGAATTTGGAATATGATTGAATACTAGAGTGCCCAGAAATTTTCACATGATGGTTGAGGGGTAAGGAATGGGCTTAAAAATTCCATTTGGAGAGTTGTCGGACATGGGCTTATAGATGCCATCCAAAGGTGATTGGTGCAAAAAATTTGAAGAAGTATCAGAATAAATCTCTGGTTAATTTATACTGGCTCGTATCTGGACTGTGTCTGAAAGCTGAAACTGAATGAGTATCAGAATGGCATCCGTATCTGGAGCGATTCTGAACTGTATCTGAAAGCCGAATCTGAATGAGTATCAGAATGGCATCCGTATCTGGAGCGTATCTAAACTGTATCGGAAAGCTGAATCAAAAGGAACCCGTGTAGGATTGCTTCATGATGAGTTTGTGTAAAACTTCATCTGGAAATGAGAAGGAACCTGGGTAGGGTTGCTTCAGGTGGTCGAGTAGATAGTTGTCATGTCTTGTTTCAGGTATTAATCTCTAACCTGAGAAGGAAAGATAGTTTTCCTGGCTTGTTACATGTGTTAATCTTTAATCTCTTCATGTAGATAGTTTTCTTGGCTTGTTACATGTGTTAATCTACAATCCGTCATCCACAGATAGTTTTCCTGGCTAGTTACAGGTATTAATCTGGAACTTGAAAAAGTTGGTCGTTTGAGATAGTTGTCCTGTCTGGTTTCAAGTATTAATCTCTGACCTGAGAAAGAAAGATAGTTTTCCTGGCTTGTTACAGGTGTTAATCTTCAATCTCTTCATGTAGATAGTTTTCCTGGCTTGTTATAGGTGTTAATCTACAATCAGTCGTCCATAGATAGTTTTCCTGGCTAGTTACAAGTATTAATCTGGAACTTGAAAAAGTTGGTCGCTTGAGATAGTTGTCTTATCTGGTTTCAAGTATTAATCTCTGACCTGAGAAAGAAAGATAGTTTTCCTGGCTTGTTACAGGTGTTAATCTACAATCAGTCGTCCACAGATAGTTTTCCTGGCTAGTCACAGGTATTAATCTGGAACTTGAAAAAGTTGGTCATTTGAGATAGTTGTCCTGTCTGGTTTCAGGTATTAATCTCGGACCTATGATGAAGGAATCTGAGACGATTACTACTCTAAAAAGATGATGAAGGAATCTGAGACGATTGCTACCTCAACGGATAATGAAGGAATCTGAGATGATTGCTACTCCAAAAGGATGATGAAGGAATCTGAGACGATTGCTACCTCAACGAATGATGAAGGAATCTGAGACGATTTCTACTCCAAAAGGATGATGAAGGAATCTGAGACGATTTCTACCTCAACGGATGATGAAATCCAAGCTTGATTTTGTCTTGGAGAAGTTTACAGATTAACGACACTTATTTATTGATTTTTTTCCTGAAAAGGTAAAGAAATAAATGTATGTAATGTCATGATGGATGAAATGCATGTCGTAACGATGTTCCCCAAAACAAATGAGATTATGCTGTATGCATTTATCATGTATGTAAATATGATGCATGAAATGTTGTTGGAATGTAATTTTGTCTTGGAAAACAAATCCCTGACAAGTGTTTTGGAGTTTTGGGCAGCTGAATCCCGGACGATTGTTGGGAATGAAGAGTATGCACACCTTTCTAGACCTTGTCTTTAGAATGTTTCAGCTGGGGATTCCTGTTTTGTTGTTTGAGGAGAAAACTCTATGGAGAGTGTTGATTTCCTTTTTGGGGAAAAAGTTCAGGAGTCTTAGTTGTTTGTTGCTCTACTGGAGAGTTATCTCTTGATGGAAGAGAAAGGAAGCTAACAACTTGTTGGGGATAAAGTAGTTGACTATTATCTAGTTGTTTTCCAGGCTTTGTAGCAACTCACTTGAAAGGATGAAGTTGAACTGACATTTGGTCGGGTCCAGGCTTCGTAGTAACTCACTGGGGATTGTAGAGTAGTCTATCGAGGAAGAGGAGTTGTGGTCCCTTGATGTGTGTGTTGCACCCCAAAATTTTCCCTCCCATATTCCTCAAATGGCTCAAGGAAGTCCAAGGGTTGACCAGACAAACTCTATCCTGAGGCAGTCTACCTCAAATTAGGGTTTCATTTTGCATCAAGATGTTTGAGTCCGAAGGATCCCAAATTCTCACTATTTTCCTAATATGCTATCAATACCATCCATGTCATGTTTCAAGCCTTGTAGAGGAAGTTTGCTCAGTCAATTGCTCAAGGGCCTGAAAATCGACTATGCTAGGTCAAGAGTCAACTGGGGCCCACATACAGTCAAACTTCAAGATTTTTGGTCAACATTATCATGTTGAAGTATAATTCATCATTTTATCAAGGGTTTATCATGATTCATCAAGGATTGCTCACAATTCATCAAAACCTAAAAGTTGCTAAATTAGGGTTTTATAGGAAAAGTCAACTCAACTTTGACCAAGCATAACTTTCTCATACTTTATCAAAACTGACCCATCCAAAGCTAATTTTTAAGAGGATGCAATTCCCTACAATTCATCTTCAGCTCCCAAGTTCTAAATATGCACTCACAAAAAGATATGAATTTGGACATTATAGGTCATTTTGAAAAGTCAACAAAAACACCTTTTAGGTCAAAGCTTCATACATGAGCATGGAAGATCCAATGGAGATGAGACAAAAAGGGTTGCCTAGAGGACATCTTAAGATTTCTAAAATGTCCAAGAAAACCTCTCTAGGGTCAAAATTGAGAGAGTTATGTATTAGTCAAGTTGACCTTTTTTGCAAAATAGCCAAAAGTCAAAAATGCTCAAATTTGCATCTTTTGCTAAATGGGCCCAACTTTTTATGCTTTCATCTTATTCCTAACATAGTCCACGACCTATGGGACCCTCCATGCTTTATTTATTCATTTATTTAATTTATTTTTATTTTTATTCATTTAAAATTCAAATAAATCCTAATAAATCATATATTGCATTTTAGGGATGATCTTTTGCATTGAAAGAAGATATTATATGTTGTTAATTGAAGATCAACTCGTGCAAGGTCAATTTGGTTGAAAAAGATTGGATTTGAGCAAAATTGGAAAGGAATCATATGCCATGAAAGATCAAATTAAATCTCCATGATGAGCAAGATTGAGGTTGTTTTTATTGACCTAATAGTTTGTATTACATATACAAAAGAAGACCAAGGCATAAGGAGGTTGGAAGCAGTCGTGCAGAGGTGAAACAAAACTCAAAAAATTGCAAGAAAAGTGGTGATTCAATTTATACATTAGAGGCCAATTCATACCATTCTCACGACACCAACAGTTTCTTGGACATCTCCAGAAGGAATTCCAACCATTTGCAAGCTCTCTCACGCCTGGAATTGTAAGATATAAGTATCACGACTTGCTTCCAAATTTAAATTTGGTTTCATTGATTTACTCATCCATTGCATATTTTAATGATATATTTATGTTTGTCATTGAGTTTTCAAACTATTATTACCATTTAATTGCATTTCTAACGCCTATACAGGAAGTTGATATAGCTAGGGTTTTGTGTTCTTGATTAGGGCTTTGCAGGATAGGCAAAATTGAGCATTGATTATGGTACCATGAGACTCGTGAGGATGAAACGAGTAGAATGGTACCATCCATGGCCATTCATCTTGAACGCACACGATTTTGGAGATGGACAAGGATATACCTACAGCCAGTATCTGTAGGTAAAAGTTTGTTTACCTAAAACGACGGTTGGGAGGTAGACGATGATGCGTGTCATCCCTTGGTTGGGACATTTGAATTTAGCACGCTTTTCATTGTTATCCATATATTATCTTTTGTTTTTATCATATATACAAATAACACATGCAGCACAGATGGTAAGCGTGCCTTGGAAAATGCCTAAGGACTTGGGTTCGATTCCCAGGTCCCAACCTTCATTCTTAATATTTTTTAACAGGTAATCCAACGCTTTGCAAGTCAAGATGCTCACCGTGCACCATCAGGGCCTGGCCCTCTAATTCATCAATGCCCCCAGATCAACATACCACCATGGGAGGACCACCATGCGCCTCAGTCAAGCATGAACACTACTAGATTGGGGCGAAGTCAAACAGGCCTCTGTCCATTTGAGCCCAGGAATTTACATTTCAACCCCCCTTTTGCTAAATACAGGACCATTTATTAACTTTTCTTTATTTCTTTTTCTCTATTTTTTTATTCTTTATTTTCCATTATTTATTTAATTGGAAAATTAATTTATTTTTTCACAAAAAGACATAAAATCAATATCTCACAAAATTAAGATTAGTTTTTTTATTTATCAAAATTAATTTAACTTAGACTTTAACTTAGAGAAATTGTAATTTGTTTGTTATTCATAAATAAAATTAAAGTAGAAATTAGGTTAACTTTTAATTTTGTTTTGCAAGGGGTCAAAACCCTAGTTGTCTCGTTTTCGATTTATCGCGCGTGTACCATTATTTTTACGATATTGTTGTAACTGTTCATGGTTTGTAATAGTTTAATCTAGGGCTTTTATTTATCGCTTTTTCCGGTTTTTTGGCTATGTAATTAATCCCCCTCCCTGAAGCCTTGTAATAGCGTAGATTTACCTTCTCGCATTTTAATTCTCGCAAATAATTAACTGTTTAGATGGATGCTAATAGGATTGTATGACAAGAATGCATGACAGATTAATACAGTTAGAAAACCCTAATGCGCAAAGATAAATAACTGAAACTAATCACTCGCACATATCACTCTTAGGGTATACTCACACTTCGGCTGCCTTCGGTAAACGATCATTAAGTATATGGTGTCTTAGTGGTTGCCCTCCTGTATAAAAAGATCAAATGTCCCATACAAACGTTGCCTCGGAAATATTGCCTCGAATATGATCTTAAGACTCTAGGGTTATTACTAAGGCGTCCTAACATTGCTTTAGTGATCATACGTCCCTTTCAAATTGACCCTTACAAACTCCAACAACGGTGCTACCTATTTCTCAATAGTAGGATAGTGCTGTCTAAAGGAAACAAGAATAGAAACAATCTTTTTTCGAGTAGGTAGATGCTAGTAGGTACTTGCTCAAATCAAAACTTTTCACACTTACACATTTCAAAACAATTTTCAAAACAACTTTGTCACACCTTTGAGGACTGATACAAGGGTTATCACGAAGTAAAACATTTTTCAAAATAAAGCACAATTACAAGCAATTTAAAAGATGAGAAAGTACCTAAGAGCCCATGGAAAACCATGGATAGAAAGGGTGCTAATACCTTCCCTTTCTATAATCTACCCCCCGTACTCAGAATATCTCGAAAAAAGATTTTTTCAGTACTTTTTTCCTTTCCAAGATTGGATGAAATAAAATTCAGTGGCGACTCTTGCTTACCGCGACATTTTGCAATCACAAAACGCAAAATGAAAACCAGCATTTCAAACAGTCAGTTCTTCCACCGTATCACAGAACTGACGACTCTGTTGGGGGTTTATAAGTGGGGTATACCTTAGGATCTAGTTCATCTTAATTGCTTCTCTTGTTTGCTTTGTTTGCTTAACTTTTAAGGGTTTTGTTTGGGGTTACTATAGATCCTAACCCGGATCTGGGGATAACTTTTAGGTAAGTAGCAATAGACTGTGAGGGAACTGTACGTCGTAGACCGATACGGTTGAAGCAGTAGCTACGTTGGTGTGGCACTTTGGTTGGTATCGGTATCCCTTATGGAGAAACGAGGAGAATACGGGGCCACTGCATGGTGTCATTAAGCATCAACTGACCTTAGAACCTTTAATCGACCAACTTGGCCATTAGAAAGTAGTGAGATAGTCGGCCTCGATGTAAAGCTGGGAACTGTTTGATACTCGATGCTACACTCATTGAGACCATACTCTCAAGATAGTTCCGGCTGCAAAAAAAGATTGCGTGAGCTGAAACCATGACCGATGGAGGATGGTCAGTGATATTGAGATCCTCTAGAACCCGATTACTTTTTCTAGGACAGGTTGAAACCAACTTAACTTCAAGAGGGTACTACCTTTGACCTCATGCAAGCCTTAAACCTAAGGGCTTTGTGTGATTTGATTATGTTTGAAATATCCGTGTTTACAATATCTATGTTTGAAATACCTGTGGTTTACCATGACATCATGCATCATAACATGGCATTCATGCTTCATTACACTAATCATTTCAAAGACCAAGGGAATTTATCTTTGTTCTGTTTTGCAGATTATGGCTTCCGTGCATAGAAATACTATCCGAGTCAACTTTGTGCAAGTACCTGCCCAACTCAAAGAGCTAGTATCAAGAGTTTCTGAGACTTCTATGTTTATTAAGAGACACGGTCAACTTCTCAGCCTGGTCACTTCAAATCTTGATGAGCAGATGATGAGTGTACTTTTCCAGTTCTTCGATCCTGTGCATCATTGCTTCACCTTTCCAGATTACCAGCTGGTTCCCACCTTGGAAGAGTTCTCTCACCTATTGGGCATATCCATTCTTGAACAAGTACCCTTCACATGTATGGAAGAAGTTTCTAGACCAGAAGACATTGCCTCAGCTCTACATTTGAAACGGGCTGATGTAGTATCCAATTGGGAAACACGAAGCAGGGTCGAAGGTTTTCTAGACAAATTTCTGATAGACCAGGCTCAGCTATTCTGGGATAATTTGGATTTTCAGGCTTTCGAAGATATCTTGGATCTCCTTATCTATGGGTTGGTTTTGTTCCCAAATCCGGATTCCTTTGTAGATGTGAATGCTGTCAAGATTTTCCTTTCTCGTAACCCTGTGCCTACCTTGCTTGGAGATATTTTGCACGCTCTCCATACTCGTACCATGAAGAGAAGAGGGACTCTTATGTGCTGCGTGTCATTGTTGTCGAGGTGGTTTATTTCTCACCTCCCTAAATCTGCACTAAAGAACGAAAAAGGTTTGGGTTGGTCATACAGAATAATGTCACTTGCTCATACAGATATTCTTTGGTGTTCCCGGGCTATGGAAGACACTGTTGTCATTGACCGTTGTGGGGGATACCCTAATGTCCCGTTGCTTGGAATCAGAGGGGGTATAAATTGCAATCCTTGTCTAGCTTTGCGACAATTTGGTCGTGCTCGAAGAGATGGTCCCCATGAGTTACTTCTTGAGGACATTGTATTCGACTATAAGGAGGACGTTAAGGAGCATCACCAGAGGTTTATACGAGCTTGGGGCATTGTGAAAAAATATGACCCCCAAGAGTTGGGACCAAAGACTTCCCTTCCTATGCAGCCTTATCTCCAGTGGGTCCGAGCTCGTGCCCAGAAGCCTGGGATTCCCTATGAGGCCATGTTACCAGTGATTGTGGAGTCCACTAATGAAGAGGGAATTCCTTACACATTTCTCTATCCTTACATGCCCACTGACCCTGGGGAGCTGTAGAGGTCTTGGATTCAGCTGAAGAATGAGTGGGATAATTATCGGGAAAAGTACCATGAACAAGAAAGGAAGATTTTGAAGCTCACCAGGCAGCTCGAAGAAGAAAGAGTGATCAATAACTATATCGGCACAAAGAGGAAGCGACCATGGGACTTTTGATTTTGATTTTTCTAGTTTTAGACCTTGTTTTATTTACTTCTTTGTAACGCCTTAAAGGCATTGTTGAACCTTTCAAAGTTAATCTAATAAAGTTTTGTTCATTTTTGGTTTTCAAGTTTAAATCTCCCAAAGTCTTTGAAAACATTACATGCGCATCCCATTATCATGCACATCATTACAGGTACCCTTACAGATTTCTCATCTTCTTCGCTGTTTATTATAGAAGTTATGTCTTCCGATCAAGCCATCAAAGATCTTCAGGCACAAAATGCCCAATTCCAATAGATGTTCCTAAGTCTGGCTAAAGGGCAAGAGGATTTGAAGACCCTTATTCTGAAAGAGAAGAAGAAGAAGAAGAAGGTCGGTATTCTGGATATGGGTAGAAGATTCGGAGAAAGGTTGACGCCACCAGCTGATTTGACCTCCTCACCCAAAGAAGGGGAGAACCAAGAAAGGGATAAGGACCCTAGTCCTGCAGTTTCTGACAATGACACCGATTAGGACGATGAGCAATATCCTCCTGCTGAGGATAGGTACAAGTAGCTAGAAGACCATCTGAGCGCTATGGAGATTCAGAAAATACCTGGTTTGGATTTTGAAGAATTGGGATTGGTATCGGGAGTGGTCATCCCTCATAAGTTCAAAGCTCCAGTTTTTGCTAAGTACGATGGGGTGTCCTGCCCAAAGCTCCATCTCCGCTCTTACGTCAGGAAAATCCAACCCTACATTGATGATAGAAATTTGTGGGTGCATTTCTTTCAAGATAGTCTGTCAGGGACTTAGCTTGAATGGTTCTATCAGTTGGAGGGGATCAGTGTCCGAAATTGGGAAGACCTTGATGCTGCTTTTTCTAAGCAATATCAGTATAACACCGACCTTGCTCCCACTCGTACTCAGCTCCAGGGTATGTCCATGGGTGTAGGTGAAGGTTTTAAGTACTATGCTCAAAAGTGGAGAGACTTGGCCGGAAGAGTCCAACCCCCTTTGTCTGGTAGGGAGTTGGTTGACATGTTTCTAGGGATGCTATTTGGTCCATTTTTCAATCACCTGATTGGCAGCTCGTCATCTGGTTTTACTGAGTTGATTTTGACTGGAGAAAGAGTAGAAGTTGGCATTCGAAGTGGTAAAATTCAGAAGGATGCTTCGTCAAGTGCAGCAAAGAAGCCTTTCACCAGTAAGAAGGAAGATAGTGCAGTCTATAGCCCGCGGGGACAAAGCAGATCTGAACACCGTCAAACAGTAAATGCTATAGTGATACCAAGACCCATAATTACTCCGCAATGCAACAATCAACAAAGGATGGAAAGACCACAACTGCAGTTTACCCGCCTCAGCATGACATTAGCTGAAGTGTTACCTCACCTGCTGAAATACAACTTGGCAACCTTGAGAGAGGCTCCCAAGAACCCAAACACTGCTTCTCCCAGATACAATCCCAATGCGCGGTGCACCTACCATTCCGAGAGTCCGAGCCATGATACAAATGATTGTTGGGCCCTGAGAAGTAAAGTACAAGATTTGCTCGAAGCCAGGGAGATAGAGTTTGATGCTCCAGAAAATCTGAATGTTATAACTGCTCCCATGCCCAAACATGGTCGTGGAGTTAATGTTGTTGACACTAATTTGTTTGTGACCTCTGTTGAAGAAATTTCTACTCCTCTGATAACTGTTAAGAAGAATTTGTTGTTGGCCGGTATATTACCGGGATGTGGTAAAGGTTGCCACATGTGTTCGATCATATCTACTGGTTGTCGTTCATTGAAGTCAGGTGTTCAGCGCCTGATGGATAATAAAGAAATTTTGTTTGAGAAGACTATGTTTCTGTTTGTTCCAAATGAAGATGTTGCCATTATCACCATTTCCGCCAATCCTTCCAAGGTTTCCTCGAGAGAACCTGTTACGGTTACACTTGTTCCGAGAATTGATCCGTTAATAATCACCGCTCCGGGTCCCATCCCATATACCTCATATAAGGCTATCACATGGCATTACAATGCTGATGTATATTACCATGGTGTTAAGCAAGATCTGCAAACTGAAGAAGCTGGTTCTGATATCAGTAATATTGTCGGGGCTAGCAAGGTCACCAGAAGTGGAAGAATCTTTTCTCCCGAGATTTCCCCTCCGACTATCCATAAACCTGTTGTCATTCCATCTACCAATACATCAACAACTGTCCCAGTTCCTATTGCAATTATCACCCCTGCCACCGAGTCATCTGGGACTCGGGGTAAAGAAATCATAGGTGAGTCTACCCGGACAGAGGCACCTAAGAAGATCATTGTAGAAACCTCTAAACAAGAGATAGAGGAAATACTGAAAATTATCAAGAAGAGCGACTACAACATAGTCGAGCAGCTGGGGCATACCCCGTCAAAGATCTCCATGTTGTCCTTGTTGTTGTGTTCTGAAGCCCATGCAAAGGCTTTGATTGCATTTCTCAAGACTGCGCATGTGTCGCAGGAAACTTCCGCAGATCAGCTCAAAGATTGCGATGCTAGCCTGACTACCGACAACGGGCTAGGTTTCTCAGATGCGGTTCTAACACCAAAAGGGAGAAATCATAATGATGTTATGCACGTCTCGATTGAGTGCAGGGGCACCACTATGGCCCATGTGCTAGTAGATACCGGGTCCTCGCTGAATGTTCTACCAAAGAAAGCTCTAGATCGTCTGGATTATGAAGGTTTGATTATAAAGCCGAGTAATATTGTGGTAAGGGCTTTTGATGGGTCAAAAAGAATGGTGCACGGGGAGGTGGACATCCCTGTCAAGGTGGGTTCTCAGACCTTTGGGTCCACCTTCTACGTAATGGATATCAAGCCATCGTATTCTTGCTTGCTGGGTCGTCCTTGAATTCATAAGGTTGGGGCAGTGACTTCCACGCTCCATCAAATGCTGAAATATCCAGTGAAGGGGAAGATTGTCACGGTACGAGGTGAAGAGGAGTATATGGTGAGTCATCTCAATTCCTTCCGCTATGTAGAAATGGACGGAGAATTCATAGAAACTCCTTGTCAGAATTTCGAAGAGGTCCCTCGGATTTTAGCGTCAACTGAAGTCACTACCAACAAACCTCCGCTGAAGATGGCTTCTCTCAAGGATGCCAGGGCTGTAGTTGAAGAGGGTGGGTGTACCAATTGGGGTCGGCTCCCTGATTTTACTCACAAAACTGAAAAATTTGGTTTGGGCTTTACTACAGGGGCTCAAAGGGTTGTTAGGCATGCACGGATTGGAAGACCTCCTCTACACATCAGTAATTAGGGAGTTAACGCAATTGAGGACAGTAAAGAAAATTCAGACATCGACAGCTGGATCTACCCAACAACCAATGGTGGACTGAACAACTAGACAGCGAAGGATTTCATACCTGTTTCTTTTATTCAGCAATAATTGACTTTTGTTTTAAGATTTGTAATAAACCGTTTGAAAATTTACGGCCCGATGCCTTTCCCGAGGCACCTTGGCTTTGTTTGTGAGGGCTTATTACTTGTCATTTTAATATATCATTAATAAAACATTGAACATTTCTTGCATTACAAATTTTGCGCTCCTTGTTTTTCTTTTTTGTCTCTCACTTTATCAAAACAGCTATTCTCTTACACACACTCACGTATCATACTGTAGATCAATATCCACTCTGGATCCCATTGATAACGACTCTGCTACTGCCAGTTATGACTTCAAATATCCGATCAACCAAGCTGAGGACGAAGGTGAGGATGATTGTGAGGTACCTTGAGAACTTGCTAGACTATTACAGCAGGAAGAGAGGGCCATACAGCCTCATGAAGAGCCAGTTGAGTCAGTGAATTTGGGTACAGAGGAAGACAGGAAAGAGGTTAAGATAGGTGCGAATCTGGAGCCTAGTGTCAAACAACGGTTAATACAAATGCTACGCGACTATGTTGAGATCTTCGCCTGGTCCTATGAAGACATGTTTGGGTTATACACTGATATTGTGGTAGATCGACTGCCATCTAAAGAAGACTGCCCTCTGGTAAAGCATAAAGTTCGCCGTATGCGCCCTGAAATGTTAGAGAAAATCAAGGCAGAAGTCATGAAATAGTTCAACATAGGGTTCTTAGCTGTCACTTCCTATCCACTGTGGGTTGCCAACGTTGTTCTAGTACCTAAAAAGGATGGTAAGGTACGGATGTGTGTGGACTATAGAGATATGAACAGGACAAGCCCCAAGGATGATTTCCCACTACCTTACATTGATGTTCTAGTCGACAATACTGCGCAGCACAAGATCTTCTCTTTCATGGATAGTTTTTCTGGCTACAACCAGATCAAGATGGCTCCTGAAGACATGGAGAAGACAACCTTCCTTACACAGTGGGGCACCTTCTGTTACAAGGTAATGCCTTTTGGGTTGAAGAATGCTGGGGCAACTTATCAGCGCGCCATAGTCGCTTTGTTCCACGACATGATTCACCACGAGATTGAGGTTTATGTTGATAACATGATAGCCAGGTCCCAGACTGAGGAAGATCACCTTGATCATCTCCAGAAACTGTTTGACAGGTTGAAGACGTACAAGCTGAGGTTGAATCCGAACAAGTGTACCTTCGGGGTAAGGTCTGGTAAGCTCATGGATTTTGTTGTCAGTGACAAAGGTATTCAGGTAGACCCCACAAAGGTAAAGGCCATACAAGAGATGCCGGTACCCTGTACAGAAAAAGAAGTCAGAGGTTTCTTGGGACATCTAAATTACATCGCCAGGTTCATTTCACATCTGACTGCTACTTATGAACCAATCTTCAAGATGCTGGAGAAAGATCAAGTGATAAAATGGAATGATAAATGTCAGACCACTTTCGAAAGAATCAAGGAATACCTTCAAGAACCACCAATTCTGATGCCTCCAGTTGAAGGAAGACCTTTTATATTATACTTGGTAGTGCTGAACAATTCAATGGGGTGTGTGCTGGGGCAGCATGACGAGTCTGGCCAAAAAGAGCACGCCATTTATTACCTTAGCAAAAAGTTTACCGACTGTGAGACCCGATACTCATTGCTCGAGAAAACTTGTTGCGCTTTGGCATGGGCTGCTCGCCGACTGAGACAGTATATGCTGACTCACACCACCTTGTTAATATCAAATATAGATCAGATCAAGTATATTTTTGAGAAGCCCGCTCTCTCCAGAAGGATAGTAAGATGGAAGATGATATTAACCGAGTACGACATCCAATACACAACCCAAAAAGCAATCAAGGGGAGTGTGTTGGTGGATCATTTGGTGCATCAGGCCGTGGATGACTACCAGTCCATGAATTTCGAGTTTCTGGATGAGAACATCATGTTGGTAACCGACTGCGAAGAACCTGGACCGGATGAAGGACCTGAGAAAGGATCCCGATGGTCTATGTATTTTGATGGAGTTTCAAATGCGTTGAGTAATGGCATTGGCGCTGTAATTATATCTCCCGAGGGTTGCATACTCCGTTCACCGCCTGATTAAGTTTTAACTGCACCAACAATGTGGCGGAGTATGAAGCGTGCATCTTAGGTCTTCGAGCTGCTATTGACTTGAGGATTAAGTTCTTGAGTGTATTCGGAGATTCCGCTCTGGTAATAAGTCAGATCAAAGACGAGTTAGATACGAAACACCTGAATCTTATTCCTTACAAAGAGTATGTACTGACATTGCTCCCGCACTTCGAGGAGATAACCTTTGAACACTTCCCAAGAGAGGAGAATCAGTTAGCGGATGCGCTAGCTACCATGTCTTCTATGTTCAAAGTGAGGTGGGTCAATGAAGCTCCCCAGATTACCATTGAGAGGTTGGACGAACCCGCACATTGCTGTGACATTGAGACTGAAGAGGTAGCATATAAACCCTGGTTTCACGAGGTAAAGAGGTACCTTGAGGATCAAGAATACCCCGAAGGGGCATCTGTTAATGATAAGAAGTTTCTGAGAAGGCTCGCTGCGAAGTTCTTCATCAATAATGCTATCCTCTATAAGCGTAACCATGATTCAACCTTACTGCGGTTCATAGACAAGAGTGAGGCCGAAAGGATCATGGAAGAGTTACATGAAGGTACCTTCGAAACTCATTCCAGTGGACATACCATGGCAAAGAAAATCCTACGGGCAGGATACTACTGGTCCACTATGGAAGCCGATTGTTATCAGCACTCTCGAACCTATTATAAGTGCCAAGTCTATGCTGATAAGGTGCATATACCTCCAGTTCCTATGAATGTCTTAACGGCTCCTTGACCCTTTGCAATGTGGGGCATCGACATGATCGGCGAAATCAGACCTACTGTGTCTAACAGGCATCGCTTCATTCTGGTAGCAATTGATTACTTTACAAAGTGAGTTGAGGCAGCTTCCTTTACTACAGTAACCAAGAACGTCGTGGCGCGGTTCATCCGGCACAATATGATCTGTCGATATGGTGTACCAGGGAGGATCATTACTGACAATGGTACAAATCTCAACAATATAATGATCATCGAGCTCTGCAAACAATTCAAGATTCAGCATCATAACTATTCTCCTTACCGGCCGAAGATGAATGGGGCTGTTGAAGCGGTTAACAAGAACATCAAGAAGATTGTGCAGAAGATGACAGTGACATACAAAGACTAGCATGATATGCTACCATTCGCTCTTCATGGGTACCATACCTTATCATGGACGTTGACAGGGGAAACACGTTATTCTTTGGTGTATGGCATGGAGGCAGTCCTACCCATCAAAGTCCAGATACCCTCTATTAGAATTATGAAGGATGCGGGTGTTGGCTGAAGATTTTGATGATATTATTAGAAGTGAAGCAAATTGTACGTTTCAATTGGAATAAAGCAAGATGTCATGTTTAGAAATGGTAGAAGCAGTGCTTCGAATGGGCATATCAAAGCTTGGAGCTTCGAGTGACAGTTATGAGGATATATTCAAAGAAGTCTCGAAATGTTAACAAGGTTGTGTCCAAGAAATGCGTTCGAAACGAAGAAGTGCCAAAACATTTGAAATTCAACGGGATGTTCGAAATTTGAAATATATGCGCTGGAGCATTTGAAGACGCGTGGAAGCTAGGGAGAGGCATTGCTCTGCATGTTCTGAACGTGGCAGAATCTTATAGCAAGACCGTTATGGTCGAAGTAGTATAAATAGAAGTCTTAGCATTAGGATTTCGTGTGTCATATCTATTGTACAAAAAACTCAGTAAACATTTAAAATACCACATGGCTAGGGAAACAAATGCACGAGCAATGTACGTATGATAACACCAAGTGTTTATGATTTAATGAAACTCTTTATCATTTCTAGTATTTTCCTTTATCTTCATTTCAATACCATTCAAAAGCTTTTGCATTAAAATGTTTTCATTCGAAGTCTTTTTACTGATGCCTTACATTTAAATGCTTTCTTTCCATTTCAGATACTTTACATTTCAGAAACTGTTGTAAATTTCATGCCTTTATCTTCAAGCTTTTATCATTCGAACGCCTTTTTCACTTAAAGTCATTTTACTATTTTCTTGCATTTAAACGCTTTCTTCATATTTCGAATCTTTTACATTCCAGAGAATATTTTACATTACATGTTTTTATGCCTCGAAGTCATTTACTTGTCTTTTATGCAGTTTTACATGTCTTTACAATTGAACTTTATTCATGCAATTTAGTTTCGCGCACATTTACTTGATCACGCCTTTAGATCTTTAGTAGAGTAATCGAAGTAAGTTAAACACCTACACAACATTCTAAATACCAACCATGAATACCAGTTCTATAATGAGAGTTATCCAAATGACCAATACATCCTAGGATCAATCTAGTCGATCCAGCGAGTTACCAGAGAGATTGAATAACAGTCAGTAAGATTATTCGATAGTTTGGAGGACTAGCGGTTGTTTACCAGAAATTACTGTAAACAAATTGGCACACCCGGTGGGACGAGTCATTGGCCATTACGGAATTTAGAACAGAGTAAAAAATTGTTAAGACATAACCATTGTAAAAATACTCTCTGAGCGATAAGTTTGTTGTTTTATGAACCTTAGAAGTGGTAGAATAACCAATAACAACCAACCCTTATCCAGAAGAAAACGTTTGAACAAGATGTCTAATTTTTACAATCAACAAGGGGAACAAAATATCCCGCATACAACAGGCACTAATATGTCCGCTTCAATGGGAACATCTAATGTGATCCCTTCGAATGCACAGTCTGTTGCTTCCTCCACCAGTAATATAGCCACCAATGGAATAAGTGGCATATCAACTAACAGTTCGATCCTAGGAAATACTGGAACCATTGGTTATCCTGGGGGATTCGTCCCACCATCAGGGACACAAACCCATTTCGCCACCCCACTAACTAGACCACCCGGTTTCGATGGTAATAGAACCAGAAATTCCTCTTATGGAATGCCAACATCTTTTATGGCAGGCTTACACAATTCCACGTCGAATTCATCACCATAATTAGGGTCTGGGTCTGGGGAAAATCAGTTTATGACAAATAACCAAGGGTCAGTGGGTTATAGTGCAATGCCTATTTTAACCACAGAGAACCAGTTGGCTTTTAGGCAATTAATGGATGACAGTAACCATAATATGATAGGGGTATTAGCACAAACTATGCAGGAAATATTTGCCCCAATAGTACAAAATGTGACTGTGACAAACAGAGAAAACGCAGATAACATGAGTCGAATAGCATATTTCTTTGCTCCCCCAGAGAGGCGTAGGCAGAATCAGGCGGGAGTTCGAGCGAACGTACCTATTATAGAATAAGTTGCTAACGACCCAACCTATAGACCAACCAGAGAGGAGATTAACTTGGGGGCAAGGGCACAAAGTCTAGAAGCCCCAATGATCCAAGGCCCACAAAGGGAAATTATGGAACCAGGGGCAAGGGTCGAAAGGCTGGAAGTCCCAGAGTTTCAAGAAGAACAACCTAGAGGGGTTGTCATGGTGGGTCGAAATCAAGATGCTGATGCAGTCGTTCATAGAATTCAAAACGATAACATCTTGGCAGAAAATAATTTAACCACCATGATAGAGAGAATCATGGCCCAGAATGGCCTAAACACAGGAATTAGAAGGCCAAATTATGCCTCCCCTATATTAGATTACATAATGCACACTGATTTACCAAGGGGATATAAAGTCCCTAAGTTTACAAAGTTTGTTGGGGATACCAATGAGTCAACAGTCGAACATATAGCCAGGTATCTAACCGAAGCGGGAGATATAGCCAATAATGAAGACCTCAGGATCAAATATTTACCAAGTTCCCTGACTAAGAACGCTTTCACATGGTTCACCACTTTGCCTCCTGGGTCCATTGATACTTGGGCTCTTTTGGAGAGATTATTCCATGAGCAGTTCTACATGGGACAATCAAAAATAAGTCTGAAGGAACTAGCCAGTGTCAAGAGAAAGTTCACTGAACCCATAGATGATTATCTGAATAGATTCAGGCTTTTGAAATCTAGATGTTTCACAGTAGTGCCTGAACATGAGTTAGTCGAAATGGCCGCTGGCGGCTTGGATTACTCTATTCGAAAGAAACTAGACACTCAATACTTGAGGGATATGGCTCAACTAGCCGATAGGGTTCGACAGGTCGAAAGGCTAAAGGCCGAAAAGGCCAGAGTCTTTAAAAATAACAAGAAGGAAAGGATCTCCTATGTTAGAACTGAGGAAGCAGAAGATTATCCTGAATTCGAATTCGAAGAGGTCGAAATCGACCTCGCTGAATCAAAACAGGCACCACCTTACTCCTGCAAATTATTAGTTCCCACAAAAGGGAAAGAAATTGTTGAAAATGAGAAAAGTGACAAATTCCCAAAGAAGGTTTATACCTTCGATGTCACTAAATGTGACGAGATTTTTGATTTACTTGTCAAAGATGGCCAACTCATTATGCCATCAAATGTCAAAATACCTCCTTTAGATCAAAGAAAGAAAAGAGGATTTTGCAAATATCATAGTTTCCTAGGCCACAAAACCTCACAGTGTTTTCTTTTCAGGGACCTAATTCAGAATGCAATTAAAGATGGCAGACTGAAGTTTGCTGATAAGGCAAAAATGAAAGTGGACGAAGACCCTTTGGACGTCGCAGACACCAATTACTCTGAGCCTGCATGCATTGGAGAAATTAACATGGTGGAAGCTGACCAGAGTGACGCCCCAATAGGAGAGAAAGGTACTGAAAATGAAAGTTGGGTGATAGTCGAAGTCAATAAGGAGGTCACTGAAGACGTCCACAAGCAACCAGGGACTTCGATTAAAGCAGCACCTCTAGCTGTTGCAGAAGAAATCCAGGCTACTGAAGGCCAGGAAAACCAAAAACAAGAATTGACACAGGTTACTGAAGGCCTGAGGCTGGAATTGGAGAAAGTCCAAATCACGAAGCCAACCTCCCCTCATAAAGAAATATGGGACACTTTAGGGGAACCCAGTGGAAAATTTGACTATTTGGTCAAATATTCTGCCCCAGAGAGTTCAAAGGTCCACATTGAAGATATAAAACCCACAGGATGGGGAGATGATGACGCTAAGGGGGAGGATGTTGAGGTAAACATGGTGGATATGGAGAGACCTCACTCTGAGATGGAGGAGGTAGAGAGATACTTAGAAAAAGAGAAGTATAAAATGGAGGATAATCATGCTGGAGATGCTAGTCTCAAGGATTACCTCATGATGTGCCACAAGGGAGATACAGGAATGATACTATGCCCTAGGTGCAGCATCCTCTGCAATCAGAGAATCGCTGCGAACTTCGAGAGGGTACAGAGGGCGTGAACTGGCAACAACTGGTGCCAGGATAACCAGCTATTCAGGTGTTATCCTAAGGCTGGAGAAAGTTTGCTGGAATTTGTGTTTCGCTGCTACAAAGGGGAAACCAAATGCTTGATATGCCCAAGGTGTTCTGCTGTGTATGATCAAAGCACGGCCAGAGCCTTCGAAACAGTCCCCTTCGCCCCTTACTGGAACCATCAAGAAACTGTTCAGATGGGCCCACGTTTCGATAGCAAATACAAACAACGAAGGCCTGATAGTCCTCATCCCAAGGGTGCTCGAAGAGTGACGTTCAAACTCCCTACTGAAGTGCCAACAGACAGATGTCTGCAAGTCAGAAATGACAAAGGCAAAGACAAATGGAGAAACGCTGAACGAAACGCACGCCATGCTATGACATATAGAAGGCAATTCAACATAGCGAAGAGGGAAGAGGTGAGATTAGAGAACTACAAAGGAAGAAACCCCATGTCAAGATCCCAGTGGCGAAGGCAACAGAGGATTCGAAAGGCTGAGAGGGAAGCTGTGGCAAATAAAGGGGCAACTTCAACAAAGAACCAAGGTGAATCTAGCACCAACAAACCCACACCAAAAAATCAAACTGAAGACAAACCCCCAGTTAATAGGAGGCTCTTTTCTGAAGTACAACTAGATGAACCAAAGGAATACACTCCAGGTCCAGAAGAAGACGAAGATATGATAACGGACAACTTCGAATCAGAAGGGGAGTCTTTGTTCAACCTCAATTGCAACGTGGTATCTGTGCTTCCCTGTAAGTTTGGACAGGAAACAGAAATTGATGAATATGAGGAAGAAGATACCATAGACTTGATGAAGCATAGGCCTGTGTGCTACTATGTGATGGATAATGGAGCTGTCGAGGAGCAGAATGCGTTCTTCGAGCGTCCAGAACCAGCTATGAAGAACCATCTTAAGCCACTATTTATTCGGGAAAAGGTTGGTGTCCATAGCGTGAATAAGGTTCTAGTGGATGGGGGTGCTGCAGTCAACTTAATACCCCACTTCATGCTGAAAAGGTTAGAAATACGCGAAGGAGACATCAAGCCCCACAATATGGTTCTATCCAATTATGAAGGGAAAGTAGGAAAAACACTGAGGGTGGTTCAATTGGACTTGACAATAGGCTCAAGCTGTAGGCCCACCATGTTCATGGTGATCGAAGCCAAGGCCAACTACAACTTGTTGCTGGGAAGGGAGTGGATCCATGGCGTAGGGGCAGTTCCTTCGTCAATGCACCAGCGATTAGTTTTATGGAGAGAAGATGGGATCGTGGAAAACATTGAAGCAGACCAGAGTTACTTCATGTCAACAGTCAACTTAGTTGACAAGAGGAATTATGACAAACATCTGGCAAAGATTGCTCCCTGTGTCCCAAATGATGAAATCAACGAAACCAGAAACGCCCACTACTATATGACCCTTCGCCATGATGGTCTATACTGGGATAGAAGAATAATCAGTGAAGACGAAGGAGTCGAAAGTACTATACAAAGACGGCCAGCAGGCTGGGATTTCGACAACCTTACTCATGACTGAGTCCTCCTTTTTCGAAAGGATTTCGGCCTATATGGCTGAAAACGAATCAAAGGCGGCCTTAGAGGCTGAAATGAATAAACTGGCTGTAAAGATGAACGAAATAAATGGGGATAGCTCGAAAGGCTCACCCTTTAAAGAACTTGAGATAGATCAAAGGCTGGACTCCATCTATGATAAAGAACCCTTAGGCTTCGAAAGGGACCCCATAGACTCAGGTGCCAAAATGTTGGCGCAGGATCCACTAGAAGAAGTGAACTTAGGGGATGAAAACACGAAAAGAATAACCTACATAAGTGCAAAACTTAGCCCAGGCCTCAAGCAGGAAGTGATCGAAGTCCTCAAGGAAAACAAAGATTGCTTCACATGGGATTATGACGAAATGCCTGGTTTAAAGAGGGAGTTAGTCGAACACAGACTTCCAATCAAAGATGGCAAGAAGCCCATCAAGCAAACTCCTAGAAGATTCGCGCCAGCGGTTCTCACAAAGATTAAAGCTGAGATCGAAAGGTTGCTGCGTTGCAGATTCATCAGAACCACAAGGTATGTCGAATGGTTAGCAAATATAGTACCTGTTATTAAGAAAAATGGTTCTTTGAGAATATGCATAGATTTTAGGGATTTGAACACTGCAACCCCTAAGGATGAGTACTCCATGCCTGTGGCAGAAATGCTAGTAGAATCTGCTGCAGGATTCGAATATTTGAGTATGTTAGATGGATACTCTGGGTATAATCAGATTTTTATTGCTGAAGAAGATGTTGCCAAGACAACATTTCGTTGCCCAGGAGCCTTAGGCACCTACGAATGGGTGGTGATGCCTTTTGGTTTAAAAAACGCTGGGGCAACTTATCAAAGGGCAATGAATTCGATTTTCCATGATTTCATTGAAACCTTTATGCAGGTGTATATTGATGATATAGTCATCAAATCTATATCTGCAGAAACCCATTTGCATCATTTGAGCCAATCATTCGAACGAATGAGAAAACATGGCTTAAAGATGAATCCCCTTAAATGTGCATTTTTTGTGCAGGCTGGAGATTTCCTTGGCTTTGTGGTTCACAAGAAAGGAATTAAGATCAACCAAAACAAAACCAAAGCCATAATGGAGACGAAAGCACCTACGTCAAAAAGGGAGCTACAATCTTTGCTAGGGAAGATTAACTTTCTCAGAAGGTTCATTTCGAATCTGAGTGGAAGAACCCAAGCTTTCTCTCCGTTGCTTCGTTTAAAGCAAGGCCAAGCCTTCGAATGAAACGAAGCCCATCAGGAGGCATTTGACAAGATAAAAAGATATCTCTCTCAGCCTCCCATCTTGTCTCCACCTTCATGGGGAAAGCCCATGAGATTGTACATATCTGCCTCTGAAGTTAGTATAGGTAGTATGTTAGCACAAAAAGATAGCAATGGCATCGAAAGAGCCATATACTATTTAAGTAGAGTATTGAATGATGCAGAGACCAGATATAGCAATTTAGAAAAGCTATGTCTCTGTTTGTACTTCTCTTGTATGAAACTCAAGTATTATATAAATCCTGTTGATGTTTATGTTTCATCTCATTTCGATGTCATTAAACACATGCTTTCGAAACCAATAATGCATAGCAGAGTTGGTAAATGGGCTTTAGCCTTAACAGAATATTCTTTGACTTTCATGCCTTTAAAAGCTGTGAAAGGCCAAGTGATTTCTGATTTCATTGTGGACCATTCATTGGTTGAGCAGACTGTCATGAGTTACGTCGAAATGCAACCATGGAAATTATACTTTGATGGTTCGACCCACAGGAATGGAAGTGGTGTTGGAGTCCTTAAAATTTCTCCTGAAGGAATTCCAACAAAATTCAAGTATAAATTAGATGGTCCTCGTTGCTCGAACAACGAAGCTGAGTATGAAGCGCTCATTGTTGGACTTGAAGCTTTGTTGGAATTGGGGGCAACTAGAGTCGAAATTAAAGGAGACTCAGAATTAGTGGTCAAGCAAATAACAAAGGAGTATAAATGCATAAAGGAAAACCTGATGATATACTTCGTCATAGTTAACAGGCTACTTAGGAAATTTGAATACATGGATATTCAACATATACCAAGAATAGAAAACCAAGAAGCAAATGACTTAGCACAGTTGGCTTCAGGTTATAGAGTTTCTGCCAGAAACTTTGAGGATTTAGTTGAATTAAGGGGTAGAGTTATGGCTACTAGATTCACACCATCAGATCTAGAGAGTATGAAATTGGGTTATGCTGAGAAACAGGGATTCGAAATATTAGCCATAAACACTTTATCAGATGCAGATTGGCGAAGTCCACTTGTGAGTTATTTAACAAACCCAACTCTGAATGTTGATAGGAAGACAAAATATAGAGCATTGTCATATGTCCTCATGGGAAACGAATTGTTCAAAAAGACCCAAGAAGGCGTATTACTGAAGTGCCTAGGAGAAAGTGAGGCATACTTAGCATTGTCAGAAGTCCATAATGGGGCATGTGGGGCACATCAAGCAGGTCATAAAATGAAATGGCTGTTATTTCGATATGGCATGTATTGGCCCAGCATACTCAAAGATTGTATAGACTTTGCTAAAGGTTGTGAAGAATGTCAGAAACATGCAGGGATTCAACGTGCCCCTGCAAGTGAGTTACATTCAATCATTAAACCATGGTCATTTAGAGGATGGGCATTGGATCTAATAGGAGAAATAAATCCTGCTTCGTCTAAAGGACATAAATATATCTTGGTAGGAATAGATTATTTTACCAAGTGGATCGAAGCAATACCATTAATGGTTGCTGATCAAGAGGCTGTTATTGAGTTTATACAGAAACAAATCATCTATAGGTTCGGATTGCCAGAGAGCATAACCACAGACCAAGGCTCTGTGTTTACTGGTAGAAAGATGTAAGAATTTGCTCAAGAAATGGGGTTTAGATTACTAACATCAACACATACTATGCTCAAGCAAATGGTCAGGTCGAAGCAGCTAATAAAGTAATAATAGGGTTAATTAAGAAACACATTGGTAAAAATCCAAGGAACTGGCACAAAACTTTGGACCAAATACTATGGGCCTGTAGAACATCTCCTAAAGAAGCTACTAACACCACGCCTTTCCAACTCACATTTGGTTATGATGCAGTTCTGCCAGTAGAAATTCATCTACAATCAGTTCGAATTCAAAGACAAAACGAAATTCCAGCTGCATTATATTGGGAGATGATGATGAATGAGTTAGTTGAGTTGGACGAAGTTAGATTACATGCATTGGAAATCTTGATGAGACAAAAAGAAAGAGTGGCCAGGACATATAACAAAAGGGTGAAAAGAAAAGCATTCACTATTAATGACTTAGTCTGGAAAGTCATATTGACCATGGACAAGAAAAATAAAACGTTAGGTAAATGGTCACCTCATTGGGAAGGGCCCATTCGAATAATAAAGGTATTCTCAAACAATGCATATGAAATCGAAGAGCTGATGGATGATGAACGTATCCTAAAGGTTAATGGGAAATATTTAAAGAAATATAAGCCACGCCTGCAGGAGATTCGAATAATAACAACATAATCAGAATATCATAAAAATGCCAAAATGGCAATATGGGGTTGCCAAAATGGCGTTGTTCAAATGTTACATACAAAAAACCAAATTTCAACCAAATCAACACTAAGATTTAGAAATAGGAATTATTCTTCAATCTGTTGGAGGTACTTCGAAAAGACTCAAGCCTTTGTTGAGCAAAACGTCTTGTTCCCTCTAAGGTAGCCACTTCTCCTTTGAGTTGTTATGCAGTTTCCATTTCTGCAAGCCCCTTGTTGAGGAGCTCTTCAAATTGGTTACCAGCAGTATTGGTTTCGTAGGCTAATTGTTGTTCTTGAGCCTCTTTAACCTTCTTTTAAAGTTCCTGAATTTGCCTTTCCCAAAGAAGGATGGACTCAGCTCGAGCCTCATAATCAGTTTTTGCTTGCTTTAGATGCATGGCTTGATCCTCAGCTTCTTGAGAGAGTTTCGAAGCATGCTCATAAGCAGCATCCATTGCAGTTCGTTTTTCTTGAACCTTTCTGGCAGCAAATTCATCTTGGAGAAGGTACCCAGTCACATTGTCTAGCAAAGATTGAAGATCGAACAAGATAGTGCTAACTGGCAAGGAGCAGGTAGCAAGGTTGACTTTTGTAAGCAACTCCTTCATAGTGTAGCAAGCTGTGCTATCCTGTTTGAGCACTTCGAATAAATACACATCAAGAATTGTTCTCCTGATCCTGTTAAGAAGTACAATTCTGTCATCTGTGGGCAACAGATGGCTAGTCGAACTTGTGCCAGCCCTAGCAGGTGGAATATCCCTTTGAGCCAGCTTCGCCTTCATGTACCCAATAGGGTCATTTCGTCTCAGGAAAGCAAGCTCCTCTTCAGTCATTCGGGAGAAAGACGGTTGAGGGAGTTCCACGCGCAGGGGAGTCACATCCATTTCGACTTCCATGGATTTATTGGTCGCGTCACCGTCACCTTCATTCGTTTCATGCTCATTATCTTCTTCATTGTCATCCAAGTCCACCACTTCGATATCTTTGTTCTCGCTGCTATTTGCATCTAACTCAGTCCCAGCAGTCGAACCATCGTTGGCATCTCCTTCCTCAGACCCTTCTTCTGCAGATTCTTCGTTTCTTTGATCAGAATCAGCTTTCTCTCCTTCAGCGTGAATGTCCTTTGGGTCCTCTTGAAGGGTTTCAAGAGGGGACTTTTGAAGAGAAGTTCTTTGTAAAGTCTCTGCAGATTCATGAAGCGTTGCTTCATTTGTTTCTTTTAGAGGAGGAGAAGTACTTTGATCATCTTGCTGCTCAGAAGCCCCAGCCAAAACCGCCATATTGGAGGAACCTTTGTTCTGTACAAGATTGCTGGAATCCCCTTGAGGAGAAGAGTTGAGCGGAGCAGCAGTTTTCGATGGTGAAGTCGAAGTGGTAAGAGGTGGATTCAAAATGTCCTGCAGAGGCAAGAGAATATTAAAAGCATGCACCAAGGTACTGAATAATTATTTTGTCAAAGATTTAAAGTTCAATTTACCTGTGGACTCTCAGAAGAGAGGTTGCTAGCTATGCGTTCCAACATTACGTTGGAGGTCGAAGATGGAATTTTGGATTTAGGTGAGGGAGCAGCATCCCTGGAATCGAGTCCAGAGACACTAGTTGGTACATCACTTTTGGAAATTTCCTTCTTCTGCTTCTTCTTCGAAGTAGCTGGTAAATTCCCTCCAGCCTTGGGGTCTTCCCCAGTAGTGTTTGTTTTTCGCTTCTTTGGAGTGGTTGGCGGAAGTTTGTTGGTCTGAAAAGATTTAACAATAAGTTAGATGCAAATCATGAAACATTAGTGTATTCGAAACATCAAGGCTAAGTGATTACCTGTGGAGTTGGAGCACTGGTTATTACTGTTGTTGTTGTTATTGTTGTTGCAACAATTGTTGTTGGATTGGATAGGGTCACATTATCAATGGTTTTGACAGAGGCCTGAGAGGCGCTCACTTCTTTTGACTTTGAAGCAGCAGTCTTTATCTTGATGGCTGAAAATCGAAACAATTAAGGCAAAAGTTAAAAGTATAGAAAATGAGAAACATTTGGGATTTTCCTAAGCATTCGCACCTGTGCCTTGATCAGATTTAATCGACATGGCAGAAAGGTCATAGCGAAGATGTCCTGGGAAATCGTGGAGCCAATGTCGAGCCCATGTCACAGTCTCAGATGGCTTTGGTTTCTTTTGAAGATATTTGAACATTTCTTTGCAAGTGAACCACCAAGGGTATGGAGGAAACCAAGCCAGAGCCAGTTCTGAGGTAGGTAATCTAGGAAATTTAGGTGGATGCATTTCGAATGCCAACCTATACCTATCCTCAGGTGACAACCCTGAAGGAAGTTTTAACTTAGAAACTTTTTCTTTGAATTTTTCCTTCAAGGTCTCAGCCGCTTGATGCACAGTGGATTCCAAGTGTGTGGGATCATAAGTAGTTTCGAAATAATTTTGAAAAGCCTTAATCTCTTTGGCATGAGTGAACATACCTTTCTTGGATTGTACCTGCACATCGAATGCATCAGTTAGTTTCTGCTGAATAGTAAGAGTATCGAACATATAAGTCTGATAGAACTTTGTCCACCATTCCAGAAACCCCTTTGCTGTAAGGTGTGTAGGTTCGAAAGTTATTAGTTCAAAATGGGCGAAGCCTTGGTATTGTTCCTGCTGTAGTTTGGCTTCTCTTGCCTTGAAGGTTCGCCCATAGGTGATGGCATTTTCCGTTTGGAATAGGGGTTCAGGGATTAGTTGGCACAAGCCAAATTGTCTCGAAACGAAGTTGGGTTGATAAGCAAAAAGGAAAATTTGATTCTTAGCAGGAGTAATTCGTGAAGAGATTAGTCTGGGTAGCAAAAAGGCTCTCCATACATCTTGAATTTATTTGCTTTTGACAGCTTCTGAGAGAGCCATGGTGAACCATGAGGGTCCATGAGCCCTTGAAGAAAAAGGCGCCATGGTCTCTTCGAATTTATGCCTCTTGGAGAATATCATGATATATTTTGAGAAGAGAACTTTGAAGTCATCCTTATCATCGTTTGGGGTTAGTCTTCGCAGCCTAGTGCCTTCGATGATTCTATCCACTATTTCTGGGTCTTGTTCAGCAATAGTGTTGGCAGTTGATAGTGAAGGTTCGAACATGGCATTAAGCCATAACTGGAGTAACCAGAAGGGGCCAGCTAGCAGGATGTTCTTGGAGGTGTGAGATTTCAGACTCGAAACAACTGACCTTAGACTTTCATAAAGATCAACTAATAGCAGTTCGCTTAAACACACTCTCCGATTCTCATGCAAATCTCTAGCTAGAGGAATAAACCTACTGGCTACCTGTAGGGATCTGCTGCAAAAGACATACCTTGACAACCATAAGGTAAGGAAAGCAATGTGTTCCACATCCGACACACTGTCTCCTTCAGTGTGATAATGGCTGATAAACTTTGAAAAGCTAGCTAGCTTGACTTCGAAGTCAATAATACTCGAATGCTCTTCATTGTCAGGAATATAGGTTTCTCCTATTGGTGATAACCCAGTAATGGCTGCTATGTCAAAAAAGGTGGGTGTAATCATTCCACCAGGGAGATGGAAAGTATTGTAAGTACTGTCCCAGAAATATAGGGACGCGAATAACAATGGGTGGCTATAAGTAAAACCTGGTTTCGATAGTTTAATCAAGTTGTAAATGCCTAATTCTTCCCATTGCTGGGATTTCTTAGCTTCTACTTTATTAAACCAGTTGTGATAAGCTGTGTCGGAGGTGGGGCAAGATCGAAATGGTTTGAAGTTACTCTTTACATAATCTAGCACAAAAGGGTCCTTAGGGGGAATGATTGGATTTTCCACGGTGGTTGAATCAGAAGACTCTATTGTCTTAGGGGCAGCCATTTTATTAAACAGAGGTTTGAAATTATAGCAAACAGGGAAAAATTTTCTGGTGTCTTTTAAGATTTCAAAGACTGTAAGAGGGCCCATTAAAGCTAACCTCTTGCCAGCGGCGTTAGTAGGAATTAGTACCTGGGATGCATAAAGCATTTCCTTCTCTTTTGAGATCATCTGGGGAACAAGAACAGATTGACCTTGGTAGGTGCCAACCTTGCTTTCCATTATGGTTCCTGTGGTCTTTCCTTTCTTTTTGGAAGCCTTTTTCAGTTGAGATGAAGTTGAAGAAGACATTGTTGGAAGAATGTTGGAAGTTTAGGGTTTCAGTGAGAAAAGAGGAAGAAAAGATTCAGAATGTGGGAAGAAAAGAAAAGACTAAGTTCATGGGTTTTTATAGTGTGGAAGTTTAAGCATCCACTGAGTAAGATTGTGATACGTGGTAGTCGTGGGTTGGTTTGATGAGGAGGTGGCGTAAAGTTAATATTGGTAATAGGCGTGATTAAAGATAATCATTATTTTGTAACTGCACCATGCTGTGAAATGGTTCAAGGCGGTTAAGGAATCTGAAAAGCGTTGTGATTGACGTGACTGAAGTCATATGCAATAAATGTTACGATGATTCGAAGATCGCATCAAAATCTTGTGTATATGTTTAAAATAAGTATTTCTCAAAGGAATCGAAATACATATTTTAAAGGGGCATTTTGTTGGCTGAAGATTTTGATGATATTATTAGAAGCGAAGCAAATTGGACGTTTCGATTGGAATAAAGCAAGATGTCATGTTTCGAAATGGTAGAAGCAGTGCTTCGAATGGGCATATCAAAGCTTGGAGCTTCGAGTGACAGTTATGAGGATATATTCAAAGAAGTCTCGAAATGTTAACAAGGCTGTGTCCAAGAAATGCGTTCGAAGCGAAGAAGTGCCAAAACATTTGAAATTCAAATGCAAGCGGGATGTTCGAAATTTGAAATATATGCGTTGGAGCATTTGAAGACGCGTGGAAGCTAGGGAGAGGCATTGCTCTGCATGTTCTGAACGTGGCAGAATCTTATAGCAAGACCGTTATGGTCGAAGTAGTATAAATAGAAGTCTTAGCATTAGGATTTCGTGTGTCATATCTATTGTACAAAAAACTCAGTAAACATTCAAAATACCACATGGCTAGGGAAACGAATGCACGAGCAATGTACGTATGATAACACCAAGTGTTTATGATTTAATGAAACTCTTTATCATTTCCAGTATTTTCCTTTATCTTCATGTCAATACCATTCAAAAGCTTTTGCATTAAAATGTTTTCATTCGAAGTCTTTTTACTGATGCCTTACATTTAAATGCTTTCTTTCCATTTCAGATACTTTACATTTCAGAAACTGTTGTAAATTTCATGCCTTTATCGTCAAGCTTTTATCATTCGAACACCTTTTTCACTTAAAGTCATTTTACTGTTTTCTTGCATTTAAACGCTTTCTTCATATTTCGAATCTTTTACATTCCAGAGAATCTTTTACATTACATGTTTTTATGCCTCGAAGTCATTTACTTGTCTTTTATGCAGTTTTACATGTCTTTACAATTGAACTTTATTCATGCAATTTAGTTTCGTGCACATTTACTTGATCACGCCTTTAGATCTTTAGTAGAGTAATCGAAGTAAGTTAAACACCTACACAACATTCTAAATACCAACCATGAATACCAGTTCTATAATGAGAGTTATCCAAATGACCAATACATCCTAGGATCAATCTAGTCGATCCTGCGAGTTACCAGAGAGATTGAATAACAATCAGTAAGATTATTCGATAGTTTGGAGGACTAGCAGTTGTTTACCAGAAATCACTGTAAACAACGGGTTTGAACGAAGACGACTAGATCCAGACCCGACTTGATCAGCTGAATCTAATCGATGAAAAGAGACTTACTGCTATCTGTCATGGTCAGACGTATCAAAAGAAAATGATCAAGGCCTTTAACAAGAAAGTCAGACGTCAAGAATATCAAGTCGGGGATCTGGTGATCAAGCGCATCATACTGCCGCAAGGTGATCCCAGGGGAAAATGGACCCCCACATACGAAGGGCCATTTGTGGTTAAGAACATTTTCTCGGGAGGAGCTATGGTTCTAACCACTATGGATGGTGATGACCTTCCTCACCCCGTCAATGCAGACATAGTGAAAAGATACTACGCATAATCAAAGACCCGCTAGGTTGACTGGCCTAGGCAAAAATAAGGGCTTCCCGGAGAACCAAAAGGGTTCGGGCAAAAGTAAGGGATGAAAATGAAAAAAACTGTACACCCGGCAAATCGAAAACCTAAAAAGGCGACTTGGGCAAAAAAGGGTATCCCGGTGGACTGAAAACCCGAAAGGGTAGTCCAGGAAAAAGTTAGGGATTGAAGCGTAACACTATGTCTCATTGGATCATCTTGCAACCAGACTTTGGTATCGACTATCAAGCTCAGACGACGCCAATCAATCTGATCCACCTTCGGCCAAGCAGCAAAGTGATGAGATGCTTGAAGATATAAAGGCAATAGAGGAGTTGGAACCCAATGGGATTGTTTCACATAGCTGCTTTTCTTTCCTTTACACAAATTGTAATTTCTATCTTTCGGCGGCGTTCTCTTACTAGAACGTCAGCCTCTTTGTACAAAAATGCCTATTACAGGCCAATTTCAGAATCAATACACGTCATTTTCACAAATCTTTAATTTGTTTCCTTTTTTCTATTTTGTTTTGCAAGAACGTCCAATGATTTATTTTTTATATGTGCATTTGAAAATAATTGTTGCTCATAAATATTTACAAAAAAAACAAAAGACGATTACTCGTAATTCCAGGAACAGGGACAAATAAGAAGTGTCCAAAACCTTACAGTTACTCTGCCCATCAGATGCCAGGATAGAGCCAGCTTGAGAATGTAAGCAGTGGTACATACACTTCCCACAAAGTAAGAAATATCCAAAGACAATAATGTTAGCTTTCCCAAACAGGACACAACTCTCCCTTACTGAAGTTCGCAATCGCGAGTGAGTCAGTAAATTTTTCCCCAAGCAGAGTTTATTTCTCTCACCAACATAATTCATTATCACCAGCAACGGAAATTCATCCCCAACTGAGTTATTTCTCCAAGTCGGCAAATCTATCAACAGAGTATCTCCTCTCTCCAACAGAGTTATTCCCCTACAGAGTTATCCTCAGACAGGGTCTCTTTCGACAGAATATTCACCAGCCAAGGGGAAAATCCCCAGCATAGTCATCTTTGTTCACCATCTCCATCAGAAGTAGAGGAACTGTGTTTCTTACAACAGTCAAGAATACCATTTCTCATACTCTCCAAGCAGCAATCAGGGATTTATTTTCCCAGACTCAGTTTATTACATCAATATTTCATGTTCATATATCATGACATGTGCATGCATTACATATAGCATGGTCTCATTTATTTTGAGAAACGTCATCATACAATGCATCTCATGCATCGTACATAACTAACCCTATATTTCTTTAAGGAAAGACAGTTATTACCAATAATTTCCAGCAGGCCCATGATCAACACTCGAAGCTAAACATAGTAATCATCGGTGCGAAAGAACAACCTTACCCAGGTTCCTTCTGCAGTTTCACCCAAACTCATTCCGAAGCAGCCCTACTATCCAGGCTTTCATATCGAAGTAACCCTACTATCCAGGTTCCTTCTCACAGCCCTACTACTTTGGCTTTCATATCAAGGCAACCCTACCATCCAGGTTCCTTCTCACAGCCCTACTATCCAGGCTTTCATCTCGAAGTAACCCTATTATCCAGGTTCCTTCTCACAGCCCTACTACCCAGGCTTTCATACCGAAGTAACCCTACTATCCAGGTTCCTTCTTGCAGCCCTACTACCCATGCTTTCATACCGAAGTAACCCTATTATCCAGGTTCCTTCTCAAAGCCCTACTACCCAGGCTTTCATACCGAAGTAATCCTACTATCCAGGTTCCTTCTCGCAGCCCTACTACCCAGGCTTTCATACTGAAGTAACCCTACTATCCAGGTTCCTTCTCGCAGCCCTACTACCCAGGCTTTCATACTGAAGTAACCCTACTATCCAGGTTCCTTCTCACAGCCATACTACCCAGGCTTTCATATCAAGGCAACCCTACTATCCAGGTTCCTTCTTATAACCTTACTATTCGGGTTCTTCCTCTCTTATCCCCAGACAACAGTCCACAACACTGTAAGGCCGGGACCCGATCACACACGATTGGTTTCACATTTCCCCAGAAAGTCGCGGTGCAGCATATACCCCGACCAAACACACAGTTCACTTCCGCTTCCTAAACCAACATTATTCCCCAGTAGAGTAACGGACAACTGAAGCTCCTAAAAATCTATTTCTCTCAAGACAGAGACCAGCATCCCCTAGTGAAGTATTCCTCAACAACAAGTATACGGGTTCTCGCAAATTCCTCAAATGGCTCAAAGGAAGTCCACGGGTTGACCAGACAAACTCTCTCCTGAGGCAGTCTACCTCAAATTAGGGTTTCATTTTGCATCAATATGTTTGAGTCCAAAGGATCCCAAATGCTCACTGTTGTCCTAATATGCTATCAAGACCATCCATGTCAAGTTTCAAGCCTTGTAGAGGAAGTTTGCTCAGTCAATTGCTCAAGGGCCTGAAAATTGACTATGTTAGGTCAAGAGTCTACTGGGGCCCAGATACAGTCAAACTTCAATATTTTTGGTCAACATTCTCATGTTGAAGTATCATTCATCATTTGATCAAGGGTTGATCATGATTCATCAAGGATTGCTCACAATTCATCAAAACCTAAAAGTTGCTAAATTAGGGTTTTATAGAAAAAGTCAACTCAACTTTGACCAAGCATAACTTTCTCATACTTTATCAAAAATGACCCATCCAAAGCTCATTTTGAAGAGGATGCAATTACCAACAATTCAACTTCAGCTCCCAAGTTCTAAATATGCACTCACAAAAAGATATGAATTAGGACATTATAGGTCATTTTGAAAAGTCAACAAAAACACCTTTTGGGTCAAAGCTTCATACATGAGCATGGAAGATCCAATGGAGATGATACCAAAAGGGTTGCCTAGAGGACATCTTAATCTTTCTAAAAAGTCCAAGAACACCTCTCTAGGGTCAAAATTGAGAGAGTTATGCATTGGTCAAGTTGACCTTTTTTGCAAAATTGCCAAAAGTAAAAAATGCTCAAATTTGCATCTTTTGCTAAACGGGCCCAACTTTTTATGCTTGCATCTCATTCCTAACATATTCCACGACCTATGGGACCCTCAATGCTTTATTTATTCATTTATTTAATTTATTTTGATTTTTATTCATTTAAAATTCAAATAAAATCAAATAAATCCTAATAAATCATATATTGCATTTTAGGGATGATCTTTTGCATTGAAAGAAGATATTATATGCTGTTATTGAAGATCAACTCGTGCAAGGTCAATTTGGTTGAAAAATATTGGTTTTGAGCAAAATTGGAAAGGAATCATATGCCATGTGTTGTACCCCAAAATTTGCCCTCCCATATTTCTCAAAACATTTCAAGAAAAATTCACAAGTCCAACCCGACGCGTCATATTCAGGTGTTCTTTCACCAAGATATCTCTGATAACGTATTCTCAAATTCAGGTTCGGCTCAAGAGTCAATTCTTTAAAGAAGATATCTGAATGTGTGAGTTTTCTTGAAGAAATATGGTGAAAAAGTGTGCTGAAAGTGCAGTTTTTACGCGCTAAAAAATTCATAACTTGAAGATCGTGACTCGTTTTGAACCCGTTCCGGCGGCCAAAATTCCGTCTTGACATTATCTACGTTTTCATCTCTCACATCTGGAAGCCAATTTCGATCAGAAGGTCTTCAAAAATGTGGATTTATCAAGTATTTTCATACAGAAAATTTGTGACAAGTTTATTTGCGTCATGTTCAGAAAATCATAACTTGGTCGATTTTCATTGTATCGAGCTGGTTCTGGCGCCAAAATTTCACAAATTGAGTTGGCTACATTTTCACAGAAGGTATTGAGTTCAAACGATATTCAAAAGGCCTTCATTTTTTGCTCAGAGTGCGTGACACGTCGAAAATCCTGAATGCTGAATATTATTTCATCTGGGCCGAAACTTCGAAAATTCATAACTCGGTCAATTTTTATCGGATTGGACTCATATTTTTACACAATGTCACTGACTCATAGATCTACAACTTTGCTTCAAAAGTCGAGACCGGATTATGCTCCGATCAATACCAGTTTTTTATTGAAGAACGTGTCAGAGTCGACACTGGAGCCCAAAATAAGTTTGTCTGAGCTGAAACTTCAAAAATTCATAACTAATTCACTGTTTATCCGATTGAGCCGATTTTCGGACAGAAGTTAGTTCTCGATATCGGCTACATTTTGTTTTCACATTTCAACTTCAAAAATTGCACTTAAGTCCCTGCGATTTAGCCTGGAAAGTGACGAACTCAAGTGAACATTGGAGGCCCAATTGCACATTCAAAGCCCATTTTCTTTACCCTAATTTCCATTATATAATCACATTCTTTTCACAGAAACCAGAGGATAAAAGAGGAAAAAAAACCTTGCCACAACACTGTCAGAATATCAAATTCTTTCAAGAACCCTAAAACCTTGAAATCCTTATTACAAATCTCTCTCTCACTACAAATAAGCCATCTCAGTTACAAACCAACATCTCACTACTTCTTCAGTAAGGGTAAGGCTGGCTTGATCTCCATGATCAAAAGGGTATAAAAGCATTCATGTCACTACTTTTCCAGTAAGGGTAAGATTGATTTGATCTCCATGATCAAAAGGGTATAATCATTCATACATGCCATATTGTGCCTAAATATTAAATTTCTTCATATATTGACTTTATTTGCATTTTATGATTTTATTTAATGTGTTCATGAGATTCAACACTGCAGATTTTAGACAGGATCCTATGCAGGTTCATTAAGGAACGTTGAGGCCAAAACACAAATGGCCAAAAGCCAAAAGCCAAATGGCCAAAACAGAACAGTTTACACATGACACCAATACATGGCGAGACAAACATCCTGAGAAGGTTAAGAAACATTGAGGCCAAAACACAAATGGCCAAAAGCCAAAAGCCAAATGGCCAAAACAAAACAGTTTACACATGACGCCAACAGCTGTTTCACCCCTCCAATCAGGCTTGTATACTCCTAAACTTTCTCTCTATTTGTATTATGTTCCTTTAATTAATTAATCATTATTCTTTTTATTAATCACTAACCAATTAACATTTTTTCCTAATAAAATCAAAAACACAAAAAAATATATTTTATTTATTAAAATTAAATTCATCACTTTATTTTTGTAAATAAATATTAATTCAATTAATTTAGTTTAATTAGGAAATAACTTTAATATTTTTTGCAATAATTAAAATTAATTTAGACGATTAGGTTTTTATTAACTTTGATCAAATTTATTTTTATTTCCTTAAATATCAAAAACTCCAAAAATATTTTAATTAATTAATTAGTTTAATTTAATTTAATTGTTCATTTAATTTAATTCCATTTAATTCAAAAATAACCAAAAAAATCACTTTCTTTCAAAAAGGGTCAAAACCCCAAAAAACTCGCATCCGATTTAATTTTCCGCACACGATCCATTTTATCATATTATTGTATCTGTTTCCCGGAATGTAATAGCTTTTAATTAGGACTTTAATTATTTACCGCTTTATTTTACTTTCCGCATTTTAATTTCAAGGGTTGTTTTTGGCGATGTAAATACCCGACGCCTTGTAATAGTGTAGATTCACTTTCCGCAATTTATTTTTCGCACTCTTAACTGTTAAAAATGCTTGCAAGACTGTATGACAAATAAAACCAACTCGTAGCTCACAAATGCATGTTCAAAGATAAACCTTAACTGAAAAACAACACACATGCACATGCCACTCCTAGAGTACGCCTCACTCGTTGCCTCGAACGTGGTCGTCAAGTATAGGGTGTTTTAGAGGTCGCCCTCCTGTCTAAAGATCCAGTTGCCTCGAAACGGTTGTCTCAGATAAAAAGGATCTAGGACATTAGGGTTACCGCTAAGGTGTCCTACTATTGCTTCGGTGACCACACAATGTCCCTACTAATCGAATTGACCCGAATACCTCCAACGATGGTGCTACCTACTTCTCAATGGTGGGATAGCACTGTTTAAAGGACTCTTACACAAGTTAATTCCTTAGAGTAGGTAGATCTCATGGGTACTTGCTCTTTTCAAAACAAACAAAATAACTTTTTGCACTCACACTTTCAAAAAGTTTTCAAACAAATACTTCATACACTCTTGAGGACTGATACAAGAGTTACTTAGAAGTTTTTCAAACGAACTTTTTTTCAAAACCCACGCACACTTGAAAAGCAAACATCTTTTGAAAACATAAGAGCAAGTACCTAAGAGCCCGTGGATAACCACGGATAGAAAAGGTGCTAACACCTTCCCTTTCTATAAATCTACCTCTCGAACCGAAAAACATTCTCAAAGAAGGAATTTTGCTGTGCTTTTGTCCTTTCCATGTTGGAGAACATAAAAGACGGTGGCGACTCTTGCTTACCGCGACATTTCGCGAACCAGCTTTAAACAGTCAGTTCTATTTCCACCGATCACACCATGAAAGATCAAATCAAATCTCCCTGATGAGCAAGATTGAGGTCGTTTTTGTTGACCTAATAATTTGTATTACATATACAGAAGAAGACCAAGGCATAAGGAGGTTGGAAGCAGTCGTGCAGAGGTGAAACAAAACTTAAAAAATTGCAAGAAAAGTGGTGATTCAATTTCTATATTAGAGGAAAATTCATACCATTCTCACGACACCAACAGTTTCTTGGACATCTCCAGAAGGAATTCCAACCATTTGCAAGCTCTCTCACGCCTGGAATTGTAAGATATAGGTATCACGACTTGCTTCCAAATTCAAATTCGGTTTCATTGATTTACTCATCCATTGCATATTTTGATGATATATTCGTGTTTGTCATTGAGTTTGTAAACTATTGTTACCATTTAATTGCATTTCTAACACCTATACAGGAAGTTACCATAGCTAGGGTATTGTGTTTTTGATTAGGGCTTTGCAGGATAAGAAAAATTGAGCATTGATTCTGGTACCATGAGACTTGCGAGGATGAAACAAGTAGAATGGTACTAGCCATGGCCATTTATCTTGAACGCACACGATTTTGGAGATGGACAAGGATATACCTACAGCCAGTATCTGTAGGTAAAAGTTTGTTTACCTAAAACGACGATTGAGAGGTAGAAGATGATGCGTGTCATCCCTTGGTTGGGCCATTTGAATTTAGCATGCTTTTCATTGTTATCCATATATTATCTTTTGTTTTTATCATATATACAAATAACACATGCAGCGCAGATGGTAAGCGTGCCTTGGAAAATGCCTAAGGACCTGGGTTCGATTCCCAGGTCCCAACCTTCATTCTTAATATTTTGTAACAGGTAATCCAATGCTTTACAAGTCAAGATGCTCACCGTGCACCATCAGGATCTGGCCCTCTAATTCATCAATGCCCCCAGATCAACATACCACCATGGAAGGGCCACCATGCGCCTCAGTCAAGCATGAACACTGGATTGGGGCAAAGTCAAACAGGCCTCTGTCCATTTGGGCCCAGGAATTTACATTCCAACCCCCCCTTTTGCTAAATACAGGCCCATTTATTAACTTTTCTTTATTTCTTTTTCTCTATTTTTTATATTCTTTATTTTCCATTATTTATTTAATTGGAAAATTAATTTATTTTTTCACAAAAAGACATAAAATCAATATCTCACAAAATTAAGATTAGTTTTTTTATTTATCAAAATTAATTTAACTTAGACTTTAACTTAGAGAAATTGTAATTTGTTTTTTTTCATAAATAAAATTAAAGTAGAAATTAGGTTAACTTTTAATTTTGTTTTGCTCTTTTTCTCAAATAAATAAAAACACAAAAAGTAGGTTTAGAATAAAAGTTAATTTATTTTTTGTAGATTAAAATTAATTAGTATTAGGCCTTTTCCTTTTTTAATGTGATAACATCTCCATTTTCTTGAATAACCAAAACCTGACCAAAACTTCTTTACTACTAATCGCAATTAGGTTTGGGCAAGGGGTCAAAACCCTAGTTGTCTCATTTTCAATTTATCGTGCGCGTACCATTATTTTTACGATATTGTTGTAACTGTTCATGGTTTGTAATAGTTTAATCTAGGGCTTTTATTTATCGCTTTTTCCGGTTTTTTGGCTATGTAATTAATCCACCTCCCCGAAGCCTTGTAATAGTGTAGATTTACCTTCTCGCATTTTAATTCTCGCAAATAATTAACTGTTTAGATGGATGCTAATAGGATTGTATGACAAGAATGCATGACAGATTAATACAGTTAGATAACCCTAATGCGCAAAGATAAATAACTGAAACTAATCACTCACACATATCACTCTTAGGGTATACTCACACTTCGTCTGCCTTCGGTAAACGATCATTAAGTATAGGGCGTCTTAGTGGTTGCCCTTCTGTCTAAAAAGATCAAATGTCCCATACGAACGTTGCCTCAGAAATGTTGCCTCGAATATGATCTTAAGACTCTAGGGTTATTACTAAGGCGTCCTAACATTGCTTTAGTGATCGTACGTCCCTTTTGAATTGACCCTTACAAACTCCAACGACGGTGCTACCTATTTCTCAATAGTAGGATAGCGCTGTCTAAAGGAAACAAGAATAGAAACAATCTTTTTTCAAGTAGGTAGATGCTAGTAGGTACTTGCTCAAATCAAAACTTTTCACACTTACACATTTCAAAACAATTTTCAAAACAACTTCGTCACACCTTTGAGGACTGATACAAGGGTTATCACGAAGTAAAACATTTTTCAAAACAAAGCACAAACACAAGCAATTTAAAAGATGAGCAAGTACCTAAGAGCCCATGGAAAACCATGGATAGAAAGGGTGCTAACACCTTCCCTTTCTATAATCTACCCCCGTACTCAGAATATCTTGAAAAAGGATTTTTTTTCTGTACTTTTTTCCTTTCCAAGATTGGATGAAATAAAAGTTGGTGGCGACTCTTGCTTACCGCGACATTTTGCAAACACAAAACGCAAAATGCAAACCAGCATTTCAAAAAGTCAGTTCTGCCACTGTATCACAGTGTGATAGTCTGAGAATCAAATTTAAACTGGGGGATTTTGCCGTTTGTTAGGGAAATAAACCCTGTCGCTAGCCTGCCGGAGAGGCATTTCCTTTTGAAATCAACTCAGTTGTGGAGAAGTTTTCAGAGATTGAGCTTTTGGTTGGGGATCACCCTGTAAAAAGGAATTTTTGGGGGACTCGTCACTGCCCCTAGTAGCAAGTGTTTGTAGTATTGCCAGGAAATGCTTGCCTGACCGCACATAACCCTTTGATGGAATTCACGTTCAATTCCCCAAATGATCCAGACACATATGTGCCCCTGGTTATTCAGCATTTCTTGAGAGATTTCCGGGATTCTTGACTTGACTACCCCCAAGCAAGTTCGACAGTGACATGTCACGCCCCCTTGCTTAATAGGGGATCTGCCATTGGAAGTGTCATCCCATTTGAAGTGATTTTGTTCATTGAAAGAGTTTTTTGTTCGCTGGATATTTATTGTGTGCATTTCTCCGCTGTCAAATAATTAGCCATATGCAAACAACGATATTCAAATAATGCAAAGTTTATGTTTGTCTTGAAATTTTGAAAATTCGTTTTAGTAGATAAAAGAAATTTTGTAAGAAAATTCAACTCAAGATTTGGAGTAAAGCCTTACAGGAGTCAGGATACCTTTTATAACAGTATGCTTTCGAACTAATCCATGCTTCAGTTAGGACTTTTGAAAGGTTGTAACATGGCTTGGTTCACAGTTTAAGAAACAAAGGATAAGGCTCAAAGCGTATTTGTAGCCGCTTGTTCTTCGTGTGTCATTCAGTCCTAAGCTCGGTTAATTGTGCGTTTGAACTCCAATTGAGTATGGAATGACGTCTTTGTGATGGTTCATACCAGTTAAGTTTGTCGGAAGGCAGTCATTTTTGCAACACTTTTCGTGTTGTCGAGGATTTGTAGTGACCCTTTTTTGATTTATTATCCCTAATTTTTGCCTGACTGTTTTTGTTTTTGAGATTACAGTCAGCGGGATGCCCCAGTTTTTCTTAAGTCTCCTTCATAGGTTTTGACTTAGTGGGATTTTCTCTTGAGAGATAATGACTGCCTATTTGGTAGGGAACTATCACCATCTTTTGATTCCAGAGGAATGTTTTTGATGTCATTCATTGTATACGAAGTGAAAGTTTGTGACTGAACGCGCTTTTGAATTAACTGTGAGACTACCCTGCCCCATGTTTTGATTAAAGGTTTCAGTTTGTGTAAAAAAAGAAACTTCTACTTCTTTGGCTAGAAGGGGTTGACTAGGGATTATCCTCCTTATAACTCCAGTGTTTTAGGAATTGAAAGAAACGCCTATACATCGTCAGCAATGTCTTTCCAAAAGCATATTGCATGAGCTTATGGCATTGTTTTTGTCATCCTCCCTATAAAGGTTTGTAACTTTTAGCAAGAGTTGATTATTATAAAAAAGAGTAAAGATGACATAGTTTAAATATAATGAAAACAAATGGACAAATTCAAGACAAATATATGCGATGCATTAATGAATCAAAGTTTGAAATTAATAGATAAGTGTTTGAACAACAACAGAAATTACAATTGAAAAGTCAAAAATGAACTGGAACACTCAATGATTCGGCATGGGAGTGATGATCACATTGGGAGTCTCCGGAGGTTCGAACTCAATCTCCCTGGCGTCAATCAAATCTTGAATCTTGTTCTTTAAAATCCAACAGCTGTCAGTGTCGTTTCCAGAGCTATCATAATGGTAGGCACATCTTACATTGGGATTATACTTGGGAGAGAAAGTAACGGGGTTTTAAGGAGGATCCTTTAGTGTGATCAATTTCACCTTTAGCAAATGTTGTAACGTTTGAGACAATGGCATGTTGATGTTAGCGTACCACCTTTCTTGGTATTTTATCCTACGCCTATTGCCCTGTCTTTGTTGAACATGTGTAGGATTAGAGATCAGGATTGCCCCCACGTGTTGGTCATGGTTGCTTTTGTTATGACCCTTTTGGCCGTAAACAACATTGGACTCTTTCTTCCCGTTGTATGGCTTTTTCTGAGTATCAGAGGATGTAGCTCCTTGGATCTTTCCGCTTTTGATGCCAGCTTCGACCCTTTCGCCAATCAGTATTAGCTCGGTGAACCCGGCCAAGAAGCTTCCAGTTAGGTGATTGAAGAAAGGTCCTGTCAAAGTTCCCATAAAGATGTCAATCATCTCCCTATCAGTTAAGGGTGGTTGCACTCTTCCTGCCAAGTCTCTCCATTTTTAGGCGTACTATTTGAAGCCCTCGTTGGAATGCATGATCATATTTTGCAATTGCACACGAGTTGGTGCAAGATCAGCATTGTATTGATATTGCTTGTAGAAAGCAGTAGCCAAGTCCTCCCAGGTGTGAATGTCGGTTCTTTCTAACTGATAGAACCATTCTAGCTAAGTGCCAACCAAACTTTCTTGGAAGAAATGGACCCATAGCTTCCGATCAGCAGTGTGAGGCTGAATCCTGCGAACATATGACCTCAGATTCATTTTAGGACAAGAGATCCCGTCATACTTGGCAAAGGTAGGGATTTTGAACTTTGGTGGGATGATCCCTCCGGAAACCAAACCTAACTCTTCAAAGTCCAAGCCAGGTATCTACTGAATCTCCATATCATCGAGGCGATCCTCCAGCTGTTTGTATTTATCATCAGTGGGAGGATATTGTTCCTCAGAAAGTATGCTTCATCTTCATCCATCCCTAGACTGTGATCTCCTTCTTTTGTCTGATTGTCTCCTTTGGTTGACGGAGTCGAGAGATCTAGAGTTCTCTTGACTGGTCCTCTAAGTCTTCTTCCCAAGTTCAGGACGCCTACTGACTTCTTTGACTTTTTCTTCTTGTCTTTGAGAAGAAGAGTCTTCATGTCCTCTTGCCCTTTAGCCAAAGTCAAGAACATTTGTTGGAATTGGGTGTTTTGTGCTTGGAGATCCTTCACCCTTTTTTCCATATCCATCTTACTGAAATAAACAGTAGTAAGATAAAGAGACCTGTATGGGAGAAACCTGTCATGATATGATGCATGATATGTGGATGCATGTTTTCAAGGATCTCGCGAGGTAAACACAAGAAGATGTTAGAAGTTACTTGTGGCTTTGATTGGAGAAATTCGTATCGGTGGATGTCCTTCCATGAGAATTAAGTTCACCAAGTCAAGTGGGTCATAGCTCCTGACTCAAGTTATTAATCTTTGATGGCGTTTGGTTAGAGGGAAATAAATCCTCTTGTTCCTTGACAAGCATCTGGTTCAAAGACCCTGCATCGTAGACCCTTGAGATCCTTGAAATGGTTATTGAAAATGCTATGGTATAATGTCATGATGTTATGTATAAGTATGCAAAGTAGGCAAGTTGTTATGTACAAATAGTCATATACACACTAAGCATACAAGTCCTTAGGTTTAAGCTTGCATGGAGTTTGTAGGTAAGTACCCTCTTGAAGCTTAGTTGGCTTAACTTGTCCTAGTAATAGTAATCGGGTTCTAGGGGATCTCAATATCACTGACCTTTCTTTTATGTATTGTCTCAGCATAATCAATCTTTTATTATGACCGAGATATCCCAAAATTCCAATCCCAATGAGTGCAGTATCGAATATCAACCAATTTTCAGCTTTCCACTGAAACCGGCTATCTCACTACTTCCTAATGGACAAGTTGTTCAATTAAGGTTCTAAGGTCAGTTAGTGCTTCATGACACTGCTCAGCGGTCCCATATTCTCCTAGATTCAACACAAGGGATATTGGTAGCAACAAATTTGTCACACTAACATAGTCATTGATTCAACCATATCGGTCTACGACGTACAGTTTCCACAATCTATTGCTACTTACCTAAAAAGGTGCCCCAGATCTGGGTAGAGGATCAAAACAAGCCCAAACAAGGAACCATAATGTAAGGCAAACAAATCAAACAAAGGAAAGCAAGTAAAGGTGATATAGCCCTAAGGTAACCCCACTTTTAAGAGATCCCCATCAAAGTCGCCAGTTTTGTAACACGGTGGGAGAACTGACTTGATTGTTTTGCGTTTGATTGCAATTATTGTGGATAGCAAGAGTCGCCACCGACTTTTCTTTTATCCAATAAGGAAAGGTTGAAAATAACAGGAAAGACCTTTCGAGATATTTTCTTGAGTTCGGGGGGTAGGTTATGAAAAGGGAAGGTATTATTACCTTTTTCATCCGTAGTTATCTACGGGCTCTTAGTTGCTTGCTAGATCACTTACTTTTGTTTGAAAATGTGCTTGTGGTGTGGGTTTTTAAAGTATTTTGAAAAAAAATAATGTCTTTGTAATGGTTCTCGTCTCTATAAGAACGCGTACAAAGTGTTTGTCTTTTGAAAAATGTTTCAAAGTGAAGTAGTGGGTGTATAAAATGTTTTTTGTTGTGAGCAAGCGAGCAACTAGAAGTAACCTACCTACTCAAAAGGTCTAAAACGTTCTTTTCCTCCTCCTTAGATGTTGTTATCTTACCATTATTTTGGTAAGAAACCCCATCGTTGGATGTGAAGGGACGGGCACTGGACGTTTTTGTATAGTCATAGAAGGCAACCTATGGGATGTTTTAGCAGTATCGTTTAGGGACTAGATCATTTACCAAAGGCAACATTGTGGATCATCGAGGGACTACGATCTTTTATCGAGGGTCTTTGCTAAAACTCCCATATTCGAGGGACATGACTATTTTCAGAAAGGAAACAAAGCGGGATTACCCTAAGGGTGCTAGTGTTCAAGTGTGTTTGATTTACATGCATTTAGTCTTGATTAGAGTTATCTATTTTTTGATTTCATGTCTTGCCATACACACCCTAATTACTAGCATTTACATTTGAAAAGCGGTAAATTGCATAAATGTAAAGTCCTACGCTATTACATCATTTAGGGATGGGGGTACACATTACAAATGGGGGTTTGCAAGAATTTTAAATCCTAGTTAACTATTACAACCATATTGAATTGTACATTATAAGAAAAGGAAAAGACTTGTTTTGAAAAATGGTTTTTTGGTCCTAACAAATTAAAAGGAAAATAATTATTTAATAAAAGAAAAACATTTTTTGATGTCCTTTTTTTTATAAAAAATAATAATAGAGAAAAAAGGGAAAATAATGAGGAATAGGACCAGCATGTTGCTGAAAGAAAAATAGAGGGGATCAGAAGTTCTGATGCCAGGCGCGTTGTGGTTCAGAATGAATCGTCAAAGAAAATCAGAAGTTCTAGATTGATGCCAATGGAATCCTGAAAGAAATGTTAGAGGATAAAAACAGAAGTTCTGGGTCGTGTATAGACAGTGAGCAAAGGTTCAGAAGTTTTGTGTTGTGTTAAACAGTGAGAAAATCTTAGAAGTTATGTGTGTATTAAACAGTGAGTGAAAATCAGAAGTTTTGTGTTGTATTAAACAATGAATAAAAATCAGAAATTATGTACTGTGTTAAATAGTGAGAAAATCTTAGAAGTTCTGGTGTGCTAAAACAGTGAGGAGAACTCAGAAGTTATGTGTTATGCTAAAACAGTGGGAAAGAAAACCCAGAAGTTTTGTGTTACACTTCACCTAATTCCTTACATTAGTCAGAACATATACAACTCATTCAGTTCTTAACAACAACAAATCAGAAAGATAAAAGCACGACAGTTTATAGAAGTTCTAATCCTAATTCTGAGCCTAGATTTATTCAAGAAGTTCTAATCCACAGTTTTCTACTTATGCAATGATATGGACAACATCACCACTATGATATCTACATATTTAATGATGTTCTGAATGAAAAGTTCAAGGTCAGAATGGCTTACCTTGAATCTGAAACGTGTGTTTGGGACTTGAGCTGCTGCCTTCAGATGTTCTGGAGTTAGCAAGGAACGGAACATAACGTTGGGTTCTTTGATTCAAAGGGAAGAACAAAGGTTTGGTTTAGTTTGGGAATTCTGGGTTCACGGATGTTTTATTGTATTCTTTTCTCTTCTTTGATAATTCTCTCTTTCCAAAAGCTAGCCCCTTGATAGTGTGATGGAGCAACTTAATTATAGGTGACTTTGTTGTGGTTTTGGGGGGAAAACAAATGGGATTTAAACCTTTTTGGTATACTGTTCCATTGCTTTTTAATCACAACTTTTGTATGCTAATTTGGTGCAAATATGGGTTTGAGAAAGTGCAGGCGTGGACTGGATCAGCAGATGCTTGCAGGACTACGTTACAGCAGGGCAGCATGCTGCTTAAACGAGGTTTTGGGATTTGGTGATGTTCTGATCGCATAAGATCAGAAACGTAACCTTCATATGCTGAAGAGTCATGTTCTGACCTAAGAACATTGCTTCCATATGTTCTGATTGAAGAGTCATATTCTGAACCATGTTTGAAAATTCTGACTAGACTCGCGTGAAGGTTGGCCCAAAAGTTTTGAAGTATCATATTCTTTCAATACTTAGAAAATTTTCTAAGTGTTTAGAAAATTTGATTTTTTTTCAAAGCAATTTTTGACTTCTTATTTTGATGAATTAATTTCATGTCTTGATGAAATATAATTGTTGAAACTTGATCTTGATCAAAAAGTCAGAGTTTGACTTTTCAGTGTGCTTACCGTCAGGTGGTGTTCAGCTCTGCTCTGACCTCTTGGGCTATAGATAGTGTGATACGGTGGGAGAACTGACTTGAAGTTTTGCGTTTCGTTCGCACTTGTGCGGTTAGCAAGAGTCGCCACCGACTTTTCTTTTATCCAAAAGGAAATGTAAAAAAGCACAAGAAAGACCTTTCGAGAATTTTTCTCGGGTTCGGGGGGTAGATTATGAAAAGGGAAGGTATTAGCACCCTTTTCATCCATGGTTTTCCATGGGCTCTTAGTTACTCGTTTAGATCACTTGCTTTTGTTTGATTGTATGCTTGTGGTGTGGGCTTTGAAAGTATTTTGAAAAATCTCTTTGTAATGGTTCTCGTCTCTATAAGAACGTATACAAAGTTTTGTTTCGAAAAGTGGTTCAAAGATGTATTTGTGAATCGTGTTTCGAAAAGTGTTTTGAAAAAGAGGTTTTGCAATGGTTCTCGTCTCTATAAGAACGTATACAAAACGTTTTGTCTTTTGAAAGTGTTTTGAAATGGAGGTGTAGGTGTAAAAAGTTTTGTCGTGAGCAAGCGAGTAACTAAGAGCGAATCTATCTACTCGAAAGGTCTTAAATTGTTCTTTTCTTCTTCCTTTTAATGGTGCTATCTTACCATTGATTTGGTAAGAAGCCCCACCACTGGATGTAAAGGGACAGGCACGGGTCAATTTTATAATCATTGAAGGCAACTTGTGAGACACTTTAGCAATTTTTGTAAGGGACGAGATCATTTTAATCGAAGGCAACATCGAGGGTTATCGAGGGACTACGATCTTTGTTTATCGAAGGGTCATTTGCTAGAGTGTCTCATATTCGAGGGACATGATTGTATTTCCGAGGTAACGAGCGAGGTTACCCTAGAGGTGCGCGTGTGAAAAGTGTGTTGGTTTCAAGTTATTTATTCTTTGATTAGGTCATCTAGCGATTGATTTTTGAATCTTGCCATACATGCCTAGTTACTATACAGTATATAGAAAGCAGTAAATTGCGGGAATTGAAATTCTACGCTATTACAAGATATTTGGGAATGAGGGTACAATTGTTACAAATGGAAACGAATCAAATGAAAATAGCAATGCCCAAATATCAAACAATACAACCAAATCAAATTGTTGTGCGATTTAATATAAAGCTATGACAATTTATGAAATAAAGTCAACAAAATATGAAATGAAATGTATTTACTTGAAAAGGGAAAAATAAAACCTATTCTAAAAAGAAATTGATTAAATTATAATCTTTATTATTATTTTTTGTATTTTTATTAATTACATAAATAAAGAAAAATAAATAAACTAAACTAGTACTATATTTTTGGTATTTTATTATAGCAACTAAATCTAAAACCGATTTTAATAATAAAAAAGAAAAATGATGATAAAAAATTAGTTTACAAACTTTAAATAAAATTAATAAAAATGTTTTAAGTTTTATTTAGCATTTTTCAAAATAAATAAAAACAAATTAAAAAAAAAAAGAAGAAAAATGGGCTCAAGTGAGTTTTAGGGGTGCTAGGCCCAAAGAGATATTATCATTTTTTCTGTAGCTTAAAACATGCATAAGGGGGGGGGGGTGAACTAGCAAGCGTGTGGGCTTAAGGGAAACGGGAACAAAATAGGCCCAATGCTCTTAAACTGTGTTAGCTGTTTGATTAGGGATGGGAAATGAATTAGGGTTCTTGAACCCTTTGGTTTACAGCGGTGCTCTCGTTACCTCTTTCGTCCCTCTCTGTTCATCTTCCTCATCTCTATTCATCTCTAAACTCCTCTCCTCTTAGTCACATGGCCGAAACACCCTATTAACAACATAATCTCTCCTCATATCACCGTGATTCGCATTTTTCTTTGAAACCCTAAATTCTGAAAAGAGTTTTATGTCTAAAGGGTTCAAAATTATTTATCTGATCCTCCCTCCCCAGATTTCTGTTGCCGGAGCGCTCTCTCTCACCTCCTAACCAAGCTCTAATGTTTTTTCTCTTGAAAAGGTGATGTTCTATAAGTTTGAAGCTTGAACGATTTTGTTATTTATTTTGTCTTGTTACGTTTTTCTGTTAATCTACTTTATTATCCATTGAAATGCAGAAAAATATGTTATGAGGAAGGTAAAGAGACCATACCTGTTTGGAATTTTTCTGTGAAATGGAAAGGAATGGTGAGACTGAGAGTAGCGCTCCCTGGTGGCCGGAGACAGGGGGAGAAATGAAGATGAAGGCCTTGGTATTTCTGGTAACCTTTTTCTGTCCTCTGTGCTTTGAATGATGATGATGTTGTTCGATGGGTTTTGGGATTTTTTTTGTATTTGTTAGATGTTGTTTTATCAGCTTTTACTGGTTCTGGAATTTGGTTTTTGTGATGATGGTTTTAGTTTGATGATGTTTGCTGATGATAATGATTTGATGATGTTGGTTATCTGGGATGTCCGAGGCTTGGATACTGTTTTTGATGTTAGTTCTGTTACAGGTTTGATGAGTGTGGTTGATAGTGGTATGCTTGGGATATTTGGCTTTTTGTTTTGTTTGGCAGGTTTGATGGATGATGGTTTGAAGGTTGGTGATTCTGTTACATGTTTTTGGATATGTTTTTGGTATTTTTTGAAGTTGTTACTGTTTTGAAAATAACTCTAGGCTTTTGGGATGGTGTTACTGGTTTGATAGTTTTGGTGATTTTTGTGGTTTTAGGTATTTGGTTTATGGTTTTGCTTGACAGTATTCTTTTGACTTGAGATTTTTTTTCTGGTTTTTTGAGTTTGAAATGTTTTTGACAATTTTTGGACTTTGACAGTTTTTGAGGTTTGGTGATGATTCTTGCTGTTGGTTTTGGTGTTTGAGGATGGCTTGGGATATTTGTTAACAGGTTGCAGGCTTTGTGAGTTTTGAAAATGGTTGGTGATTTTCTGAGTTTTTGACTTGTTGACAGTTTGGGATTTTTGACAGTTTGAAAGTTACAGTTTGGGATATTTTTTCTGTTTCTTTTTGTTTTGTTTTGGGTTGATAATGGTTTTGATTTGAGATTTTGTTAATGTTGAGTTAACAGGTTTGATGGAAGATGGTTTGAAGGTTGGTTTGAGATTTGTTCTAGATTTTTGGAACTTTGACAGTTTTGAATACTTGGTTCTTTTGAGTTTTTTTGAAGTTTGATAATTTTTTTCTATCCCTTTTGCTTGAGAGTTCACTGTTATATTATGTCACTTCTGTTGAAATCTTATTCAAAAAGGGGGGAAAACAAAGAAATTGAATATTTTGATATGTTGTTCCTTTGGCTTTCTAATGGCAGTTTTGTTTTCTAGCAGCTTCTATGAAATTGTGACAGTCAAGGTAGAAGGGTTGTGCATCCCTAGGTGACTTCTTTCCTCTCTTCTCACTCAATGACCCTAAGAGTCAATTGCTCTTTTTCCTTTTTTTTCTGAAAAGTTTGCAATAAATGGAAAATGATGAACTAGCTTCTTGAACAAGCTTTTTCTTGTTTTGACTTAGCTTATTATATTGCCATATTTTCTTTTTTTGATGCTGTCTACTGCTATGTTGCCTCGCTTGCATTTGTAATGACATGCTGCTGTTTGTTTTTGCTGTTTGTTACAAATTCTGTTTGGCTCATTTTGCGCCTTCTGTTTGGGAATATTTGTTTGGCTACTGTTTGGGCATTTGGCTACTGTTTGGGCATTTGGCTGCTGTTTATGCATTTTGTTTGTTTGGACAGCCTTGCTGCATTTAGACAATTTGCTTGCATTTCTTGTTTGGACAGCTTGCTTGCATTTCTTGTTTGTTTGGACAACTTGCTTGCATTTCTTATTTTTTTCTTTTTGTGAACCAAGAAGAATAATCTTCTTGTGATTTGCAAATAGAGAAAATAAAAATGTGATGAATTAAAAAATGGCTTTCTGATTCCAAATTGCAAACTTTAATGATGAACACTTTTTTCTTTTGGAAATTCTTGCTCATGTCCAATTAATTTGTACTAACTTTTTCTTTCTTTCATTTTCATGTGAGCACAATGGAGATGGCAAAGCATAGAAGGAAAGAACCATAGGGCAAGCAAGGAAGGTCTTTGGAGATAGCAAAAGAGCTTCAGTCAAACTTCGGCATAGATTAGTTCTCTTAGGCCAATCAAGCACTTGAATTTTTCCTTGTATTTTAGAATAATCATTCTTGCATTGTATCCAATAGTTATACTAATTCATTTTCAAATACGATAAGTTGTAAAACCTAAAGTATTTAAATAATAAATTATTTTGTAACAACGTTTGAAATAAATGGAGAAAGTCTTATGAGATATTCTGGTGTTACTTGAAATCTTTTACTGTCAATAACTTGTAATTTTCTCTTCGCATCTTAACTGATTCTTAAAGATTCCCAATCAAGATAATTGAAACAAAATGCTCCAATCAGATAACTTAAACTCCAAGTAATCCAATAATTTTGTAATCTTGCAATTGCATTCCAATCAAAACACGCACTGTCCATTCCATTTCCTAAACAAGCAAATGTTTTAAAAGACGCAAATCATCTGGTTAACCTTGAGAACAAACACTTTCTTTTCAATAAACTTGAGAAAGCATGAAAACCTGCGAAAGCCAATTGGATCTTTGAGAATTCATTTCTTTTGAGAATTACAAGAAAAACCCTAATTACTGGTTTACTGCCACAAGAAAATCTGTCTGATCGATTCCTGAGCCAATCTTGAATATCTGAGAAACCCTAGGGTTGCGTCTTCTATGAAAATGGGAGGGAAAATTTTGGGGTACAACAGCTGCCCCTGTTCAATCTTCTTGAACCTGAAGAGTTAGATCAGCGAGTTTTGCCGTTTGTGACTCGAAGGCAAAAGATGATTGGACACTAGAGTGCCCATAAATTTGCGCTCGACAAAAGTGTAATTGAGGTAATGGGCTTAAAGATGTCATTTGGAGAGATGTTAGAATCTTGCTGGAGATGGGCTTGTAGATGCCATCCAAGAATGTTTGGTTGTAAATCGACAGAATAAGCATCAGAATGGTGTCCGTATTTAGAACGTATCTGAACTGTATTTGTCCTTGAATATGAATAAGTGACAGAATGACTTCCGTATCTGGAGTGTATCTGTACTGTATCTGTAGGATGAAACTGAATAAGCGACATAATGGCTTCTGTGTCTGGAGCGTATCTGAACTGTAATTGAACTGTAACTTGAAATTAAGTCTGAATGAGTAACAGAATCACTTCCGTGTCTGGAGTGTATCTGTACTATATCGGTACTTGGAGTTTCAATAAGTATCAGGATGGCATCCTTGTTTGGAGCGTATCTAAATTGTATCTAAAGTTGAGATCTGAATGAGTGACAGAATGACTTCCGTGTCTGGAGTGTATCTGTACTGTATCTGAAATCTTTGAATATTTATTAAAGATAACTGTTAATCTTATCCTGAAAAGGGTAAAATGTTAGCTGAAACACAAAGTTATGTTGCATGAAATGTATGATGTAATAAATGTGTTTTATCCATGTTTATGATATATGAATGTAATGTATGCGCATGTAAGCTGATTCACTGTATTGCTGAGGAAAATAAATCCTTGACTACTGCCGGGGAAAATAAATCCTTGACTGCTGAGGATTGTGAGAGGAATGCCATATACTTCTTGAGGAATCAGTTTGGGGAATCCAGAGAATTTTAATGACTTCTACTGGGGATTATTGACGGGAATTCTTGTTCTGTCAAGAAGCAATAAAAAACTTTGTGGGGAAGAAGTTTATCCTGTAGTGAAAACTCTGTGGGGAAAAGCTTATTCCGCTGGGGAGTTCAGGAGTTTGGATTGTATGCCAATCTAATGGGGAGTTCAGGAGTTTGGGTTGTATGCCAATCTACTGGGGAGTTACCCTAGGTTGGGGAGAAACAAAAGTTAACTGTTATCCGGTTGATTTTCAGGCTTCAGAACAACTTGCTGGGGAAACCTGGAGAAACTGGATGATTTTCGTTGTGGGTTGAAAGTTTCAGCTCCGCTGGGGATTGGTAGTTGGTAGTCTCATCTCTACTGGGGATCTGTAGTCCAAAGTTTTGGCTCCGTTGGGGGATCTTAATGATGTGCTGTAGAGATTGCTCATGGAATAGCCTAAAGACGTTTTCCTAATCTTTCTACCTGTCAGTAATTACTTTTTTTTATCCTGTTTATTTGTAAACAGTAATTATGTTCAAATGCATATGTTCATTAATGAATCATTGGACGTTTTTGCAAATAAAATACAAGTGTAAAGAAAAAGGCAAATAGTTTTCTGTACTTTGAAAGAGATATCTTTGTATTTACTTTGAATAAGTGTTTTGTACAAAGGAGACAAACATCCTAGTAAGAGGATGGTGTCATAAAAAATGAGAAAAATTTATACAAAGAAAGATAGCTATGTGTGAAAAAATCCCATGGGGTTCCCATTCTGCTATAGCCTTCGTAACTCCGAATATCTTGTCCATTCGTTGCTTCATTCGAAGATGATTAAATTGATCAGAAGCTCTAGGTTTGTCTGTGAAGAGATTGTCTTTAAAGTGATCCGACGAGACATAGTCTTACGTTTTAATTCCCTAACTTTTGCCTGGACCGCCCTTCCGGGTTTTCAGTCCACCGGGAAACCCTTTTTTTCCCAAGTCGCCCTTTCGGGTTTTCAACTTGCCGGGTGTACAATTTTTTTTGTTTTATCCCTAATTTTTGCCTGAACCGCCCTTTCGGGTTTTTGATTCACCGGGATGCCCTTGTTTTGCCTAGGTGTATCAACCTAGTGGGTCTCTTATGCGTAGTATCTTTTGACTATGTCTGCATTCGCAGGGTGCGGCAGATCGTCGCTGTCCATCATGGTTAAAATCATTGCCCCACCAGAAAATATGTTCTTGATCACAAATGGTCCTTCGTAGGTAGGAGTCCATTTGCCCCTGGGATCACTTTGTGGCAAGATGATGCGCTTGATCACAATATCTCCAACTTGATACACTTGGCATCTGAATTTCTTGTTGAAAGCTTTGATCATCCATTTTTGATACGTCTGACCATGGCAAACAGCAGTAAGTCTCTTCTCATCAATCAAGTCGGGTTTGGATCCAATCGTCTTCACTCAAACCAGCATCCTTTATGATTCTCAAGGAGGGAATCTGAACCTCGATAGGTAAAACAACTTCCATGCCATACACCAAGGAATAGGGTGTTGCCCCAGTTGATGTGCGCGCCATGGTACGGTACCCGTGGAGAGCAAACGGTAGCATCTCATGCCAGTCCTTGTAGGTGACTGTCATTTTTTGTATGATCTTTTTGATATTTTTGTTCGCAGCTTCGACTGCACCATTCATCTTTGGCCGATAAGGAGACAAATTGTGATGTTGAATTTTGAATTGTTCGCACAAAGCGGTGATCATAGTATTGTTAAGGTTTGTACCGTTATCGGTGATGATCCTTTCGGGGATACCGTACCGACAGATAAGATTCTGCTTGATGAAACGGGCAACAACATTCTTAGTAACGGATGCGAAGGAAGCTACTTCGACCCACTTTGTGAAATAATCAATGGCCACTAGAATAAAGCGGTGTCCATTGGAGGCCGTAGGTTTGATCTCCCCAATCATGTCGATTCCCCACATAGCTAAGGGCCAAGGAGCTGTTAAGACATTCAGAGGAACTGGGGGGCACGTGCACCTTGTCTGCATAGATTTGACATTTATGGCAAGTTCGGGAGTATTGATAGCAGTCTGCTTCCATGGTAGACCAGTAATAGCCTGCACGTAGAATCTTCTTAGCCATCATATGCCCGCTAGAGTGAGTGCCAAATGTACCTTCATGTAATTCGGCCATGATCTTTTCAGCTTCATCTTTGTCCACACAACGGAGAAGAATAGAATCATGATTGCGCTTGTACAGGATGCCATTGCTCAAGAAGAACTTAGTTGAGAATCTTCTTAAGAACTTTTTGTCATTGACTGAAGCTCCTTCAGGATATTCTTGAGCCTCGAGATACCTTTTGACTTCATGAAACCATGGCTGGTCCACTACTTCTTCGGTATTAATCTCGTGACAATGTGTGGGTTCGTCCATCCGTTCAATGGTGATCTGGGGAGCCTCGTTGTCCCAATTAAGTTTAAACATGGATGACATTGTAGCTAGAGCATCCGCTAACTGATTTTCTTCTTGCGGGAAGTGCTCGAAGGTAATCTGCTCGAAATGTGATAACAACGTCAAGACATGTTCTTTGTAAGGGATGAGGTTTGGATGCTTAGTGTCCCATTCTCCTTTGATTTGACTGATAACCAAAGTTGAGTCCCCAAATACAATCAAAGATTTGATTCCCAAGTCTATGGCAGCCTTGAGTCCAAAGATGCATGCTTCATACTCTTCCATGTTGTTCGTACAATTGAAGCAAAGTTTGGCGGTGAAAAGGAGTATGGCAACCTTCTGGGGATATGAGTACCATGCCAATACCGTTACCAAGTGCATTGGATGCCCCATCAAAGTACAGATTCCATCGGGATCCTTGTTCAAGTCCGTCATATGGTCTGAAATCTTCAACATTGTCCAATGTCATGATGTCTTTGTCGGGGAAGTCAAACTTCATGGATTGGTAATCTTCAACAACTTGATGAGCCAGATGGTCAGCTAGCACACTCCCCTTTATAGCTTTTTGGGTCGTGTACTGTATACCATATTCAGTTAGGATCATCTGCCATCTAGCTATCCTTCCAGATAAAGCAGGCTTCTCAAAGATGTATTTGATCGGATCCATCTTAGATATCAGCAAAGTGGTATGAGTCAACATATACTGCCTTAGCCGGCGAGAAGCCCATACCAAAGCGCAACAAGTTTTCTCGAGCAGTGAATATCTGGTTTCACAGTCGATAAAATTTTTGCTAAGGTAATAAATGGCATGCTCTTTTCGGCCAGACTCGTCATGTTGCCCCAGTACGCACCCCATTGAATTCTCTAGGACGGTCAGATACATGATTAGAGGTCTTCCCTCGACGGGTGGCATCAGGATAGGGGTTCTAGCAAATACTCCTTGATTTTATCGAAAGCAACGTGACTGTCATCATTCCATTTAACTACCTGATCTTTCTTCAGCAGCTTAAAGATTGGTTCACAAGTAGATGTTAGGTGAGAAATGAACCTAGCAATGTAGTTTAGGCGTCCCAAGAAACCTCTGACTTCCTTCTCAGTGCGAGGAGCGGGCATTTCTTGTATAGCTTTGACTTTGGCAGGATCAACCTCGATGCCTTTGTTACTGACAATGAAACCCAAGAGTTTACCGGACCGGACTCCGAATGTGCACTTGTTAGGGTTTAGCCTTAGCTTGTATTCCTTCAACCCGACAAACAGCTTTTGCAAGTGATCAAGGTGTTCTTCTTCAGTTTGTGATCGGGCTATCATGTCATCTACGTAGACCTCTATCTCATGATGTATCATATCATGAAACAAAGATACCATGGCGCGTTGATAGGTTTCCCCGGCATTCTTCAGTCTGAATGGCATCACTTTGTAGCAGAACATACCCCACTGTGTGACAAAAGTAGTTTTCTCCATGTCCTCAGGTGCCATTTTGATCTGGTTATAGCCTGAGAATCCGTCCATGAAAGAAAATACTTTGTGCTGGGCTATGTTGTCAACCAGGATGTCGATGTGTGGAAGTGGAAAATCATCTTTAGGGCAGGCCCTGTTTAAATCTCTATAATCCATGCACATACGTACCTTTCTGTCTTTTTTAGGCACAAGCACAATGTTAGCAACCCATTGGGGATAGGAAGTGACAGCCAGAAATCCAGCATTGAATTGTTTCATAACTTCTGATTTGATCTTTTCTGACATGTCAGGTCTCATGCGGCGGACTTTTTGTTTCACTGGTGGACAGTCTTCTCTAGTGGGTAGACGGTGTACCACAATGTCTGTATCAAGTCCCGGCATGTCTTCGTATGACCAGGAAAAGATTTCAACATAATCATGCAACAACTGAATTAAGTGCTCCTTGACACTCGGCTCTAGATTGGCACCCACTCTGATTTCCTTTCTGTCATCCTCAGTTCCCAAGTTGATTGTATCCAACTGCTCTTCATGAGGCAGAATAGCCCTTTCCTCTTGTTATAGAAGTCTAGCCAATTCCCCTGGAACCTCACAATCTTCCTCACCTTCGTATTTGGCATGGTAGATCAGATCTTCAGAGTCACTGAAGGTTATAGCAGTATCGTTACCCATGGGATCCGGAATAGAAGAGTACCTGCATTTGTGAGTGTGGGTGTGTGTAAGGGTATAGCCACCTTTAAACAAATAAAATGTAAAAAGAAAGACAATGAACACAAAAGTTTATATGAAAAACTTCCATGATTCATTAAATGGCATATGAAGATGAAAAATAAGAACCCTTACAAATGGACCTTTGTGCCTCGGGTAAGACACAAGGTTAAAAAAGTATGAATTGTTTGAGAATTATTATAGATCCGACAGAAATGAAAAAGATAAATTACTGCGGTATGAAAGTAATCGGAACAAAGTCTTTTGCCTCCCAGTTGCACAGTCCTCCACCAACAGTAGGAAATATCTAGTCTTCCAAGCTTCCCTCTTCTTCACTGTCCTCTAGTGCATTAACCCCTTGGTGACTGATCTTCACAGGTGGCCCTCCGGCACGGGCGCGGTGCATGGCCTTCTGACCAGTCGAAGTAAATCCCAAGCCGAACTTGTCTGATTTGAAAGGAAAGTCTGGAAGCTGCCCCCAGATTGTGGATCCTCCCCCTTCAACCACTGCTTTTGCATCCTTGAGAGATGACATCCGAGACGGAGGTCTGGTAATCGTGGGTACAGAGGACACTGTCTTGGTTGCCGCTATCTCCTGAGCTACCTCCTCAAAATGCTGGAAAGGAGTTTCGATGAATTCGCCATCCAATTCTATATAACGGAAAGAATTCATATGACTGATCATGTATTCCTCTTTTCCATGAACAATTATTATTTTCCCTTGGACATGGTACTTGAGCATTTGATGCAGAGTAGAAGTGACAGCTCCAGCATGGTGGATCCAAGGTCTTCCCAACAGGAAAGAATAAGAAGGACGGATGTACATCACATAGAATATGGAGTTGAAGGTTTCAGTTCCCACCTTAATCGGGATGTCCACCTCCCTGTGGACCATCCTTTTAGAACCATCAAAGGCTCTGACAATTATATTGCTGGGTTTCAGGGTTAAGCCTTCACAATCCAGTCTATACAAGGCTTTCTTCGGCAAGACGTTTAAAGACGAACCAGTGTCTACCAGTACGTGTGCTAGGGTTGTCCCTCTGCATTCCACCGAGACATGCAAAGTATCATTATGTTTTCTCCCTTTCGAAGTTAAATCTGCATCGGAGAATCCTAGACCATTGTCAGCTGTTAAACTAGCCATACATTCCTGGAACTGATCAGCGGAGGTTTCTTGTGGCACGTGGGCCGTCTTCAAAAATCTTATCAGAGCCTTAGCATGAGCTTCTGAACAAAGCAACAGGGCCAACATGGAGATCTTCGAGGGGGTTTTCCCCAGCTGTTCCACTACATCATAATCGATTTTCTTGATTATTTTCAAAATTTCTTCCATTTCTCTTTGATAGGTTTCAAGGATGATCAACGGCTGAGCCCTCGTCCTGACGGGCTCTTCTTGGATCCATTTTCCTCGAACATCAGTAGTAGCAGAGGGGATAACCACGGGGGTTGTGACTTCTTCTATGATTGGTGTTCTTGCAGATATGTTTACCGGTGTAGAGATAACCTTAGGAGCAGCTGAGGGTCCAAGAATTGCCTTTGGAGGGGCAATCTTTGGAGAAAAGATTCTTCCACTGCGGGTAACTTTGCTTGTTCTGGAAATGTTACTGATATCAGAATTGTCTTCTTCAGAACTCTCTTCCTCGGCAGTCTGTTCAATCTGTTTAACACCATGGTAGTAGATTTCTCCACCATAGTTCCATGGTATTGATTTGTCGGACTTGTACGAGACTGGCCCGGGCTTGGTTATCTTCAAAGGTGCAGCCTTCGGAGTGGGTGTAATCCTAACAGGTCTTTTAGGGACCTTAGAAGGATTGGCGGATATGGTTATTATTGAAACATCGTTAATAGGAGTTGATAAAACAGGAGTCTTCTCAAATAGGATTTCTTGGTTATCGATTAGGCATTGGATTCCTATCTTCAACAATGGACAATGGGTTAATAAGGATGAACAAAAGTGACAATCTTCTTCACAACCTGCGAAAACCCCAACCTTCAACAAATTTAACTTGATTATAGGGAGCGGAGTTATCAAATCATCTACAGTAGCAACAAATAGATCCTCCTCAACAGCATGGGTGTTGTGGCCGTGCCTTGGCATTTGAGCAGAGATAACATTGGGTTTTTTAGGTGCGTCGAATTCAACTTCTTTAGCATCTATCAGATCCTGAATTTTATTCTTCAGGGCCCAACAATTGTCAGTATTGTGCGTCGGGCTCTCCGAATGGTAAGCGCACCCGGCGTTCGGATGGTAATATGGAGAAGCAGTGTTAGGATTTTTAGGGGCCTCTTTCAGCATGGCCAAATTCAACTTCAAAAGATGTGGTAGGACTTGAGCAGGAGTCATGTTTATCTTGGTGAATTGCCGTACAGGCCTTTCCACCCTTTGCTGATTGTTTCTAGGCTGATCATTCCTCGGCTGATTGTTTCTGGGCTGGTCTGATGCAGACTTCTGAATCATAACGGCCCCCACTGCTGGCCGGCGCTCAACTCTTCCTTGACCCCTCTGAGAGTAGACAGCTGACACTTCCTTCTTTCCCGTGAAAGGTTTTCTGATGGCAGCAGAAGTAGATGCATCTTTTTTAATTTTCCCGCTTTTTATACCGGCCTCCACTCTTTCTCCGGTTAGAATCAATTCAGTGAACCCAACAGGAAAACTTCCAATTAGGTGATTGAATAAAGGACCTGACAGGGTACCCAGGAACATGTCTACTAGCTCTCTTTCTGACAACGGTGGTTGCACCCTTCCAGCTAAGTCCCTCCACTTTTGGGCGTAGTCTTTGAATCCCTCGTTGGACACCATGGCCATACTTTGGAGTTGAGTACGGGTTGGTGCCAAGTCGGCGTTGTATTGATATTTTTTATAGAAGGCGGCTGCCAAGTCTTCCCAATTATGGACATCAGACCTCTCCAACTAGTAGAACCAATCCAGCTCTGTCCCCGATAAACTGTCCTGGAAAAAGTGAACCCACAAGTCTTTGTCCGAAGAATGCGGTTGAATTTTCCTGACATAAGATCGTAGGTGCATCTTGGGACAAGACACCCCATCGTATTTGGCAAACAGCGGCACTTTAAATTTAGGAGGGATTACAATTACAGAAACCAACCCTAGCTCCTCAAAATCCAGCCCTGGTACTCTTTGCACTTCCATAGCTGCTAGACGCTCTTCCAAGTTTTTGTATTTGTCATCGACCGGAGGGTACTGTTGTTCAGAGTAGTCCTCTTCCTCTTCTTCTTCAGCTTCAGAGTCAGAAGGCACTGCAGTCTCTTTGCCTTTTCCTTCCCCTTCCTCAGAGGTTGATGGAAAATCCAAGGCCCTTCTGGCTTGTCTTTCAAACCTTCTGCCCATGGTAGCCACACCAACTCGCTTCTTCTTCTTTTTCTCTTTCTCCTTCTCTAGCAGAGTCTTGAGCTCCTCCTGCCCCTTGGCTAAGGTCAAGAGTAGCTGTTGAAAATGTGAATTCTGAGCTTGTAAGTCTTTGACCGTTTGTTCTAGATCCATCTTGCTCAAATAAACAGCAGAGAGATGAGGAAACTTGGTGTGAAGACCTGCTTATGAATATGATGAATGAAGATGCGATATGCAAATGATTTCAAGGAAATTTAGAAGATTTAAATTTGTCCAAACCAAAAAGAACACACATCATATTAAATAAAACCAAGTTTGAATACATCTGTAGCGGTAGAAATGTGCAAGACTAAGCCATTGGATTGACTAGACTTTATACAAATCAAAATAAAAATCGCCACCGCGCTTTATTGTTTCCAAAGGAATGGGAAAAGAGCGAATAACCCAAAAAGAGGGGGAAAGATTCAAGGTAAGGGGGTTGGTTATGCAAAGGGAAGGTATTAGCACCCTAAACATCCACGGTACTCCGCAGGAACCTCTTTGTAAAATCTGTATATTTTGGCTATAAAAATGTGTTATATAAAAAATGGATGGTGGAGGCGAGAAGAGAAATATTTTTATGATTGTTTTTGCACCCTCCGTGGTTGCGAACCTTTAGTGCCTACGTACCACCTTTCGTGCAATAGGGGATCAGGGTACACGTAGTTCATCTAGAAAATACTTGTTTGTTGATTGTTTTTAAACAAGGAGACAAGTAGTCATTGTTAGGAGATAAATCTCGACTAATGCCCACAAGGTGTAAGAAAGATGGACCCTGCGTCAACAAGAGTGAGGGTTTGAGAACGCCTCTAGTACTCAAGTGGAAAAGTCGACACCTTTATAACCATAGGGATAGGAGAATGTTGCTCGACTATCAATGAATCATGTCTCACCTTGAAAAAAGTTTTGAATGGAAAAGGTGCTCGGGCGCACAAAAGTGTTTGAATGTGTTGAATTGTTTTGTTAATTTTGAAAGATGTCAAAGTATGATTAAGTGTATTGAAGTTTGTTTAAAGAAAAGAAATTTTTAAAAGAAAAGGCACTCGACAAAGTCGGGGTTTATTATCAAAGCGGTTTGATTTTAAAAACAAAGAAGATTTTGAAAGAAGATGAGAAGGTTTTGAAAATTAAAGAAGATGGGAGGAGATGAAGCGACTATCCTAAAGCATAAGGTAAAAGCTAAGGAAGAGAACCGTCTAACCAACATGAAGCCGATACTTGAAATTATAAGCAAATGTAGAATTCCCATTCTTTGGATTGAAACCAAGCAAGCAAAGATACTAGACCTGTTGAGAGAATCAAACTTCAAGTGTATTTAGTCTTCGCAAAAATTGGGCAGAGTAACGGCTGCATACGGGTGAATTCCAGATTACAAACAAAGTATGTAATCACAATAACCTGCACACAAAATAAACAAATAACCCAATGTCTTGAGGTAAACCTCAAGAACTCCAGACAAAATATCAAATAAAGTCACAAAGTCTCCAAGATAGGCCAAGGTCTCTAATCCTAAGTCCAAGAAGTCCATCACTCCATAATGCAAAGGATAGTAACCATGTAGTCCAAGTATCATTAATGATTTTTATGGTTCATGTTGATTATTAGGTGTCTTTAAAAAGAAAGAAAAGCTCAAGTGAGCAAAATAAAAATGACATAAAAGTAAATGCTCAAGTGAGCAAAGATGAAAATAGCATGAAATGTAAAATGCTAAAAGTAAATGGTACATAAAGCATAAAAAAAAGCATAAAGTAAAGTCAATTGTTAGTAATTAGTGGTTAGTTGGATGACCATCTTGAAACTTGCATTTGGAACTCATTAGAGGATTGGTAGAACCAAAGCCTCCACACAACAAGTTGCATTTTCTTTTTGTCAAGTATATCATCCATTTTGGAATTCTCACAAGGCAACATGTAATGATCAACGATGTTTAAGTGATCCGCGTTGACCAAAGGTGATGTAGATCCATTAGAGGATTGGTAGAACCAAAGCCTCCACACAATGAATCTCAAGGTTATTGGATCAAAGAGATCAAATTAACATACTTGGGCTTGCAATCATAAGTTTGGGCCACGGATGATCATTTATTCGAATCGGGACAAAATTTAGCACTATGTTAAGCAATCGTAAGTGGACTTATGTAGAAGTCACACCTATTTTGAGGTCGGTCAATAGCAATCTATGTACTTCATGTTTGGATAAATGATATAGAGATCACCATCCCTTAACATGTAGCACAATTAAAAAAAGAAAGGGATAAGATGAAGAGGGAGGGGGAATGATAAGCTAATTTGGATCACCATTTCAAAATTCTTTCATCTTTAAATTCAACCACTCCTCTAGATGGATTAAAACACTAAACATATCATTAATCCAAAGCACCAAAAATGAATTAAATAATTCACTCTTAGGTAGATTTGAATTGATGAACATTTATCCAACTTCATCTACATCACAAAGTCCATTGAGTTTAAAGACAAATTGTACATTTAAAATTGCAATCCAAACCAACAATCAAAAGGAGTGAGTAGAAAAAGCATTTTGGATCAAAGCTGCCCCAAAACAAGGCAAAAAAAATACATTATGTCCTGGTGTAAATCGATTGCACTATTGTGTAAATTTATTTACACAGTACAGTTTTCTAAAAAATGTGCAAAACGCTTATGTGCAATCGATTGCACTACAGTGCAAATCGATTGCACACAGTAACAGTAGAAAAACAACATTTTAAAAGGGCAATTTCTTATTCAAACTTTCCATCAAACACCTTATGATCATGGATCCAATTGAGCACGAAAATTCCATCAAATTATGAGAAAATAACACCAATGGAATCACAAAATAATGCTCAAAGAATCAAACCCAAAGATCAACAAGAGATCACATTGTGAAAGATGAATTATCCAACCTACCAAAGGTAGATCTAGAGAATTATCAAAACAACTTCAAGAATTTGCTTCAATTCAACCACAAGAATCAATTGAGCAAGCTTGGATGTAGAGAATTGATGGAGAAAAAGTGTTTGGATGAAGGTTTAGCTCAAATATTAGTAAGCTTCAATGCAAAGCTTACTAACTTTTTAAAAATGGAGCTTTGAGTGAATTTGGTAGATGGTGAGAATTGAGAGATTTTTTAGCAAGGTGGATTTGGCTATCAAAAGCTTGAAATTTGAATGAAATGAGGGCTCTATTTATAGAGTTTAGGATTGGGATTAGTGGTAATTTGGTAATTGATTCTTGGAGCCAAAATTTGAATTAATGATAATTCTTTCAAATATTAGAGCCAAAATTTGAATTAATGATAATTCTTCTTAAAAATGAAAAATTGGCACTAAAATTTGAATTGATGATACATCTTTCAAAAATGAAGAAAAATTGGAACCAAAATTTGACAATTTAAAAATGCTGATTTTTTTCAAATTTCACGTTGTGCAATCGATTGCACTACAGTGTAAATCGATTTGCACATTGTATCTTTCCAAAAATTGCGCAAAATTCACTTTGTGCAATCGATTGCACTCTAGGAGCAATCGATTGTACACTAAAAAATGAAATTCTTTTAATTCTTTTTCTTTGCAAATAGAGATTTTAGGGAAATAATACCGGAAAACCTTATTTGCCATATGCTTCGACTCGGTACCTACAAAACACAAATATGCAAAGACAAAGACAAATATTTTTTTGCATTTTAAGTAGAAGTTAGTCAACAACACAAGAGAAAACTTAAAGATAGGATGCAAATGTGATGAATGAAGCTATTTATTAATGATTGTGACTGAATGATGAAATATGGTATGAAAGTGCGACTGAAAAAAGTTAGGGGCAAAATTTAGGGTATAACAGCTGCCCCTATTTAATTATCTTTTAGCCAGATAGGCGGAAAGTAATTAAATACAAACAAACCTGAATTTTGTCCCTGATGCGATGAGATGATAACATATGTTATGAATGAATGCATGGACTCTTTTTTGACATATATTTTTTTGAATGATGTATGAGATGAGACATACTTTGTGGGAATGTGGAAAGACTCGAAACTGGAAACTTATGGTAGTTCAGATGAAATGACGTGGAAAGAAACGTCGGGGAACAACAAGATACTTCTGGATATCTGTCAGGGAGACAAAGAGTAACCATCAATACTTGGAAAAAAGAGATAAAACTCGAGAAGGCAAGCAGCGACATCCAAGAATGGCATTGAATGAGGAGAGCAACTCTCTGGAAAAGGCAATCAGAAACATCTAGAAGAACATTAGATGTAGGATGAGACCAAATCTGAAGCTACGTCAGAGTCGTCCAGGAAAGACGCTGGACGGAAAAGAAACACGACATCCAATACTGGCTTTGAATGAAGGGAAAACTCAACGTCTAATACTGGCTTTAGACGAGAGAAAAGATCACAACATCCAATACTGGCTCTGAATGAGTGAAAGAGATCTTGACATTCAATACTGGCTTTGAATGAAAGAAAAGCTCAACGTCTAATACTGGATTTAGACTAGAGAAAAGATCACAACATCCAATACTGGCTTTGAATGAGTGAAAGAGATCTTGACATTCAATACTGGCTTTGAATGAAAGAAAAGCTCAACGTCTAATACTGGCTTTAGATTAGAGAAAAGATCACAACATCCAATACTGGCTTTGAATGAGTGAAAGAGATCTTGACATTCAATATTGGCTTTGAATGAAGGGAAAGGGTAACAACATCCAATACTGGCTTTGGATGAAAAAAGAGAAACAACTCAAACTGATGTTTGCTTTGGTAGGTGCCAAGTAAGTTGGACTTTGATCTCAAGGTGACATGTCAACTGCAATAAGACCCCGGGAAATGCAAATGAGGATGAAACACTCTTGTTATGCATTATGTGTTAATTTTGTTATGCATGATATGTGAATGATCTATGCAGGTAATGTCGACGTTTACGACAACGGAGTTTGGCTCTTTTGTGAAGGTAAGATTGGAAGTTTAATTCCTCAACATGGAGAACTCTGCCAAATTTAATTGGAAAGAAAAATGTTTTGAACCCAAATTTGTCACACTTGTAAACTGTATTGAACTGATGATCTTTTGAGGAAGGACATGGAGAGCTGCTTGGGGATTTGTCCCATATTAGCTGACTGTTGAAGATAAACTGATCATGGCTTCAGTCGAAAGTTGCTAGAAATAAGCTGATCACGGCTTCAGCTCCGAAATGACTATTGGAGATAAACTGATCATGGCTTCAGCCTCTGAAATGTTTGTTGGGAATAAACTGATCATGGCTTCAGTTCCGAAATGATTGTTGGAGATAAATGCCCCTGTATGAGTCTTGAAAATGATTTCCTGGCTGGCCAATTCTGAGAAAACTTGCATTGAGCAGTAAATCTTGAACTGATTCGCAACTGGATCTGGAAGATACTTGCCCCTGATAGGGTCACTGACCAAGTTTCTCAGCTGTTTGAAATTCCTTGATGAGGAAAGCTTGTTTGCAAGCAAAATTGTTTATTCAAACATGGTATTTTTAATGCAAAGTTCATGCAAAAGTTTTGAATCCAAAATCATTTTTGAAATGATGTTATTGGTGTATAGAAAATGCATCACTGGTTAAAACACAGTGGTTTATACTTTTAAAGTGAAAAGAAAGGTATGAAACCAAAACAAATGATTCGTAAAAGATCATAGGAGTCAGTTTACGCAACCTTGCTTTAGTATGCTTTCAAAAGAAACCTAGCTTCAATTAGGTCTTTTAAGGGTTGTAACGTGGTCGGTTTCACGATTTAAGAAATAAAGGATAAAGGCTCAAAGTTTATTTGTACCCACCCCAATCTTCATGATGTTCTCCAGTCCTACGTTCAGTTAAATCAGACTATGCATTCAGGTTCCAAGAGATTTTGGAATTGCACTGATGGTAGTAATGAAGATGATTTAGAAGCTAAGGAATTCTTGAGAATGACAGTCATTTCTTCTTACATCTTTTTGTTGTTTTGAGGACTTTTGTCAACTCTGGTGGAGAATTTTGAGGATTTGAAGACCTCTCTTGATTGAATTTATTATTCCCAACTTTTGCCTGAACTGTTTCATTTGAGATTACAGTCAGCAGGATGCCCCAGTTTTTGCCTAAGTCTCCTTTATAGGTTTTGACTTAGCGGGATTTTTCTGTTGATTTTTATTTTCATTTCATTTTTCCTTTTTTGGAAAGATAATGACTGCCTTGCTCAATGATTACGGGGAACCATCTTCGTCATTTTTTTGTTTGAGAGCATCTTGGACACTTCTTGATGTGTGCAAAGGAAAGCTTGATCGCGACCTTTGTTGAAAGGTGTCTTGCATGATTTCTCTTGTAATTGAATGCACAACCAAATTAACCGAGAACTACCCATCCCCGGGTTAAGATTGCGGGTTTTTTATTATAGAAATAAACTCCAACTTCTAGGCTCAAAGGGGTGAACGAGGGATTAACTTCCTTATTTCTCCAGTGTTTGGGAGTTGAAATAATGCCTGTATATCCTCAGCAAAGTTTTATTCGAAAGCATACCAGCAACAATTATGGGTATTTCGTTTTCATCATCCTCCCTCAGATCTTTGCATAAACAAAAGCTTGATAAAGGGAGTAAACAAGAGAAATATATTTGAAGGCAGTAAATGAAAATGATTTGAATAAAAATATTGCAATGCTCATTTCATTAAACTTAACATGAAAGTATAAACAGTATTTGAAAGCAACAATTTTAACATAGACAAGGGACAAATGCAAACAGAAAGAAACATGGCCTAGTGACTAATCAGTAACAAGGATGAGTTGTCCTGTCTGAAACACTGGCTTTAGGAGGTGACTTGAGGGTATCCTGACTCAGTCTTCAGCCACTTTATTTTGGCAAAGGATTGTTGATGACATTAGGACCTGCCTCTTTGAAAGTAAGAAAATTGGTTTTCACCAATTCTTGCACTCTATTTTTCAAAGCGTAACAACTTTCTAAATCATGACCGGCATCTCCTTGATGAAACTCACAGTGAAGGTCAGATCTGAACCCGGTTGGAGGAGGATTTCGAGGAATCAGAGGCCTAGTTGTAATCAATCCCTTATGCACCAATGCAGGGTACAATTCAGTGTATGTCATAGGGATGGGATCAAACTGAGCCCTATTCTGATTCTGATTCTGCGCAATATTCTGTCGTTGAGGGACATGAACTGGTTGAGCATTGACCGCAGGAGTAACAACCTCTACTTGTTGTTGATCAGTGTATTGAGGCCTACGGCGAGGTCCTCTTCTCTCAGTCGAGACAGCATTGGCTTCTACCTCTTTCTTCTTCTGAAAGTTCCCAAGGTATTTCTTTACACCATTAGAAGATTCAACAGCTTTAGACACTTTACCATTCTTGATTCCTTCTTCTAATCTCTGGCCAATAGTCACCAGGTCTGTGAAGATGGAGGACACACTACTAATCATCTTCTCCCAAAAGAAAGGGGACAAAGTATCCATGAACAAACCAATTAACTCTTTCTCTGCCAGAGGTGGTTCAACTTGAGATGCCAGTTCTCTCCATCGTTGAGCATACTCCTTGAAAGATTCTTTCTCATTCTGAGACATATTTTGTAATTGGCGACGGTCAGGTGTCATGTCGAGGTTGTATTTGTATTGCTTTATGAAAGCATCAACAAGATCTTGGAAGCATTGGATACGACCTTTCTCAAGTCCCATATACCATTTCAATGAAGCTCCACTCAGACTGTCTTGGAAACAATGAATAAGCAGCTTGTCATTCTTTGTGTAAGCAGATATCTTTCGAAAGTACATCACCAAATGACTTCTTGGACAAGTGTGCCCCTTATATTTCTCAAACTCGGGAGTCTTGAACTTTGCAGGCATAACCAGATCAGAAACCAAGCACATATTGTTAGCATCAACGTTGAAGAACTCATTTCCTTCCATAGCTCTGAGTCTCTTCTCCAAAGTTTGATACTGTTCTTTGAAATCTTCAAACTCACCGAAGTCTCCTTGACTCACACTTCGAGGACTGGAAGCATGGTGCTCAAAGAGAGGATTCCCAAAAGCAGCTTGTGCAGCAGGTTGACGAAAAGCAGTATGAACAATTGGCTGAGGTTCAGCGAAAACTGGAGCTTGAAACACTGGTCGGGAAGACTGACCAACCATTGAAGTAATTACAACAGGTGGAGAGTAATTCTGAGGTAACCCAAACTCTGGCCATGCAGTAGATGTATGCTGGATAGGTTGAGTGTCACCAGCAGCAGTTGGGATTTCAGATATCACAGTCCTTAGAGGTGGCCCTCCTTTGGAAATTAGGACTTGCATCATCTCAGTAAGTTTGGCCATGCCTTACTTTAACTCATCGATTTCCATTCTGACTTCCATGTTGTGTTGTTCTTGGTTTTCCATTCTCAATCTGACAGCAGCTCTAGTCCCGTAGTTATGTTGAGGAATCAGCTTGACGGTAGATGACTAACTAGAAGGAAGAAGCAACTGGGAATAAGATCCTGATCAACCTGGATGTATGCAGAATGATGCAGAGGATGCAAATGATATGCGATGTTATGAAATGCACTGCACAGTAAAAAGATCACATGGTTCAGAGTCACGAGCCTGGAGTCAAAGGTACAACCCATAAGGTATGGACTAACTGTTATCACCTGCCGAACAAGGTTCTAAGAGGTTCCCAGAGTCTACATCCTTCCTTTGGATATTACCAAAGTCCCGATTAACTCGGTAATTAGTAATATTCTCAAGAAAGACTTGTCCGAGCGTAGTATCGCGTGACAACTATTTCCGGATTACTCCGTCATAGCTTCCGCACTACACCTAAAAGGCCAAGATGGGTTAGGTAATCTACGGTCCTCAGCTTCAGCAGGCTCCCAGGTCAAAAGCAGTACGACTTCCCGATTACTCGGTAAATGACACTACAATTAAAGGGGCCTCCACTGAGTGGGGGATCTCATGCCTCCTTTTTTGGGATTACTCCCTCAAAGTTAACATGACTATACCGCTCGTCCTATCTTAAAGTTTTCCCAAGTTCGGGTATAGGACTTATGAGTAATCACCAAGCACCCTGTAAACCAGGAAAATCCAGACAAACATATATACAAAATATAACACATAAACAACAATAGCACATATACAAATATAAACAAAGATAGGCTCAACCCACTTAGGGATGGACCAGCAAGAGGTCAATCTGTCCCCAGTGAAGTCGCCATTTTTTCTGTAGCGGTAGAAATATCCAATACTAAGCCATTGGATTGACTAGACTTTATACAAATCAAAATAAAAATCGCCACCGTGCTTTATTGTTTCCAAAGGAATGGGAAAAGAGCGAATAACCCAAAAAGAGGGGGAAAGATTCAAGGTAAGGGGGTTGGTTATGCAAAGGGAAGGTATTAGCACCCTAAACATCCACGGTACTCCGCATGAACCTCTTTGTAAAATCTGTATATTTTGGCTATAAAAATGTGATATATAAAAAACGGATGGTGGAGGCGAGAAGAGAAATATTTTTATGATTTTTTTTTGCACCCGCCGCGGTTGCGAACCTTTAGTGCCTACGTACCACCTTTCGTGCAATAGGGGATCAGGGTACACGTAGTTCATCTAGAAAAGACTTGTTTGTTGATTGTTTTTAAACAAGGAGACAAGTAGTCATTGTTAGGAGAGAAATCTCGACTAATGCCCACAAGGTGTAAGAAAGATGGACCCTGCATCAACAAGAGTGAGGGTTTGAGAACGCCTCTAGTACTCAAGTGGAAAAGTCGACACCTTTATAACCATAGGGATAGGAGAATGTTGCTTGACTATCAATGAATCATGTCTCACCTTGAAAAAAGTTTTGAATGGAAAAGGTGCTCGGGCGCACAAAAGAGTTTGAATGTGTTGAATTGTTTTGTTAATTTTGAAAGATGTCAAAGTATGATTAAGTGTATTGAAGTTTGTTTAAAGAAAAGAAATTTTTAAAAGAAAAGGCACTCGACAAAGTCGAGGTTTATTATCAAAGCGGTTTGATTTTAAAAACAAAGAAGATTTTGAAAGAAGATGAGAAGGTTTTGAAAATTAAAGAAGATGGGAGGAGATGAAGGGACTATCCTAAAGCATAAGGTAAAAGCTAAGGAAGAGAATCGTCTAACCAACATGAAGCCGATACTTGACATTATAAGCCAATGTAGAATTCCTATTCTTTGGATTGAAACTAAGCAATCAAAGATACTAGACCTGTTGAGAGAATCAAACTTCAAGTGTATTTAGTCTTCGCAAAAATTGGGCAGAGTAACGGCTGTATACGGGTGAATTCCAGATTACAAACAAAGTATGTAATCACAATAACCTGCACACAAAACAAACAAACAACCCAATGTCTTGAGTTAAACCTCAAGAACTCCAGACAAAATATCAAATAAAGTCACAAAGTCTCCAAGATAGGCCAAGGTCTCTAATCCTAAGTCCAAGAAGTCCATCACTCCATAATGCAAAGGATAGTAACCATGTAGTCCAAGTATCATTAATGATTTTTATGGTTCATGTTGATTATTAGGTGTCTTTAAAAAGAAAGAAAAGCTCAAGTGAGCAAAATAAAAATGACATAAAAGTAAATGCTCAAGTGAGCAAAGATGAAAATAGCATGAAATGTAAAATGCTAAAAGTAAATGGTACATAAAGCATAAAAAAAAAGCATAAAGTAAAGTCAATTGTTAGTAATTAGTGGTTAGTTGGATGACCATCTTGAAACTTGCATTTGGAACTTATTAGAGGATTGGTAGAACCAAAGCCTCCACACAACAAGTTGCATTTTCTTTTTGTCAAGTATATCATCCATTTTGGAATTCTCACAAGGCAACATGTAATGATCAAAGATGTTTAAGTGATCCGCGTTGACCAAAGGTGTTGTAGATCCATTAGAGGATTGGTAGAACCAAAGCCTCCACACAATGAATCTCAAGGTTATTGGATCAAAGAGATCAAATTAACATACTTGGGCTTGCAATCATAAGTTTGGGCCACGAATGATCATTTATTCGAATCGGGACAAAATTTAGCGCTATGTTAAGCAATTGTAAGTGGACTTATGTAGAAGTCACACCTATTTTGAGGTCGGTCAATAGCAATCTATGTACTTCATGTTAGGATAAATGATATAGAGATCACCATCCCTTAACATGTAGCACAATTAAAAAAATAAAGGGATAAGATGAAGAGGGAGGGGGAATGATAAGCTAATTTGGATCACCATTTCAAAATTCTTTCATCTTTAAATTCAACCACTCCTCTAGATGGATTAAAGCACTAAACATATCATTAATCCAAAGCACCAAAAATGAATTAAATAATTCACTCTTAGGTAGATTTGAATTGATGAACATTTATCCAACTTCATCAACATCACAAAGTCCATTGAGTTTAAAGACAAATTGGACATTTAAAATTGCAATCCAAACCAACAATCAAAAGGAGTGAGTAGAAAAAGCATTTTGGATCAAAGCTGCCCCAAAACAAGGCAAAAAAATGCATTTTGTCCTGGTGTAAATCGATTGCACTATTGTGTAAATCGATTTACACAGTACAGTTTTCTAAAAAATGTGCAAAACGCTTCTGTGCAATCGATTGCACTACAGTGCAAATCGATTGCACACAGTAACAGTAGCAAAAACCGCATTTTAAAAGGGCAATTTCTTGTTCAAACTTTCCATCAAACACCTTATGATCATGGATCCAATTGAGCACGAAAATTCCATCAAATTATGAGAAAATAACACCAATGGAATCACAAAATAATGCTCAAAGAATCAAACCCAAAGATCAACAAGAGATCACATTGTGAAAGGTGAATTATCCAACCTACCAAATGTAGATCTAGAGAATTATCAAAACAACTTCAAGAATTTGCTTCAATTCAACCACAAGAATCAATTGAGCAAGCTTGGATGTAGAGAATTGATGGAGAAAAAGTGTTTGGATGAAGGTTTAGCTCAAAGATTAGTAAGCTTCAATGCAAAGCTTACTAACTTTTTGAAAATGGAGCTTTGAGTGAATTTGGTAGATGGAGAGAATTGAGAGATTTTTTAGCAAGGTGGATTTGGCTATCAAAAGCTTGAAATTTGAATGAAATGAGGGCTCTATTTATAGAGTTTAGGATTGGGATTAGTGGTAATTTGGTAATTGATTCTTGGAGCCAAAATTTGAATTAATGATAATTCTTTCAAATATTAGAGCCAAAATTTGAATTAATGATAATTCTTCTTAAAAATGAAAAATTGGCACTAAAATTTGAATTGATGATACATCTTTCAAAAATGAAGAAAAATTGGAGCCAAAATTTGACAATTTAAAAATGCTGATTTTTTTCAAATTTCACGCTGTGCAATCGATTGCACTACAGTGCAAATCGATTTGCACAGTGTATCTTTCCAAAAATTGCGCAAAATTCACTTTGTGCAATCGATTGCACTCTAGGAGCAATCGATTGTACAGTGAAAAAAATGAAAAATTTTTAATTCTTTTTCTTTGCAAATAGAGATTTTAGGGAAATAATACCGGAAAACCTTATTTGCCATATGCTTCGACTCGGTACCTACAAAACACAAATATGCAAAGACAAAGACAAATATTTTTTTGCATTTTGAGTAGAAGTTAGTCAACAACACAAGAGAAAACTTAAATATAGGATGCAAATGTGATGAATGAAGCTATTTATTAATGATTGTGACTGGATGATAAAATATGGTATGAAAGTGCGACTGAAAAAAGTTAGGGGCAAAATTTAGGGTACAACAACATCATGCCTCCTTGGGCTTACAAAGAAAGAAACTAAAATACAACAAAATTCTCAAGACAAAAAGACCGAACGCATCCTTTTTGGAGCAATGTAGGTATTCAGATTCTTCTCTTCATGAAGCAGCTTGGTGAGCTCCAGAACCTTCTTCTCACTGGCGTAGTACTGGGTTTCAAAGGTGTCTCGCTCTTCCTTCAACTGAATCCAAGCTTTCTGCAGGTCTTCGAGAGAGGTAGGCATGTCAGGATGAAGAGCGGTGTATGGGACGTCTCCTTCAATAACCGGCTCAATGATGACAAGAAGGATGGAAGGGTAAGGCATTAAGAGACTCTGGGCACGAGCCCGTACCCACTTAAGGTAAGTGTGATCGGTGGATATGGAACTGACTGTTTAACGCTGGTTCACGAAATGTCGCGGAAGCAAGAGTCGCCACCGTCTTTTATTTTCTCCAACATGGACAGGACAAAAGCACAGCAAAATTCCTTATGAGATAGTTTCTCGGTTCGGGAGGTAGATTTATAGAAAGGGAAGGTGTTAGCACCCTTTCTATCCATGGTTATCCATGGGCTCTTAGATACTTGCTCATTGTGTTTTCAAAAGTGTTTGCTTTTAAATTGTGAGTGGGTTTGAAAAAGTTTCGTTTAAAAGTTTCAGATCGACTCTTGTATCAGTCCTCAAGAGTGTTTGAAAAATTGTTTTGAAAGCTTTTTTGAAAAGTGTCGGTGTGAAAAGAAGTTTTGATTTGTTTTGAGTTAGAGCAAGTATCTACGAGTCATCTACCTACCCTAAGGAATTAGGTTGTGCAAATGTCCTTAAGATAGTGCCATCCCACCATTGCGAGGTAGGTAGCACCACCGTTGGAAGTGTTCGGGTCAATTCGTGTTTAGGGACAGTGTGGTCACCAGAGCAACAGTAGGACACCTTAGAAGCTACCCCTATGCCATAGATCATGGACATAAGGACTTACTAAAACGTCCTATACTCGACGACCACGTTTCCAGGGCAAGGCAACAGTGAGGCGTACCCTAAGAGTGGTGTGTGAATTCGTGTGTCGTTTTCAGTTTAACCATTATCTTTGATCATGCATTATGGTGAGCTACGCATTGTTTTTAATTTAGGCCATTCATTCTTTCATGCAAAGTTTAGCAGTTTTAAGAGTGCGGAAATTTAAATGCGGAAAGTAAAATCCTACGCTATTACAAGGCGCGGGTCTATACATCGCCAAATTAACAAAGACCCGTTTTAATAAAAAATGCGGAAAATAAATAAATTCCTAATTACTATTACAAGGCTTGAGCAATTACATAATATTCACAATAAAATAAAATAAATGCGCGAAAGAATAGAACGTTCGAGGGCGTTGGACCCTTTTGAGAAATTAAATGAAATTAAAAAGCTAATTAATTATTTAATTAAGAAAAGAAATGTTTTTATGTTTTGTTTTTTTATTTAATGAAAATAAAGAAAATTAAAATTAAAATTAAAAGAAACCCTAATTCTAAGTTGTTTTAATTATTAATGAAAAAAATGTTAAAGTTTAACCTAATTTATGCTAATTAATTATTTACATATTTATTTACAAAATAAATTAGTAATTAATAATAATGATAATAAGAAAAAAATTATTTATTAAGAAAAAGGATAAAAATGCTAAAAAACTTAATTTCTACATATTTTAGTTATTTAAGGAAAGATTAAGATTGAAAACCTAATTTTACTAAATTAATGATTTAAAATTTATTTACAAAAAATATTTAATAAGTAAATTAATTAACATATTTTGATGTCTGATTTTTATTATGAAAATTATATTTTGTGAATAAAAAGAAAACAATTAAAATAATTAAAAGAAAAGAAAAGGAGATTAAAAAAAAAGAATACAAACAATGGGGGTGTCTGACCCAATTTGGAGGTTTTATTGGAGTAATTCTGGCCCAAGAATGCAAGAAGCCCGTTTGACTTTTCAGCGTGTGTGTACGTGGTTGACTGAGTGTGCATCATGGATTGCTTTTGTGGCCATTGGATTGATCGCTCAGATTACGTGGCAAATTAGCGCTTGAGGATGTATGATGAGCCCTGGGACGTGCACTGCATGGAAGCATGTTATAGAAAAAATCATGAAATATGATAGGGGACCTGGGAATCGAACCCAGGTCCCAATGCCTGTAGGACAGCACACCAACCAACTGAGCCATTGAGTCTCTTTGTCAATTAAATGGAGCATAAATAATATATATGAAAAAACAATATTACGCTGAAGCAATCAAAAAAACGCGCCAATGTTCAAACCATCCAACCACGTTCAGACACGCTAGCATCTTCTTCGTCTTTGTCCCTGTAATAAAAACAGATAGCGGGGGTTTTAAACCCCCACTAAACACCACCTGCAAAAATAGCGAATAGCTCATGCTTTAACATAAATTGAGCGCGAGGTCACCAATGGATTCGTCTTCATGTCATGATTTTGGCTGCACCGGTTTGAAGGTCTAATTTTACACCCTATGCAAAGCCCCAATTTTGGAACTCTGAAACCCTAAAATATGTCAATGGTGAATCACGATACAGGGCCTTACAATGCAATTGGACTATATCATTAGCTTCAGAACATCATGGTTAGTGTTAATCAACAATTAAAATGCATGAACAATGCCTAAAAATCAAAACACGATTATGGAAAATTTCAAGAAAAGTGTGACTTTGTTCTACCAATTCTTGAGGTCTGGAGATGTGTTCTTGATTGTAACACGTTCCTGGATGTCTCAGCAATGTTTTGGAACACTTTTGAAGCTTTGAAACGGCCTCTAACTCGGTTTTCAGTTTTCAATATTTTGTGAAAAAAATGCACTTTTGTTCTTGGTCTTCTGCGCAACTTTTTGTGTCTAATGGAATAGGTTTCAATTGTGCATAAGTAAGTGAATAGAATTAGGTCAAAACCAAGCCCAAAGATCCATTGATTTAATGATTTTGATATTTGATTTCCAATCATATAAAATCCAATCTTTTTCAATCTTTTTGCCTTGAAACTCTTGCCAATTGTGAAATATTTTGTCCCTTGAGAAGGTACACGAAATATTTAGCTCATAATGGAAGGATTTTCCGCACAAAAAAGATTTAAAACCATTGTTTAGTATTTTTCTCATAATTAAGTTTAATTAAATGAATTAATAAGATTAAAAATTCAATTAATTAATTAAAAATAAGAAAATAACTCCCTTTTAGCTTAATTGGTCGTGCATAGCCTTTGGGTAATGATTCATGGAAGAAATTGAGGCCCATTAGCATTTTTGAACCCTTTTGTGCAAAGTTGATTTTTCAAAATTCCCAAACATTTCCCAACTTCTACAAGGCATATCTTGCTCAATTTTTAAGATTTGATCATGTTCTTGGACAGTTTGGAAAGGTATTGAAGTCCTCTAACCAATGCCTTTGGTCCCATGTCATTTTGACTTACCAATCTCAAGTTATGGTCTTTGACTTAAAGTGCCTTTTTGTTGACTTTTGAAAATGACCTATAATGTTGAAATTGATAACTTTTGGTGAGAGCATTTCTTGGGCTTGAAGTGTGAAGATGAGTTGTAGGAAATGACATCCTCTTCAAAATGAGATTTGGGTGGGATTTTTCTGATAAACCATGAAGGAGTTATGCCTTGGTCAATTTGCAGTTGACTTTTTTAGCTGTCCAAAAATGGAAACTTTTGCATCTTGAGACTTTTTGAGCCATGCCTTGAGAATCATGATCAAGAATTGATCAAATGATGTTTGTGGCTTCAAAATAAGATGTTGACCAAAAATTTTGACTTTTGACTGTCAAATGACCATTTTGCCCCTGCAGTTGACTGTGAAGCATTTAGGGTTTTTGACTGTGCAATTTGATGCTGTGAGTCTTGAAACTTGGCATATGGATGCTTGACAATGTATATAGGCATGTGGGACTTGATTGGACCCTTGGAAACCTCAATTTCTTTGCAATAACCAAAACCCTAATTTTGACTGGCTTATGAGGCATTTGGACTGTGCAATCTTTGAGAGATTTTGAGCCATGATCTTTGGCAAATCTTGAAGAATATGGGAGGGAAAATTTTGGGGTACAATAGTTGCCCCTATTCAATCTTCTTAAACCTGAGGATGTAGATTGGCTGGCGTGCCTTTCGTAATCTGAAGGTGGAAGATGATTGAACACTAGAATACCCAGAAATTTGCACTCACATAATAGAGTGTCAGCAGTGTGATGGTGGGAATGGGCTTACAGATGCCATTTGGAGACTGTCATGGATAGTTGTGGAGATGGGCTTATAGATGCCATCGGGAGGTTGTCGATCGCGTAAGAGATTCCTTAGCGAGAAACTTGCGTACCTGAGAAAGAAAAATAATTACCTGACCTGTTACAGGAATTGATCTTCAAACTCTTTATGTAGATGTGCCCTGGCTGGATACAGGAATCGAATCTTTAAACTCTTCATGTAGATGTGCCCTGGCTGGATACAGGAATCGAATCTTTAAACTCTTCAGACGTTCCCTGGCGAGATACAGGAATCGAGTCCGGAGAATATAGCCGTCAACAGATACACCCTGGCAAGATACAGGAATCAGATCCTCAAACTCTTCAGACGTGCCCTGGCAAGATACAGGAATCGAGTCTGGTAATGTTGGTCGTCAACAGATACACCCTGGCGAGATACAGGAATCGGATCTTCGAACCCTTCAGACGTGCCCTGACAAGATACAGGAATCGATTTTGGTAATGTTGGTCGTCAACAGATACACCCTGGCGAGATACAGGAATCGGATATTCGAACCCTTCAGACGTGCCCTGGCAAGATACAGAAATCGAGTCTGGTAATGTTAGTTGTCAACAGATACACCCTGGCGAGATACAGGAATCGGATCTGGAATCACGACTATTGATAGCAATTATCTTTGTATTAACTTTTGTCCTGAAAAGATAAAACGTTAGTTGTATGCGATGTTATGATGTATGACATGCGTGATGGGATTGTATGTTTATGATGCGTATGTGCATGCTATAATGTATGAAAATGCGATGTTTATGGATGTATTTTCGTCTAGGAAAGTAAATCCTTGACGGGTGCCGGGAAGTTAAATCCTGGGCTGATATGGAATAGAGCTTCGCTGTTTCCGCTGGGGGTGATAGTTGCAAGGATAAACCGATAGGAGAAGATGACTTCGTTGGAGAATAAACTTGGCGAATAGATTACTCTGCGGGGAATGCTCTGTGGGGAAGAGAGGTATTTTGTTGATGATAACTCCGCTGGGGATACCGTTGATGAGCTTTGTTGGAAGTTTTGATGAACTTCGCTGAGGATGGGAAGACTTCGTCGGGGACGATCTTTCCGTGGCAATTGGCTGAGGATAACCCAGTTATATCCTGGCAGGGAAATAACCTTTAAATAAAAACCGGGAGACGCGTTCGTGCTCTGCGGGGGATATGCTTTCCAGAATCTACTGGGGATAAGCTTCCTGCTGGGGGGTGGATTGAACTCTCCTGGGGAAATTTTTGAGATATACTGGGGAAGTGGCTCCACTGAATGTCTGTATACCGCCGGGGAACAATCTTAGATCAAGACTGCTGGGGATGCTTGTTAAGAATGTTTGTATATTGCGCTGAGGAATGTTGAGATCTGTTGGAGGGTACCTAACTTCCTTAAGGCTGACAGGATAACTCTGCTTGGGGAGAGTGTATTGACTTGCTGGCTCACTCTTTGGGGAATTAAGATATCTTGGTTACAATCTTCAGCCGAACTTACCTTGGTACCTTGGTGGACAGAGCAGTTAGATCACTGAGACAACTCATTATTGCCCCTGTTTCTAATGTTACCTGTAATTAATCCTTTGTTTCGTATGCAAATATTTATGAGTTAGCGATTATTGTCAAATGCATATATCACAAATTGAACTTTGGACGTTCTTCGCAAAACAAAACAGGAAAAGGAAAAAACAAATGGCAATTTGTCTAAAAAGTGAATTTGTATTGATTTTTGAATTGCCTGTAAATAGGCGTTTTATGTACAAGAGGCTGACGTCCTAGTAAGAGAACACCGCCAACAACAGATTTTATACAATTTGTGAAAGGGAAAACAAAACAGCTATGTGAAAAGAACAATCCCACTGGGTTCCAACTCTGCTATCGCCTTTATATCTTCGAGTGTCTCATCACTTGGCTGCTCAATTGACGATGAAGCTGACTGATCGATGCCGTTTGAACTTGATAGTTGATACCGGATTCTGGATGCAAAGTGATCCAATGAGACATAGTATTACGCTTTATCCCTAACTTTTTCCTGGACCTCCCTTTCGGGTTTTCAGTCCATCGGGATACCCATATTTGCCCAAGCTGCCTTTTCAGGTTTTCGACTTGCCGGGTGTACAGATTTTTTTCATTTCATCCCTCATTTTGCCCGAACCCTTTTGGTTCGCCGGGAAGCCCTAATTTTTGCCTAGGTATGTCAACCTAGCGGGTCTTTTATCATGCGTAGTATCTTTTTACTATGTCTGCATTGGCGGGGTGAGGAAGGTCGTCACCATCCATAGTGGTTAGAATCATGGCTCCTCCTGAGAACACATGTTTAACCACAAATGGCCCTTCGGACGTAGGGGTCCATTTGCCCCTGGGATCACTCTGAGGAAGGATGATGTGCTTGATTACCAGGTCCCCAACTTGATACTCTTGTGGTCTGACCTTTTTGTTAAATGCCCTGATCATCCGTTTTTGATACGTCTGACCATGACAAATAGCAGTGAGTCTCTTTTCGTCGATCAGGTTTAAATGATCAAGTCGGGTCTGGATCCAATCATCTTCGCTCAAGTCTGCATCCTTCATTATCCGGAGAGAGGGTATCTGCACTTCGATCGGTAAGACAGCCTCCATGCCGTAGACCAAGGAAAAGGGAGTTTCCCCGGTTGACGTCCTCGCTGAGGTACGGTACCCATGAAGAGCGAACGGTAACATCTCATGCCAATCTTTATAGGTCACTGTCATCTTCTGCACAATCTTCTTGATATTCTTATTAGCTACTTCTACAGCCCCATTCATCTTCGGCCGGTAAGGAGAAGAGTTGTGGTGCTGTATCTTGAATTGCTCGCAGAGCTCAGTGATCATCTTGTTATTGAGATTGGTACCGTTGTCCGTAATGATCCTCTCTGGGACGCCGTATCGACAGATCAGATTATGCCGAATGAACCGTGCCACAATGTTCTTGGTTACAGTAGCATAAGAAGCTGCTTCAACCCACTTTGTAAAGTAATCAATTGCCACCAGGATGAAGCGATGCCCGTTGGATGCCGTAGGTTTAATCTCGCCGATCATATCAATGCCCCACATTGCAAAGGGCCAAGGTGCAGTCAGGACATTCAGAGGAACTGGAGGAACGTGCACTTTATCTGCATAAATCTGGCATTTATGACATGTCCGAGAGTGTTGGTAACAATCGGCTTCCATTGTGGACCAGAAATACCCTGCCCGAAGGATCTTATTTGCCATGGTGTGTCCACTGGAATGTGTTCCGAAGGTACCTTCATGTAGCTCTGCCATGATCCTTTCTGCTTCAGCTTTGTCCATACAATGCAGTAAGGTTGAATCATGGTTTCGCTTGTACAGAATGTCGTTGCTGAGGAAGAACTTCGCTGCGAACCTTCTCAGAAACTTCTTGTCATTGACCGATGCGCCTTCAGGGTATTCTTGAGTTTCCAGATACCTTTTCACCTCATGATACCAGGGTTTTTCAGTCACTACCTCAGCCTCAAGATCACAACAGTATGTCGGTTCGTCCAGTTTCAAAATGATGATCCGGGGAGCCTCATTGTCCCATTTGACTTTGAACATGGAAGACATCGTAGCTAACGCGTCCGCCAACTGATTCTCCTCTCTTGGGAAATGTTCAAAAGTTATCTTTGTGAAATGGGGGATCAATGTCAACACACATTCTCTGTAAGGAATAAGATTCGGATGTTTCGTATCCCACTCGCCTTTGATCTGATTGATCACGAGAGCGGAATCTCCGAAGACACTCAGAAACTTGATCCTTAAGTCAATCGCAGCTTGAAGTCCCATGATACACGCCTCGTACTCCGCCATGTTGTTGGTGCAGTTGAAACACAGCCGGGCAGTAAGTGGAGTATGAGTGCCTTGAGGGGATATGATCACAACGCCAATACCGTTACCCAAAGCGTTGGAGGCTCCGTCAAAGTGCATAGACCATCGGGATCCTTCCTCAGGTCCTTCATCCGGTCCAGGTACTTCACAATCAGTCACTATCATGATGCTCTCGTCAGGAAATTCAAAGTTCATTGACTGATAGTCGTCTACTGCCTGGTGTGCCAAGTGGTCTGCCAATACACTTCCTTTGATAGATTTCTGGGTCGTATACTGGATGTCGTATTCTGTTAAGATCATTTGCCATCTTGCTATTCTCCCAGACAGAGCAGGCTTTTCGAATATGTACTTTATTGGATCCATCTTTGAGATCAACAAGGTAGTGTGAGTCAGCATATACTGTCTCAGCCGGCGAGCAGCCCATACCAAAGCGCAGCAAGTTTTCTCGAGCAGTGAGTATCGGGTCTCACAGTCGGTAAACTTTTTGCTAAGGTAATAAATGGTGTGCTCTTTTCGGCCAGACTCGTCATGCTGCCCCAACACACACCCCATTGAGCTGTCAAGCACTGTCAGGTATAGTGTTAGAGGTCTCCCTTCAATCGGTGGCATAAGAATGGGTGGTTCTTGGAGATACTCTTTGATTCTGTCAAAAGCGGCCTGACATTCATCATTCCAACGTACCACCTGATCTTTCTTCAGCAGCTTGAAGATTGGTTCACAAGTAGCAGTCAGATGCGAGATGAATCGAGCAATGTAATTCAGACATCCTAGAAAGCCTCTGACCTCTTTCTCTGTCTTAGGAACTGACATCTCTTGAATGGCTTTAACCTTGGTAGGGTCCACTTGAATACCCTTGTCGCTCACGACGAAGCCTAGCAACTTTCCAGATCTCACCCCAAAGGTGCACTTGTTCGGGTTCAACCTCAGCTTATACAATTTCAGCCGGTCAAACAACTTCTGTAGATGGTCAAGGTGTTCCTCCTCAGTTTGGGACCTTGCAATCATATCATCGACGTACACTTCTATCTCATGATGGATCATGTCATGAAATAAAGCAACCATGGCACGTTGGTAGGTTGCCCCAACATTCTTCAACCCGAATGGCATGACCTTGTAGTAGAAGGCGCCCCACTGAGTAACAAAGGTCGTCTTTTCCATATCTTCAGGAGCCATCTTGATTTGATTATAACCTGAAAAACCATCCATGAAGGAGAACACCTTGTGCTGAGCTGTATTGTCAACAAGAACATTAATGTGAGGTAGGGGGAAGTCATCTTTGGGGCTGGCCCTGTTCAGATCCCTGTAATCGACACACATTCTGACCTTACCATCTTTCTTTGGCACTGGCACCACATTGGCAACCACTGAGGGTAAGAAGTCACTGCAAGAAAACCGGCATCAAACTGTTTCATAACCTCGGCTTTGATTTTTTCGGACATCTCTGGACGCATACGGCGGACCTTTTGCTTAACTGGAGGGCAGTCTTCCTTGGTAGGCAAGTGATGGACCACAATGTCGGTATCCAACCCAGGCATGTCTTCGTAGGACCAGGCAAAGATTTCCACATAATCATGCAGCATCTGAATCAACCGTTGTTTCACGCTGAGCTCTAGATTAGCACCAATCTTAACTTCCTTTATGTCCGTCTCAGTACCCAGATTTATCGTTTCCACTGGCTCTTCATGTGGATGAATGACCCTCTCTTCCTGGAGTAACAGTCTTGCGAGCTCGCCAGGCACTTCGCAATCATCTTCACCTTCGTCTTCGGCTAAGTTGATCGGATTTTCGAAGTCATAATTGGCAGTAGCAGAGTCGTTACCAGTGAGATCCAGAGTGGATTGAAACCTGTATAGGTGAGTGTGTGTAAATATAGCTGTTTTGCAATATATAAAGAAAGAATGAAAGAAAGGGAGCACAAGATTTGAAATGCGAAAAACGTCCAATGTCTTTATTCATGATATATGGAAATGACGGTTAATAAGCCCTCACAAATGAAGCCACGGTGCCCCGGGTAAGACACCGGGCCATAAAGTTTCAATTTTATTGTTCATTACAAATAAAAAACAAAGGAATTCATTACTGCGTAAAAAAAGTAACAGGTATGTGATCTTTTGCGGTCCAATTGTTCAATCCACCGTCAGTCGTCGGGTAGATCCAGCTATCAAACTCTGATTCCTCCACATCGCTTTCTATAGCATTCACTCCCGGGTTGGTGATGAACACGGGAGGTCTTCCGATCCTAGCTTTGCGTACAACCCTCTGAGCCTCTGCAGTAAAACCCAGCCCAAACTTGTCAGTTTTAGGAGTAAAATCAGGGAGCCTGCCCCAGTTAGCACATTCACCTTTCTCAATTACAGCCCGGGCGTCCTTTAAGAAGGCCATCTTTAGAGGAAAGTCTTCTTCCACCACTGTTTCAGCCGACGCCAATGTTGGAGGTACCTCTTCAAAATGTTGAAAGGGGGTTTCAATAAACTCCCCGCCCATCTCAATATACCGGAAGGAATTCAGATGACTAACCATATATTCTTCTTCCCCCTGTACAGTAACAATCTTCCCTCTAACAGGGTACTTGAGCTTCTGGTGTAGAGTGGAGGTCACAGCCCCGACTTTGTGAATCCAAGGTCGACCCAGCAAACAGGAATAAGATGGACGAATGTCCATCACATAGAACGTTGAGTCAAATACTTGAGAACCCACACGAATAGGAATGTCTACCTCCCAATGAACCATCCTCTTCGACCCTTCAAAGGCTCGGACAATGATGTTGCTAGGCTTCAACTCCAGGCCCTCACAATCCAGCCTGTCTAAGGCCTTCTTGGGCAATGCATTCAGGGAAGAACCGGTGTCCACCAGAACGTGTGCGAGAGTAGTGCCCCTGCATTCTATGGAGACATGCAGGGCATCATTGTGGTTCTTTCCCTTTGCAGTAAGATCAGCATCCGAGAAACCCAAACCATTGTCAGCGGTCAAGTTGGCCACACAGTCAGTGAATTGATCTGCAGATGTCTCTTGTGGCACATGGTCCGTCTTCAGAAATGAAATCAGGGCCTTGGCATGGGCCTCTGAGCACAGCAGCAATGAGAGCATAGAGATCTTGGAGGGGGTATGCCCCAGCTGTTCAACGATGTTGAAGTCACTCTTCTTGATTATCTTAAGAATTTCCTCCATCTCTTGCTGGGAGGCTTCAACATTCACAGTCTTCGGTGCCTCCATCCGGGCAGGCTCATCATCAATCCCTTTGCCCCGAGTATTAGATGACTCGGCAGCAGGGGAAGCAACTTGATCAGAAGGGGGAACAGGCGCACTTGCAGGTGTAATTATGAGAGGTCTTCGGATAATTGGTGGCACAATGTCAGGCGAGAAGAACCTGCCACTGCAGGTAACTTTAGCTGGACCGGTGATATTACTGATGTTAGTACCGGTGTTGAACTCCTTCTTCACTCCAAGCACATACACATCTGCCCCATAGTGCCATGGGACAGCCTTGTTAGATTCATAGAGGAGGGGCCCCGGAACAGTAATGGTAATGGGTGCAACAGACATGATCTTGACTGGCTTCCTCGGGGGAGCCTTGATTGGATTGTTGAAAATTGTAACGACAGATACTTCTTCAACGGAAACAAAGGGAACAGCGGTCTTCTTGAAGAGAATCTCCTTGCTATCCATCAGGCTTTGGATGCCTAACTTCAGCAACGGACAACCAGTAGGGGTAACAGCACACAGAAGGCAACCCTTGCTACAACCCGAAAATAAACCGGCTAGCAACAAGTTCCTCTTAACAGTCAATAGAGGGGTAGCCACATCATTCACAGAAACTGCATACAAGTCTTCATCAACAGCATTTACTCCATGCTGGGGCATAGGAGCAGTCACCACATTTAGTCTCTCAGGTGCCTCAAACTGTATCTCCTTCGCATCGATAAGGTCTTGAACCTTATTCCTTAGGGTCCAACAGTCATCAGTAGAATTCCCCGGGCTATCGGAGTGATAAACACAGTGGGCATTTGGATTATACTTGGGGGATGCAGTATTCACAACCTTTGGAGCCTCTCTGATGGTCACCAAGTTGGTCGATAGCAATTGCGGCAAGATTTGTGACAAGGTCATACTAAGCCGAGTGAATTCTCTTCTGGGTCTCTCACCCCTTGGTTGGTTAGGTTGCCGAGGAGCGGCAGCAGGCTTAGCAATCACCACTGTGTTGACAGCTTGGCGGCGTTCTGGTTTGTCTTGCCTCCTAGGCCCATACACAGCACTGGCTTCCTTTTTGAAAGGCTTCTTCTCAGAACTTGAGGACGCACCTTTCTGAATCTTTCCTGATTTCATACCAGCCTCTATCCTTTCCCCAGTCAGAATGAGATCTGTGAACCCTGCAGATGAATTACCAATGAGATGATTGAAGAACGGCCCAGATAGGGTCCCCAAGAACATATCCACTAGCTCACGATCTGTTAATGGTGGCTGCACCCTGCCAGCCAGGTCCCTCCACTTCTGCGCATACTCTTTAAAACCTTCTCCCGATCCTAGCGACATACCCTGGAGTTGGGTACGTGTAGGAGCGAGGTCGGCATTATATTGATACTGCTTGTAGAAAGCAGTAGCCAACTCCTCCCAGTTACGAACCTTGGTTCCATCCAGCTGATAGAACCATTCGAGATGAGTCCCTGAAAGACTCTCCTGGAAGAAGTGGATCCACAAGTTCTTGTCCACAGTATACGGCTGAATCTTCCGCACATAAGATCTGAGATGTAGCTTAGGACAGGACGTCCCTTCATACTTTGCGAAAGATGGTGCTTTGAACTTGTGTGGGATGACCACACCAGAAGATAGACCCAAGTCTCCGAAATCCAACCCAGGCACTTGTTGAATTTCCATGGCATTCAGACGATCTTCCAACTGCTTATACCTGTCTTCAGCTGGAGGATACTGCTCCTCATTAAAATCAGTCTCGTTGTCAGAGACCACCGAACTAGGAACTCTTCCCTCCTGGGGACTGCCTTTGCCTACAGAAGAACCAGCTTGATCAACCTTATTCTGCAGTGTGTTACCAAACCTCCGGCCAGTGTTGAACAGTACAGTTCTCTTTTTCTTCTTCTTCTTCTTCTTCTTCTTAACCAGCAGAGCCTTCAGCTCCTCTTGACCTTGTGCCAAACTCATAATCAGCTCTTGGAATTGGGTGTTCTGAGCCTGAAGGGCCTTGATAGACTGCTCGGTAGATGATTCAGGGTTCATGATGCTGAAATAAACAGCGAAGAACATTAAGCAACCTGAAAAGAAAAGTACCTGCTATGCACATGATGCATGATATGTGTTTATGCAATGCATTCAAGGGTTCGAAATTTCAAATTTGTTGTAGACAAAAAGGAACACACGTTATCATTAAGAAATAATTGTTTGGTACATCAAAGCCTCATGGGCAAACATTACAAAGTAAATCAATCCCAGAAGACACTACGTATCCTCTTTGGAGCTATGTAAGTGTTGAGATTCCTTTCCTCGTGCAGTAGGCGGGTGAGCTCCAAGACCTTCTTTTCACTAGCATGTAGACTGGACTCAAGAGAATTCCGTTCTTCCTTAAGCTGGATCCAGCTCTTCTGTGTTTCTTCCCAGGATGTGGGCATGTCAGGATGTTGAATGGTGTAGGACACCTCTCCTTCCAGAACTGGCTCTTTGATCACGGGGAGGATATGAGGATATGGCATCACTAACTTCTGGGAGCGGGCTCGTACCCACTTGAGATAAGGCTCCAACGGGATGGAATTCCTATGCACCAGTGTTTTGCTGTCTATCTTGTTGGGCATCCTCCAAGCTCTGATAAATCTCTGGCGAAGCCCTTGGGCATTGTTGTCGAAGTCAAAAACTATGTCAGGAATTAACATGTCATGAGGGCCATCCCTCCGAGCATAACCAAACTGTCTCCAAGCCAGACACGGGTTGTAAGTAATACCTCCTCTGATTCCAAGTAAAGGAACATTAGGGTACTCCCCGCAACGATCAATGATAGTGACATCCTCTCTGGACCGAGAGCACCAATGTATATCAGCATGTGTAAGAGTCATTAACCGTTGTAACCATCTTAAACCCCGCTCATTCTTCAAAACTGATTGTGGAAGGTGCGAAATAAACCACCTTCCCATGAGAGGAGTACAGCACATAAGAACACCTCTTTTTCTCATGGTTCGAGTGTAACATGAGTGAAGGATGTCCCCAAGCAGTGTAGGTATAGGATTCCTGGACATGAAGATCTTGACAGCACTGATATCTATAAGCTGGTCGGGATTCGGGAACAAAACCAATCCATAGACAAGGAGAGCCACAACTTCTTCAAAGGCTTGCAGGTCAAGGGAGTTCCAACATTCTTGGGCCTTCTCAAACAGAAACCTGGCTAAGAACCCTTTGATACCACTTCTAACTTCCCAATGTCCCTTAATATCAGATGGTTGTAGGTGTAAGGCTTTAGCAATTTCTTCCAGTTTGGGTTCCTTTTCCGTACCGTTGTAGGGTAGTTGACTAAGGATAGGGATCTTCAGAAGCCAGGAGAACTCTTCCAATGTAGGCACCAGTTGATAATCCAGGAAAGTAAAGCAATGGTGCAGAGGGTCAAAGAACTGGAACAGGACCTTTATCATATCTTCCTCAATGTTGGTGTTGACCAAGCTGATGAGTCTTCCATGCCTCTCACTGAATGAAGAGTTCTTTGGAATCCTGGATATAAGTTCCTTAAGCTGAGGAGGGACCCTTACAAGGCTGATCTGAATTGTCTTTCTGCGAACAGTTTCCATGTCCTACAAAACAAGAACAAAGATGAAGATTCGAACCCCTGAAATGGTTAGTCAATGCATATGATGTTGTATGATGTTATGATGCTATGATTAAACACACCACAAATATTCACAAGAGCAAACATAGTAAGGCACACAAGTCACACCACAGCCCTTAGAGTTTAGGCCAGCATGGGGTCTGGGTATTACCCTCTTGAAGTTGGTGGGCTCAACTTGTCCTATCAGAAGTAACCGGTTCTAAGGGTCCCAATATCATTGGATTGTTTTCATTGTTCATCGTTTCGATTTAGCCACTGAACTGGCGACCGAAATATTCCAAGAAAACAACCCTCAATTGAGTGTAGTATCGAGTATCAACCAACCTCGGACTGCACCAAAGTCAGTTATCTCACTACCCTAAAGAGGCCAAGATGGTTCAATTAAGGTTCCTAAGGTCAGTTGATGCTTCACGACACCACGCGGCGGCCCCGTACTCTCCTTGACTGGACTCAAGGGTTACTGGTACACACCAAAGTGCCACATCAACGTAGCAGACTGCTTCAACCATGTCGGTATACCCCGCACAGTTCCCTCACAGCCTTGTTGCTACTTTCTAAGAAGGTATCCCCAGATCCGGATTAGGATCTATAGAACTCCCAAGACAGGCCCACAATTTAAAGCAAACAATTCAGACAATTGAAAACACAAGTGATCTTAGTCCTAAGGTACACCTCACTTTATAAAATTCCCCAGCAGAGTCTCCAGTTCTGTGATCGGTGGATCTGGAACTGACTGTTTAACGCTGGTTCGCGAAATGTCGCGGAAGCAAGAGTCGCCACCGTCTTTTATTTTCTCCAACATGGACAGGACAAAAGCACAGCAAAATTCCTTATGAGATAGTTTCTCGGTTCGAGAGGTAGATTTATAGAAAGGGAAGGTGTTAGCACCCTTTCTATCCATGGTTATCCATGGGCTCTTTGATACTTGCTCATTGTGTTTTCAAAAGTGTTTGCTTTTCAATTGTGAGTGGGTTTGAAAAAGTTTCGTTTAAAAGTTTCAGATCAACTCTTGTATCAGTCCTCAAGAGTGTTTGAAAAATTGTTTTGAAAGCTTTTTTGAAAAGTGTCGGTGTGAAAAGAAGTTTTGATTTGTTTTGAGTTAGAGCAAGTATCTACGAGTCATCTACCTACCCTAAGGAATTAGGCTGTGTAAATGTCCTTAAGATAGTGCCATCCCACCATTGCGAGGTAGGTAGCACCACCGTTGGAAGTGTTCGGGTCAATTCGTGTTTAGGGACAGTGTGGTCACCAGAGCAACAGTAGGACACCTTAGAAGCTACCCCTATGCCATAGATCATGGACATAAGGACTTACTAAAACGTCCTATACTCGACGACCACGTTTCAAGGGCAAGGCAACAGTGAGGCATACCCTAAGAGTGGTGTGTGAATTCGTGTGTCGTTTTCAGTTTAACCATTATCTTTGATCACGCATTATGGTGAGCTACGCATTGTTTTTAATTTAGGCCATTCATTCTTTCATGCAAAGTTTAGCAGTTTTAAGAGTGCGGAAATTTAAATGCGGAAAGTAAAATCCTACGCTATTACAAGGCGCGGGTCTATACATCGCCAAATTAACAAAGACCCGTTTTAATAAAAAATGCGGAAAATAAATAAATTCCTAATTACTATTACAAGGCTTGAGCAATTACATAATATTCACAATAAAATAAAATAAATGCGCGAAAAAATAGAACGTTCGAGGGCGTTGGACCCTTTTGAGAAATTAAATGAAATTAAAAAGCTAATTAATTATTTAATTAAGAAAAGAAATGTTTTTATGTTTTGTTTTTGTATTTAATGAAAATAAAGAAAATTAAAATTAAAATTAAAAGAAACCCTAATTCTAAGTTGTTTTAATTATTAATGAAAAAAATGTTAAAGTTTAACCTAATTTATGCTAATTAATTATTTACATATTTATTTACAAAATAAATTAGTAATTAATAATAATGATAATAAGAAAAAAATTATTTATTAAGAAAAAGGATAAAAATGCTAAAAAACTTAATTTCTACATATTTTAGTTATTTAAGGAAAGATTAAGATTGAAAACCTAATTTTACTAAATTAATGATTTAAAATTTATTTACAAAAAATATTTAATAAGTAAATTAATTAACATATTTTGATGTCTGATTTTTATTATGAAAATTATATTTTGTGAATAAAAAGAAAACAATTAAAATAATTAAAAGAAAAGAAAAGGAGATTAAAAAAAAAAGAATACAAACAATGGGGGTGTCTGACCCAATTTAGAGGTTTTATTGGAGTAATTCTGGCCCAAGAATGCAAGAAGCCCGTTTGACTTTTTAGCGTGTGTGTACGTGGTTGACTGAGTGTGCATCATGGACTGCTTTTGTGGCCATTGGATTGATCGCTCAGATTACGTGGCAAATTAGCGCTTGAGGATGTATGATGAGCCCTGGGACGTGCACTGCATGGAAGCATGTTATAGAAAAAATCATGAAATATGATAGGGGACATGGGAATCGAACCCAGGTCCCAATGCCTGTAGGACAGCACACCAACAAACTGAGCCATTGAGTCTCTTTGTCAATTAAATGGAGCATAAATAATATATATGAAAAAACAATATTACGCTGAAGCAATCAAAAAAACGCGCCAATGTTCAAACCATCCAACCACGTTCAGACACGCTAGCATCTTCTTCGTCTTTGTCCCTGTAATAGAAACAGATAGCAGGGGTTTTAAACCCCCACTAAACACCACCTGCAAAAATAGCGAATAGCTCATGCTTTAACATAAATTGAGCGCGAGGTCACCAATGGATTCGTCTTCATGTCACGATTTTGTCTGCACTGGTTTGAAGGTCTAATTTTACACCCTATGCAAAGCCCCAATTTTGGAACTCTGAAACCCTAAAATATGTCAATGGTGAATCACGATACAGGGCCTCACAATGCAATTGAACTATACCATTAGCTTCAGAACATCATGGTTAGTGTTAATCAACAATTAAAATGCATGAACAATGCCTGAAAATCAAAACACGATTATGGAAAATTTCAAGAAAAGTGTGACTTTGTTCTACCAATTCTTGAGGTCTGGAGATGTGTTCTTGATTGTAACACGTTCCTGGATGTCTCAGCAATGTTTTGGAACACTTTTGAAGCTTTGAAACGCCCTCTAACTCGGTTTTCAGTTTTCAATATTTTGTGAAAAAAATGCACTTTTGTTCTTGGTCTTCTGTGCAGCTTTTTGTGTCTAATGGAATAGGTTTCAATTGTGCATAAGTAAGTGAATAGAATTAGGTCAAAACCAAGCCCAAAGATCCATTGATTTAATGATTTTGATATTTGATTTCCAATCATATAAAATCCAATCTTTTTCAATCTTTTTGCCTTTAAACTCTTGCCAATTGTGAAAGATTTTGTCCCTTGAGAAGGTACACGAATTATTTAGCTCATAATGGAAGGATTTGCTGCACAAAAAAGATTTAAAACCATTGTTTAGTATTTTTCTCATAATTAAGTTTAATTAAATGAATTAATAAGATTAAAAATTCAATTAATTAATTAAAAATAAGAAAATAACTCCCTTTTAGCTTAATGGGTCGTGCATAGCCTTTGGGTAATGATTCATGGAAGAAATTGAGGCCCATTAGCATTTTTGAACCCTTTTGTGCAAAGTTGACTTTTCAAAATTCCCAAAAATTTCCCAACTTCTACAAGGCATATCTTGCTCAATTTTGAAGCTTTGATCATGTTCATGGACATTTTGGAAAGTTCTTGAAGTCCTCTAACCAATGCCTTTGGTCCCATGTCATTTTGACTTACCAATCTCAAGTTATGGTCTTTGACTTAAAGTGCCTTTTTGTTGACTTTTGAAAATGACCTATAATGTTGAAATTGATAACTTTTGGTGAGAGCATTTCTTGGGCTTGAAGTGTGAAGATGAGTTGTAGGAAATGTCATCCTCTTCAAAATGAGCTTTGGGTGGGATTTTTCTGATAAACCATGAAGGAGTTATGCCTTGGTCAATTTGCAGTTGACTTTTTCAACTGTCCAAAAATGGAAACTTTTGCATCTTGAGACTTTTTGAGCCATGCCTTGAGAATCATGATCAAGAATTGATCAAATGATGTTTGTGGCTTCAAAATAAGATGTTGACCAAAAATTTTGACTTTTGACTGTCAAATGACCATTTTGCCCCTACAGTTGACTGTGAAGCATTTAGGGTTTTTGACTGTGCAATTTGATGCTGTGAGTCTTGAAACTTGGCATATGGATGCTTGACAATGTATATAGGCATGTGGGACTTGATTGGACCCTTGGAAACCTCAATTTCTTTGCAAGAACCAAAACCCTAATTTTGACTGGCTTAGGAGGCATTTGGACTGTGCAATCTTTGAGAGATTTTGAGCCATGATCTTTGGCAAATCTTGAAGAATATGGGAGGGCAAATTTTGGGGTACAACAGTAAGGCTCGAGAGGGATAGAGTTTTTATGTCCCAAAGTTCTACTGTCCACTTTGTTCACCATTCCCCAAGCACGTGTAAACCTCTGGTGGTAACCTTGGTCCTCTTTGTCGTAGTCAAAAACCAGACCCCAGATGAGCATCTCATGAGGGTCGTCCCTTCGGGCATACCCAAATTTACGAAGAGCTAAACACGGGTTGTAGGTGATACATCCCCTAATACCTAGCAGAGGTACGTTAGGGAACTCCCCACAGCGGTCGATGATAGAGATATCTTCCAAGGATCTTGAGCACCAACGAATATCAGAGTGGGTGAGAGACATCATCCTTTGAGACCAAGTCAATCTTTGCTCGTTCTTCAATGTTGACTGAGGCAGGTGTGAAGTGAACCACTTAGCGAGCAGGGGTATACAACACAAAAGGGTACCTCTTTTCTTCATGGTACGGGTATGAAGACAATGCAAGATGTCTCCTAGCAAGGTGGGTATAGGATTGCGAGAGAGAAAGACTTTGATGGCATTAACGTCTATGAATTGGTCCGAGTTAGGAAACAGAACCAAACCATAAATAAGGAGAGCTAGCACTTTTTCGAAAGCTTGGAAATCCATGTCATCCCAGAATGAACGAGCTTTTTCCAACAGAAACTTAGCTAAGAATCCTTTAACCCCACTTCTTGTCTCCCAATTGGCTGTGACGTCGGCCCTCTTCATATGTAAAGCTTCGGTGATGACTTCAGGTTTTGGAATCCTTTCTAGACCAGTGAATGGTATCTGATTAAGCACGGGTACCCCTAAGAGTAGAGAGAACTCTTCCAATGTTGGTACCAACTGATAGTCTGGAAAAGTGAAACAATGATGTACGGGATCAAAGAACTGGAACAATACACACATCATCTCTTCTTGGAAGTTGGATGTAGCCAAACTGAGAAGTCGACGATACTTCTTGGTAAAAGGAGAATCCTCGGGAACTCTTGAGGCTAGCTCTTGAAGTTGAGGATGCGCTTTTACAAAGCTGATTCGAATGGTGTTTCTTCGGAGAGAATTCATATCCTACATGTGATCGGTGGATCTGGAACTGACTGTTTAACGCTGGTTCGCGAAATGTCGCGGTAAGCAAGAGTCGCCACCGTCTTTTATTTTCTCCAAATGGAAAGGACAAAAGCACAGAAAAATTCCTTTAAAGAGATTGCTCTCGGTTCGGGAGGTAGGTTATAGAAAGGGAAGGTGTTAGCACCCTTTCTATCCATGGTTATCCATGGGCTCTTAGATACTTGCTTAATGTGTTTTCAAAATTGTTTGTTTGCTTTTCAATTGTGGGTTTAAAAAGTTTCTTTGAAAAATTTCAGTTCGACTCATACGTCAGAGTGTTTGAAAAATTTGCTTTGAAAGCTTTTGAAAAGTGTTGGTGTGAAAAGATTTCAGTTTGTTTTGAAGAGAGCAAGTATCCACGAGAACCTACCTACCCTAAGGAATTCGTCTGTGTAAGAGTCCTTTAAAGTAGTGCCATTCCACCATTGAAAGGTAGGTAGCACCACCGTTGGAGGTGTTCGGGTCAATTCGATTTTAGGGGCATGGTGATCACCAGAGCAATGGGAAGACACCTTAGAAGCTACCCTCATGCCAGGTTCCCGGATCATGAGGACTTACTAAGACGTCCTCTACTCGACGACCACCTTTCGAGGCAAGGCAACAGTGAGGCGTACCCTAGGGGTGGTGTGTGCGAATTGTGTGTCATGTTTCAGTTATTTGTCTTGTCATGTTTGTCGTGTTCTACGCTTGATTTTAATTTAAGTCCATTCATTCTTGCATGCATATTTAACAGTTATAAGTTGCGAGGAAATAAAGCTAGACTATTACAAATGGCGCGGGTCCACATCGCCAAAATTAAACCGGACCCGATTTAGCGGAAAAATAAATAATGCGAAGAAATAAAGTGCGAAAAGTAAATTACATGGCTTAGGGACATTTACAAAATTATAGTAAGCGATAATAAAATAAATGCGCAATTAAATGATTAATGACGGGCGTTGGACCCTTTTTGCAAATAATTAAAATTACTAAGGACTTAAAAATTAAAATTAAATGAGAATGATATTTTTGTGTTTTTTTAGATTTAATGAAAAAAGGAAATTAATTGAGATTAAATTAAACGGCAAACCCTAATTCTAATATTTTTTATTTATTATAAAGGAATTAAATTATAACCTAAATTAAACTCTAAATTAATTTGTACAATTTAAATAGGAGAATAAATAAATAAATAATAATTATTGTTGTGGAAAAAAAGGGAAATAAAAGAATTAACAATTAAACCTAAATTCTACATTTTTGGATTTTTATTAAAAAAGGAATTAAAAGTTGAAAACCTAATTACACTAAATAATCTACATTTTAACTTATTTATGAAAATAATTATTATAAAATAAATATTATATTTTTTTTGTCTTTTCTGTATTTGTAATGTCTTTTTATATTTTGGTGAAAAATAAGTTAATTAAATTAATAAACCAAATAATAATTAAAAGATAAAGTGAAAAAATAAAAGGAGGGCAAACCAGAGTGGGGTGTAGCCCCAGAATTGGAGGTATAAATTTGAGAGGCCTGGCCCAATTGTATTCTGAGTTCGTTGACTTCTTTGGATCTCGTATGGCACGTTGACCAGCACCTATGGTGTTCCTTGAATCTATGCATTTGATTTGCAAGCAGCTGGACGCGTGTTCCCTGGATTTTGAGTGTGCATGGTATGCTCTAATGAGGAATCTGCATGGGAATTGATTTGGAAAAATAATATGGAATTATTCAGACCTGGGGTTCGAACCCAGGTCTTGGAGATTGCACGCTTCTATCCCTGCCACTGAGCCATGTGATCTTCATTTAATATATATTAACAAACGAATAATATAAGGAGAATTTAGTTAGTGGCCACTAGAAATAAAAAAAGCGCGCGCTGGTTTAAATGAACCAACCAGCGCTGGACACGATTTCGTCTTCCTCTCCGTCCCTGTAAAATAAAACGAATAGGCGACGGTTTTCATGCGTGGGTTTAGGCACCTTTAGAAGAAATAGCGAATAGCGCTATGTAGCTCATAAATTGTTCGCGAAGGTGGCTCCCTGTTCGTCTCAATGTCCTGAACTCAATGGTCCTGGTTTGAAGCTTCAATTTTTCTTCTTTGCAGAAGCCCCAATTTTAAAACCTGTAAACCCTAGAATACGGACATGGCAAAAGCGTGTATGATGCGTAAAAACCAAATTAAATCACATGACAAGCATTAGCAAACATCACTGAATAAGAATATGTAAATCAAATGTTATGAAAATGCCCTAAACTCAAGATGCGTGTATGCAATTTTGTGAGAAAACCTTGAGTTCTGTACAACGTTTTTCTGCCTTTTGATGAGTGTTAGGTATGGGACTGTGCTTGGTGAACCACAAGGAAGCTGTTGTGAAAGGAATTAGGCTTTTAATCCTCTCCCAATACTGATTTCAGAATTTGGTTTTATGGCAATTTTTTCAAATGAGCAATGGAGTTTTCAGCGCAGCTTCCAGTCTAGAATCATTAGGGTTCTCATTCTGATCATATATGGAGTGATTAGGTTAAGAAAAGTTGGACAAAATCTTATGCATTGATGAATTTTGGATATTTGATTTCATGGATCTTTTCAAATCTTTTTCATGTTGTTTTTGTTCAATCATGATCCAATCTCATCCAAATTTGCCTCATTGGGATATGCACGAAATATTATGAATAAACATGCATGAAAAGATTTTTTTAGGTTAAGTTTGATATTTTTCATATATTAAAATCATTTAAATGAATATAAATTAATATTAATTCAAATAAATAATTAAAAAATATGAGAATACTTCCATTTGGGCCTAGTGGTCGTGCATAGGCTTGGCATGAAGAAATTTGGAAGAAAAATGGGCCCATTTGCATTTTTAGGCCTTTTGCATCAATGTTGACTTTTCAAAATTCCTAAAAATTTCCCAACTTCCACAAGGCATAACTTGGTCAATTTTTAAGCTTTTCACATGTTCTTGGACATTTTGGAAAGGTCTTTGAGTCCTTTAACCAATGCCTTTGGTCCCATGTCATTTTGATTTACCAATCTCAAGTTATGGCCTTTGACTTAAAGTCACTTTTTGTTGACTTTTGAAAATGACCTATAATGTTGAAATTGATAACTTTTTGTGAGAGCATTTCTTGGACTTGGAATATGAAGATGAATTGTAGGAAATGTCTTTCTCTTCAAAATGAGCTTTGGATGGAATTTTTCTGATAATCCATGTGAAAGTTATGCCCTGGTCAATTTCAGTTGACTTTTTCAGCTGTCCAAATATAGCAACTTTTGCATCTTGATGATTTTCTGAGCCAAATTTTGAGAATCATGATCAAGCATTGATCAAATGATGTTTGTGGCTTCAAAATGATATATTGACCAAAAATCTGAACTTTTGACTGTCAAATGACCATTTTGCCCCTACAGTTGACTGTAGTGCAATCTAGGGTTTTGACTGTGCAATTTTGAGCTGAATGTCTTGAAACTTGACATGAGGATACTTGACCACATTTGTAGGCATATGAGGCTTGATTGGGCCTTTGAAAAGTTCATTTGCTTGACCAGAACTCAAACCCTAGTTTTGACTGTATAGGAGATAGTTGAGCTGCACAACCCTTGGGGAATTTTGTGACCTTGACTTTGACAATTCTTGATGAATATGGGAGGGCAAATTTTGGGGTACAGCAGTTGCCCCTGTTCAATCTTCTTAGACTTGAGGATGCAGATTGGCTGACGTGCCTTTCGTAATCCGAGGGTAGAAGATGATTGAACACTAAAGTGCCCAGAAATTTGCGCTCACATAGTAGCAATGATGATGAGGGAATGGGCTTATAGATGCCATTTGGATGTTGTTTGAATAGGATGATGGGCTTATAGATGCCATCTGGACGTTGATTGCGTAGGAGATTCCTTAGCGATAACCTGCATACCTGCAAAACAGAAAAATGAGTACCTGACACGTCGCAGGAGCTGATTTTAGATGCTTGATATAGATGTGTCCTGACTGATTACAGGAGCTGGGTCTGGAGCTTCAAACGCTGATGAATGAACCAGGGATGGTTACTGCCTTAGCATGAAGGGTAAGAGAATCCTGAATGATTTCAACCTCAACAACGCTCGTTGAGAAAATCTTGGTGAGAATTACCATCTTCGTAGTGTCAGGAAGAGAACCAAAGGACATTATAATCTCAAAGGGAGTTACCTCACTCACGTTGGAGAGGGAACTATAGGAAGTTATAATCTGAAAGGAAATATCACCTCACGCTCATGCCGGAGAGGGAACCATCCGAAGAAGGAATTACCACCTCACACGCCGTTGGAGAGGGGACCATAAAAGAATATCACCTCACGCTCATGCCGGAGAGGAAAACATCTGAAGAAGGAATTACCACCTCACACGCCGTTGGAGAGGGGACCATAAGAGAATATCACCTCACGCTCATGCCGGAGAGGAAAACATCTGAAGAAGGAATTACCACCTCACACGCCGTTGGAGAGGGGACCATAAGAGAATATCACCTCACGCTCATGCCGGAGAGGGAAACATCTGAAAGAAGGAATTACCACCTCACGCGCCGTTGGAGAGGGGACCATAAGAGAATATCACCTCACGCTCATGCCGGAGAGGGAAACATCTGAAAGAAGGAATTACCACCTCACGCGCCGTTGGAGAGGGGACCATAAAAGAATATCACCTCACGCTCATGCCGGAGAGGAAAACATCTGAAGAAGGAATTACCACCTCACACGCCGTTGGAGAGGGGACCATAAGAGAATATCACCTCACGCTCATGCCGGAGAGGAAAACATCTGAAGAAGGAATTACCACCTCACACGCCGTTGGAGAGGGGACCATAAGAGAATATCACCTCACGCTCATGCCGGAGAGGGAAACATCTGAAAGAAGGAATTACCACCTCACGCGCCGTTGGAGAGGGGACCATAAGAGAATATCACCTCACGCTCATGCCGGAGAGGGAAACATCTGAAGAAGGAATTACCACCTCACACGCCGTTGGAGAGGGGACCATAAGAGAATATCACCTCACGCTCATGCCGGAGAGGGAAACATCTGAAGAAGGAATTACCACCTCACACGCCGTTGGAGAGGGGACCATAAGAGAATATCACCTCACGCTCATGCCGGAGAGGGGAACATCTGAAGAAGGAATTACCACCTCACACGCCGTTGGAGAGGGGACCATAAGAGAATATCACCTCACGCTCATGCCGGAGAGGGGAACATCTGAAAAGGAATTACCACCTCACACGCCGTTGGAGAGGGGACCATAAGAGAACTTCTACTGAGTCTTTATCAGAAAAATCTGTTTGGAGTCGATTTAACTGGACTAAAGAAGTCCTTGAAATATGTTTGAGAATTTCAACTGCATTTTTCCTGAAAGGTAGAGGTCAGTTATATGCGATGCATGATATGGATCAAGCAAACATGGAGTTCTTAATATAAATGAGATTCGTATGATATGATGCAGTGCGTTATGCATGCTATGATGATGTATGTAGAGTTTTATGTATGTTTTCGTCTAGGAAAATAAATCCTTGACGAGTGCCGGGAAGTCATATCCTGGGCTGATGTTGAGGAAGAGATTTTGCTTCCGCTGCGGATGATCGTTGCAAGAATACCGGTAGGCGAAGATAACTCCGTTGAGGAATAAACTTGGCAAATGAAATAATTCTGCGGGAGAAAAGATACTCTAGCGATCATGCTGGGGAGTGCTACTCTGTGGGGATAGCGATGCTTTGCTGAGTTGATGAAGATAACTCCGCTGGGGATACCGTTGATGAGTTATGCTGGGGATATCCTTGTTGTGCTGGAAGTGTTGATAGACTTCGCTGGGGGTAGGAAGATACTTTGCCGAGGACGCTCTTTCCGTGGCTTTTGGCTGAGGATAACCCAGTTATATCCTGTTACGGAAATAACTCTTTAAATCAAGCCGGGACGACGCGTTCGTGCTCTGCGAGGGATAAGCTTCCCGAATCTACTGGGGATAAGCTTACTGCTTGAGGGATATGACTTCCAACTTTGTTGGTGAAGCTGGATTGGACTCTTCTGGGGAAGTTTTGATATGCTGGGAGGTTCTTCAGCGGAACTTACACTGATGCCTTGGAGGATAGAACAATCAGACTGCTCGGACCAACTTTATTGCCCCTGTTTTTGTGGAAGAAGATACTGGTGGAGTCTTGATAACTGCCTTTTGACAAACCTTCTTCTGATAGGCAAGTGACGAGGCGCCGGGACATAGTCGTACGCTTTTGATCCCTAACTTTTGCCTGGACCGCCCTTTCGGGTTTTCAGTCCACCGGGATACCCATTTTTGCCCAAGCCGCCTTTTCAGGTTTTCGACTTGTCGGGTGTACAATTTTTTTCATTTCATCCCTTATTTCTGCCCGAACCCTTTTGGTTCGCCGGGAAGCCCTTGTTTTTGCCTAGGTGTGTCAACCTAGCGGGTCTTTGATTTTGCGTAGTATCTTTTCGACTATGTCCGTGCTTTCAGAATGTAGGGAGTTGCCCCTGTTATAAGTGCTTTGTCATGCCACCAGAAGGTGTTTGATCAGGTCAGATTCGTTGTTGGAGTGCCCCAGGTGGCTCATGCGGAGATTTGCCCCAGGCTATTTGACTTTTGAGAGATTCTCCGAATCTTGACTGGATTGCCCCAGATGACGGACCATGATTAGGTCGTGCCCCTTGATTGGAGATGCTCTTGTTCACTAGGTATTTCTCGTGCGAATTTCCCTGCTGTTCAAACAAAAAGTCATATGCAAACAAAGTTATGTCAGAAACGCAAAGCTTATGCCTGTCTCGAAGATTTTGAAAATGCATCTTTTCATAAAACAAGTGAATGTTTGTAAAACGTGATGTCAACTCCGTATTTACCGTAGGCCTTCAGGAGTCAGGATACCTTTCGTGACAGTATGCTTTCGAACTAACCCATGCTTCAGCTAGGACTTTTAAGGGTTATAACGTGGCCTGGTTCACGGTTTTAAGAAACAAAGGGTAAAGGCTCAAATTTATTTGTACCCACCCGCTCTTCGTGATGTTCTCCAAACCTAAACTCAGTTGATCATACGTTAGACCTTGTTTGAGTCTGTGCTCTGATTTTCCGGTGATGATTCGGATGTTGATGATTTATTTTGAATAGGCAGTCATTCCTTTTTTTTGTTGAGGATTTGTAAGACCTCTTTCTTGTCTGATTTTTGTTATCCCTTTCTTTTTTTTGCCTGAACTGTTTCCTTTTTTGGAATTACAGTCAGCGGGATGCCCCAGTTTCATAAGTCCCCTTTTGTTAGTTTAGACTTTTTGGGCTTTTCGTTTATGAATTTTGATGATGACTGCCTATCCTTTTGATTGTGTTGAACCATCACTGTCTTTGTTCGTTTTGTAAAGATCTCTTCGGTGCCATTCGTCATGCACTTGGACCAACTGAGAGACTACCCTGCCCCAGGTTATGATTAAGGGTTTTGATTTTCGAAAATAAAAACTCCTACTTCTTTGGCTCTGATGGGTTGACGAGGGATTATCATCCTTATAACTCCAGTATTTAGGAATTGAAACAATGCCTGTACCTCATCAGCGGGGTTTGTTCAAAAGCATACTGTAAATTGCGGTATCGTTTTCGTCATCCTCCCTCAAGAGGCTTAGAATTATTTAAGATCAAGAGTTGACATCAGAAAAAATATGAAAACAGTTTGCGTATAGTGAATGCGAATATATTGATTCAAAAATAGACATAAGCGATGCATTAATGGAATAACAATGTTTTAACATGAATAAATGTTTAAACAAAAGAAAATCACAACTTGAATTCGGATGAACAAAAAGTGCTTTCTATCCTAGCCATGTTTTGGCATGGGAGCAATGGTCACGTTGGGAGTCTTGGGTACTTCAAACTGAATCTCTCCAGCATCGATCATGCCTTGAATCTTGTACTTCAGCGCCCAACAATCCTCAGTATCGTGCCCCGGGCTACCAGAATGGTAAGCGCACCTTGCTTCTGGGTTGTAGCTTGGAGAGGAGGTCTTTGGATTTGCAGGAGGGTTGATCACCGCAATCAGATTCATCCTTAACATGTGTTGCAAGGCTCGTGACCATGGCATGTTGATATTGGTGAATTGTCTCTTAGGCTCGTCCGGCCTGTTCTGATCAACCCCCTATTTCTGGCGAGGTCGTTGTTGAATCTGTGAAGTAGTAGCAACTCGGAGAGGTCTATTCACTGGACCCGACCTTGGCCCTCTTGGGAGCTGTTCCATGACCTGGTCCTTGATTTGGGCTGGTTGCTTCATGCCTTGAGGAAGCTGACTGACCATGGCTCTCAGCTCTCCTTGCTCCTGAGCTAAACCTTGAATGAGGGCCCTTTGCCCCAGCATCTGAGTTTTCAATGTGTCTACCTCAGCTTGTAGACGTTTCAGCTGTTCGTCCTTGTCATCTTCAGGACTTTTTCTGATCAGATTCCCCATGAGGAGTGCCCTCAACTCTTCCTGCCCCTTGGATAGACCTAAGAAGATTTCCTTGAACTGAGACTTTTGAGCGTGAAGGTCCTGGTTATCTTGTTGTGAGGCCATTGCTGAAATAAACAGCGAGAAAGGTAAGTGACCTGCAAAAGGGATACCTGTAATGCGATGATGTGTATGATATGCATGCAATGTTTTCAAGGACCTCGCGGGGTAAACAGAAAAATTTGTTAGCATTTGGAAACCGGTAACTTGATTGAAGGTACTCCATACTTGTTGAGAGTCCTTCTTCAAGTGTCAAAGGCTCACCATATCCAGTGGGTCATAGCCCCTGACAACCTTAGCTAGAGGAAAATAAATCCTCTTTGCCCCTTGCTGGGTAATTGGTTTATCATGACCTGCATCACAAGCCCTTGAGATCCTTGAAACGGGTTAGGATGTATGCAATGGTATGATGGTATGATGTCATGCTATGCATGGGGTGATGTAGGTAAACCCGGCTATGAGTCCCAATTAAGGACTATAAACAGACCCTGCAAGCCCTGCAAGAAATTCAGTATATTTTGTTATGAGTCCCAATTAAGGACTACAAACAAAACCTGCAAGAGATTTGGTAAACCCTGTCATGAGTCCTAGTTAAGGACTATAAACAAGAACCTGCAAGTGGTTAGTACACCCTATTATAAGTCCCAATTAAGGACTATGAACAAAACCTGCAAGAAATTTAGTGCACCCTGTCATGAGTCCTAGTTAAGGACTATAAACAAGACCTGCAAGAAACAAGTGTCAGGTAACAAGTACGCAAGTAGGCAAGTACAAAGGCACACAAGTCACACAAGAGAAACCCTTAGAGTTCAGGCCAGCATGAGGTCTAGGTACTACCCTCTTTCAGTTTGTTGGTTCATACCTGTCCTAATCAAAAGTAACCGGGTTCTTAGAGGATCCCAATATCATTGACTACCCTCAATCGGTCATAACTCCAGCATCGCAATCTTTTCTTGCGGCCAGAACCATCACGAGAGTTTAGCCTCAATGGGCGTAGCATACTGCTACTGTTCTAAAGGCCAAGTTGTGTCAATTAAGGTTCTAAGGTTGTTGGTGCTTAATGACTCCTTAGAAGACCCATATTCTCCTCGTTGCAACACAAGGGATATCGGTACAGACTAAGGTGCCACACCAACGTAGCCACTGCTTCACCTGTGTCGGTCTACGCCGGACAGGTCCCTCACAGCTTATGCTACCTAAACAGGGTATCCCCAGATCCGGGTTAGGATCTATGTATCTCCGATGCAACCCACAATAGTAAAGCAAGCAAAACAATACAAGTGAAAACACAGTTATGACTTAGCCCTAAGGTACACCTCACTTTATAAGGGGTCCCCAGCAGAGTCGCCAGTTCTGTGATCGGTGGATCTGGAACTGACTGTTTAACGCTGGTTCGCGAAATGTCGCGGTAAGCAATAGTCGCCACCGTCTTTTATTTTCTCCAAATGGAAAGGACAAAAGCACAGAAAAATTCCTTTAAAGAGATTGCTCTCGGTTCGGGAGGTAGGTTATAGAAAGGGAAGGTGTTAGCACCCTTTCTATCCATGGTTATCCATGGGCTCTTAGATACTTGCTTAATGTGTTTTCAAAATTGTTTGTTTGCTTTTCAATTGTGGGTTTAAAAAGTTTCTTTGAAAAATTTCAGTTCGACTCATACGTCAGAGTGTTTGAAAAATTTGCTTTGAAAGCTTTTGAAAAGTGTTGGTGTGAAAAGATTTCAGTTTGTTTTGAAGAGAGCAAGTATCCACGAGAACCTACCTACCCTAAGGAATTCGTCTGTGTAAGAGTCCTTTAAAGTAGTGCCATTCCACCATTGAAAGGTAGGTAGCACCACCGTTGGAGGTGTTCGGGTCAATTCGATTTTAGGGGCATGGTGATCACCAGAGCAATGGGAAGACACCTTAGAAGCTACCCTCATGCCAGGTTCCCGGATCATGAGGACTTACTAAGACGTCCTCTACTCGACGACCACCTTTCGAGGCAAGGCAACAGTGAGGCGTACCCTAGGGGTGGTGTGTGCGAATTGTGTGTCATGTTTCAGTTATTTGTCTTGTCATGTTTGTCGTGTTCTACGCTTGATTTTAATTTAAGTCCATTCATTCTTGCATGCATATTTAACAGTTATAAGTTGCGAGGAAATAAAGCTAGACTATTACAAATGGCGCGGGTCCACATCGCCAAAATTAAACCGGACCCGATTTAGCGGAAAAATAAATAATGCGAAGAAATAAAGTGCGAAAAGTAAATTACATGGCTTAGGGACATTTACAAAATTATAGTAAGCGATAATAAAATAAATGCGCAATTAAATGATTAATGACGGGCGTTGGACCCTTTTTGCAAATAATTAAAATTACTAAGGACTTAAAAATTAAAATTAAATGAGAATGATATTTTTGTGTTTTTTTAGATTTAATGAAAAAAGGAAATTAATTGAGATTAAATTAAACGGCAAACCCTAATTCTAATATTTTTTATTTATTATAAAGGAATTAAATTATAACCTAAATTAAACTCTAAATTAATTTGTACAATTTAAATAGGAGAATAAATAAATAAATAATAATTATTGTTGTGGAAAAAAAGGGAAATAAAAGAATTAACAATTAAACCTAAATTCTACATTTTTGGATTTTTATTAAAAAAGGAATTAAAAGTTGAAAACCTAATTACACTAAATAATCTACATTTTAACTTATTTATGAAAATAATTATTATAAAATAAATATTATATTTTTTTTGTCTTTTCTGTATTTGTAATGTCTTTTTATATTTTGGTGAAAAATAAGTTAATTAAATTAATAAACCAAATAATAATTAAAAGATAAAGTGAAAAAATAAAAGGAGGGCAAACCAGAGTGGGGTGTAGCCCCAGAATTGGAGGTATAAATTTGAGAGGCCTGGCCCAATTGTATTCTGAGTTCGTTGACTTCTTTGGATCTCGTATGGCACGTTGACCAGCACCTATGGTGTTCCTTGAATCTATGCATTTGATTTGCAAGCAGCTGGACGCGTGTTCCCTGGATTTTGAGTGTGCATGGTATGCTCTAATGAGGAATCTGCATGGGAATTGATTTGGAAAAATAATATGGAATTATTCAGACCTGGGGTTCGAACCCAGGTCTTGGAGATTGCACGCTTCTATCCCTGCCACTGAGCCATGTGATCTTCATTTAATATATATTAACAAACGAATAATATAAGGAGAATTTAGTTAGTGGCCACTAGAAATAAAAAAAGCGCGCGCTGGTTTAAATGAACCAACCAGCGCTGGACACAATTTCGTCTTCCTCTCCGTCCCTGTAAAATAAAACGAATAGGCGACGGTTTTCATGCGTGGGTTTAGGCACCTTTAGAAGAAATAGCGAATAGCGCTATGTAGCTCATAAATTGTTCGCGAAGGTGGCTCCCTGTTCGTCTCAATGTCCTGAACTCAATGGTCCTGGTTTGAAGCTTCAATTTTTCTTCTTTGCAGAAGCCCCAATTTTAAAACCTGTAAACCCTAGAATGCGGACATGGCAAAAGCGTGTATGATGCGTAAAAACCAAATTAAATCACATGACAAGCATTAGCAAACATCACTGAATAAGAATATGTAAATCAAATGTTATGAAAATGCCCTAAACTCAAGATGCGTGTATGCAATTTTGTGAGAAAACCTTGAGTTCTGTACAACGTTTTTCTGCCTTTTGATGAGTGTTAGGTATGGGACTGTGCTTGGTGAACCACAAGGAAGCTGTTGTGAAAGGAATTAGGCTTTTAATCCTCTCCCAATACTGATTTCAGAATTTGGTTTTATGGCAATTTTTTCAAATGAGCAATGGAGTTTTCAGCGCAGCTTCCAGTCTAGAATCATTAGGGTTCTCATTCTGATCATATATGGAGTGATTAGGTTAAGAAAAGTTGGACAAAATCTTATGCATTGATGAATTTTGGATATTTGATTTCATGGATCTTTTCAAATCTTTTTCATGTTGTTTTTGTTCAATCATGATCCAATCTCATCCAAATTTGCCTCATTGGGATATGCACGAAATATTATGAATAAACATGCATGAAAAGATTTTTTTAGGTTAAGTTTGATATTTTTCATATATTAAAATCATTTAAATGAATATAAATTAATATTAATTCAAATAAATAATTAAAAAATATGAGAATACTTCCCTTTGGGCCTAGTGGTCGTGCATAGGCTTGGCATGAAGAAATTTGGAAGAAAAATGGGCCCATTTGCATTTTTAGGCCTTTTGCATCAATGTTGACTTTTCAAAATTCCTAAAAATTTCCCAACTTCCACAAGGCATAACTTGGTCAATTTTTAAGCTTTTCACATGTTCTTGGACATTTTGGAAAGGTCTTTGAGTCCTTTAACCAATGCCTTTGGTCCCATGTCATTTTGATTTACCAATCTCAAGTTATGGCCTTTGACTTAAAGTCACTTTTTGTTGACTTTTGAAAATGACCTATAATGTTGAAATTGATAACTTTTTGTGAGAGCATTTCTTGGACTTGGAATATGAAGATGAATTGTAGGAAATGTCTTTCTCTTCAAAATGAGCTTTGGATGGAATTTTTCTGATAATCCATGTGAAAGTTATGCCCTGGTCAATTTCAGTTGACTTTTTCAGCTGTCCAAATATAGCAACTTTTGCATCTTGATGATTTTCTGAGCCAAATTTTGAGAATCATGATCAAGCATTGATCAAATGATGTTTGTGGCTTCAAAATGATATATTGACCAAAAATCTGAACTTTTGACTGTCAAATGACCATTTTGCCCCTACAGTTGACTGTAGTGCAATCTAGGGTTTTGACTGTGCAATTTTGAGCTGAATGTCTTGAAACTTGACATGAGGATACTTGACCACATTTGTAGGCATATGAGGCTTGATTGGGCCTTTGAAAAGTTCATTTGCTTGACCAGAACTCAAACCCTAGTTTTGACTGTATAGGAGATAGTTGAGCTGCACAACCCTTGGGGAATTTTGTGACCTTGACTTTGACAATTCTTGATGAATATGGGAGGGCAAATTTTGGGGTACAGCAGTTGCCCCTGTTCAATCTTCTTAGACTTGAGGATGCAGATTGGCTGACGTGCCTTTCGTAATCCGAGGGTAGAAGATGATTGAACACTAAAGTGCCCAGAAATTTGCGCTCACATAGTAGCAATGATGATGAGGGAATGGGCTTATAGATGCCATTTGGATGTTGTTTGAATAGGATGATGGGCTTATAGATGCCATCTGGACGTTGATTGCGTAGGAGATTCCTTAGCGAGAACCTGCATACCTGCAAAACAGAAAAATGAGTACCTGACACGTCGCAGGAGCTGATTTTAGATGCTTGATATAGATGTGTCCTGACTGATTACAGGAGCTGGGTCTGGAGCTTCAAACGCTGATGAATGAACCAGGGATGGTTACTGCCTTAGCATGAAGGGTAAGAGAATCCTGAATGATTTCAACCTCAACAACGCTCGTTGAGAAAATCTTGGTGAGAATTACCATCTTCGTAGTGTCAGGAAGAGAACCAAAGGACATTATAATCTCAAAGGGAGTTACCTCACTCACGTTGGAGAGGGAACTATAGGAAGTTATAATCTGAAAGGAAATATCACCTCACGCTCATGCCGGAGAGGGAACCATCCGAAGAAGGAATTACCACCTCACACGCCGTTGGAGAGGGGACCATAAAAGAATATCACCTCACGCTCATGCCGGAGAGGAAAACATCTGAAGAAGGAATTACCACCTCACACGCCGTTGGAGAGGGGACCATAAGAGAATATCACCTCACGCTCATGCCGGAGAGGAAAACATCTGAAGAAGGAATTACCACCTCACACGCCGTTGGAGAGGGGACCATAAGAGAATATCACCTCACGCTCATGCCGGAGAGGGAAACATCTGAAAGAAGGAATTACCACCTCACGCGCCGTTGGAGAGGGGACCATAAGAGAATATCACCTCACGCTCATGCCGGAGAGGGAAACATCTGAAAGAAGGAATTACCACCTCACGCGCCGTTGGAGAGGGGACCATAAAAGAATATCACCTCACGCTCATGCCGGAGAGGAAAACATCTGAAGAAGGAATTACCACCTCACACGCTGTTGGAGAGGGGACCATAAGAGAATATCACCTCACGCTCATGCCGGAGAGGAAAACATCTGAAGAAGGAATTACCACCTCACACGCCGTTGGAGAGGGGACCATAAGAGAATATCACCTCACGCTCATGCCGGAGAGGGAAACATCTGAAAGAAGGAATTACCACCTCACGCGCCGTTGGAGAGGGGACCATAAGAGAATATCACCTCACGCTCATGCCGGAGAGGGAAACATCTGAAGAAGGAATTACCACCTCACACGCCGTTGGAGAGGGGACCATAAGAGAATATCACCTCACGCTCATGCCGGAGAGGGAAACATCTGAAGAAGGAATTACCACCTCACACGCCGTTGGAGAGGGGACCATAAGAGAATATCACCTCACGCTCATGCCGGAGAGGGGAACATCTGAAGAAGGAATTACCACCTCACACGCCGTTGGAGAGGGGACCATAAGAGAATATCACCTCACGCTCATGCCGGAGAGGGGAACATCTGAAAAGGAATTACCACCTCACACGCCGTTGGAGAGGGGACCATAAGAGAACTTCTACTGAGTCTTTATCAGAAAAATCTGTTTGGAGTCGATTTAACTGGACTAAAGAAGTCCTTGAAATATGTTTGAGAATTTCAACTGCATTTTTCCTGAAAGGTAGAGGTCAGTTATATGCGATGCATGATATGGATCAAGCAAACATGGAGTTCTTAATATAAATGAGATTCGTATGATATGATGCAGTGCGTTATGCATGCTATGATGATGTATGTAGAGTTTTATGTATGTTTTCGTCTAGGAAAATAAATCCTTGACGAGTGCCGGGAAGTCATATCCTGGGCTGATGTTGAGGAAGAGATTTTGCTTCCGCTGCGGATGATCGTTGCAAGAATACCGGTAGGCGAAGATAACTCCGTTGAGGAATAAACTTGGCAAATGAAATAATTCTGCGGGAGAAAAGATACTCTAGCGATCATGCTGGGGAGTGCTACTCTGTGGGGATAGCGATGCTTTGCTGAGTTGATGAAGATAACTCCGCTGGGGATACCGTTGATGAGTTATGCTGGGGATATCCTTGTTGTGCTGGAAGTGTTGATAGACTTCGCTGGGGGTAGGAAGATACTTTGCCGAGGACGCTCTTTCCGTGGCTTTTGGCTGAGGATAACCCAGTTATATCCTGTTACGGAAATAACTCTTTAAATCAAGCCGGGACGACGCGTTCGTGCTTTGCGAGGGATAAGCTTCCCGAATCTACTGGGGATAAGCTTACTGCTTGAGGGATATGACTTCCAACTTTGTTGGTGAAGCTGGATTGGACTCTTCTGGGGAAGTTTTGATATGCTGGGAGGTTCTTCAGCGGAACTTACACTGATGCCTTGGAGGATAGAACAATCAGACTGCTCGGACCAACTTTATTGCCCCTGTTTTTGTGGAAGAAGATACTGGTGGAGTCTTGATAACTGCCTTTTGACAAACCTTCTTCTGATAGGCAAGTGACGAGGCGCCGGGACATAGTCGTACGCTTTTGATCCCTAACTTTTGCCTGGACCGCCCTTTCGGGTTTTCAGTCCACCGGGATACCCATTTTTGCCCAAGCCGCCTTTTCAGGTTTTCGACTTGTCGGGTGTACAATTTTTTTCATTTCATCCCTTATTTCTGCCCGAACCCTTTTGGTTCGCCGGGAAGCCCTTGTTTTTGCCTAGGTGTGTCAACCTAGCGGGTCTTTGATTTTGCGTAGTATCTTTTCGACTATGTCCGTGCTTTCAGAATGTAGGGAGTTGCCCCTGTTATAAGTGCTTTGTCATGCCACCAGAAGGTGTTTGATCAGGTCAGATTCGTTGTTGGAGTGCCCCAGGTGGCTCATGCGGAGATTTGCCCCAGGCTATTTGACTTTTGAGAGATTCTCCGAATCTTGACTGGATTGCCCCAGATGACGGACCATGATTAGGTCGTGCCCCTTGATTGGAGATGCTCTTGTTCACTAGGTATTTCTCGTGCGAATTTCCCTGCTGTTCAAACAAAAAGTCATATGCAAACAAAGTTATGTCAGAAACGCAAAGCTTATGCCTGTCTCGAAGATTTTGAAAATGCATCTTTTCATAAAACAAGTGAATGTTTGTAAAACGTGATGTCAACTCCGTATTTACCGTAGGCCTTCAGGAGTCAGGATACCTTTCGTGACAGTATGCTTTCGAACTAACCCATGCTTCAGCTAGGACTTTTAAGGGTTATAACGTGGCCTGGTTCACGGTTTTAAGAAACAAAGGGTAAAGGCTCAAATTTATTTGTACCCACCCGCTCTTCGTGATGTTCTCCAAACCTAAACTCAGTTGATCATACGTTAGACCTTGTTTGAGTCTGTGCTCTGATTTTCCGGTGATGATTCGGATGTTGATGATTTATTTTGAATAGGCAGTCATTCCTTTTTTTTTGTTGAGGATTTGTAAGACCTCTTTCTTGTCTGATTTTTGTTATCCCTTTCTTTTTTTTGCCTGAACTGTTTCCTTTTTTGGAATTACAGTCAGCGGGATGCCCCAGTTTCATAAGTCCCCTTTTGTTGGTTTAGACTTTTTGGGCTTTTCGTTTATGAATTTTGATGATGACTGCCTATCCTTTTGATTGTGTTGAACCATCACTGTCTTTGTTCGTTTTGTAAAGATCTCTTCGGTGCCATTCGTCATGCACTTGGACCAACTGAGAGACTACCCTGCCCCAGGTTATGATTAAGGGTTTTGATTTTCGAAAATAAAAACTCCTACTTCTTTGGCTCTGATGGGTTGACGAGGGATTATCATCCTTATAACTCCAGTATTTAGGAATTGAAACAATGCCTGTACCTCATCAGCGGGGTTTGTTCAAAAGCATACTGTAAATTGCGGTATCGTTTTCGTCATCCTCCCTCAAGAGGCTTAGAATTATTTAAGATCAAGAGTTGACATCAGAAAAAATATGAAAACAGTTTGCGTATAGTGAATGCGAATATATTGATTCAAAAATAGACATAAGCGATGCATTAATGGAATAACAATGTTTTAACATGAATAAATGTTTAAACAAAAGAAAATCACAACTTGAATTCGGATGAACAAAAAGTGCTTTCTATCCTAGCCATGTTTTGGCATGGGAGCAATGGTCACGTTGGGAGTCTTGGGTACTTCAAACTGAATCTCTCCAGCATCGATCATGCCTTGAATCTTGTACTTCAGCGCCCAACAATCCTCAGTATCGTGCCCCGGGCTACCAGAATGGTAAGCGCACCTTGCTTCTGGGTTGTAGCTTGGAGAGGAGGTCTTTGGATTTGCAGGAGGGTTGATCACCGCAATCAGATTCATCCTTAACATGTGTTGCAAGGCTCGTGACCATGGCATGTTGATATTGGTGAATTGTCTCTTAGGCTCGTCCGGCCTGTTCTGATCAACCCCCTATTTCTGGCGAGGTCGTTGTTGAATCTGTGAAGTAGTAGCAACTCGGAGAGGTCTATTCACTGGACCCGACCTTGGCCCTCTTGGGAGCTGTTCCATGACCTGGTCCTTGATTTGGGCTGGTTGCTTCATGCCTTGAGGAAGCTGACTGACCATGGCTCTCAGCTCTCCTTGCTCCTGAGCTAAACCTTGAATGAGGGCCCTTTGCCCCAGCATCTGAGTTTTCAATGTGTCTACCTCAGCTTGTAGACGTTTCAGCTGTTCGTCCTTGTCATCTTCAGGACTTTTTCTGATCAGATTCCCCATGAGGAGTGCCCTCAACTCTTCCTGCCCCTTGGATAGACCTAAGAAGATTTCCTTGAACTGAGACTTTTGAGCGTGAAGGTCCTGGTTATCTTGTTGTGAGGCCATTGCTGAAATAAACAGCGAGAAAGGTAAGTGACCTGCAAAAGGGATACCTGTAATGCGATGATGTGTATGATATGCATGCAATGTTTTCAAGGACCTCGCGGGGTAAACAGAAAAATTTGTTAGCATTTGGAAACCGGTAACTTGATTGAAGGTACTCCATACTTGTTGAGAGTCCTTCTTCAAGTGTCAAAGGCTCACCATATCCAGTGGGTCATAGCCCCTGACAACCTTAGCTAGAGGAAAATAAATCCTCTTTGCCCCTTGCTGGGTAATTGGTTTATCATGACCTGCATCACAAGCCCTTGAGATCCTTGAAACGGGTTAGGATGTATGCAATGGTATGATGGTATGATGTCATGCTATGCATGGGGTGATGTAGGTAAACCCGGCTATGAGTCCCAATTAAGGACTATAAACAGACCCTGCAAGCCCTGCAAGAAATTCAGTATATTTTGTTATGAGTCCCAATTAAGGACTACAAACAAAACCTGCAAGAGATTTGGTAAACCCTGTCATGAGTCCTAGTTAAGGACTATAAACAAGAACCTGCAAGTGGTTAGTACACCCTATTATAAGTCCCAATTAAGGACTATGAACAAAACCTGCAAGAAATTTAGTGCACCCTGTCATGAGTCCTAGTTAAGGACTATAAACAAGACCTGCAAGAAACAAGTGTCAGGTAACAAGTACGCAAGTAGGCAAGTACAAAGGCACACAAGTCACACAAGAGAAACCCTTAGAGTTCAGGCCAGCATGAGGTCTAGGTACTACCCTCTTTCAGTTTGTTGGTTCATACCTGTCCTAATCAAAAGTAACCGGGTTCTTAGAGGATCCCAATATCATTGACTACCCTCAATCGGTCATAACTCCAGCATCGCAATCTTTTCTTGCGGCCAGAACCATCACGAGAGTTTAGCCTCAATGGGCGTAGCATACTGCTACTGTTCTAAAGGCCAAGTTGTGTCAATTAAGGTTCTAAGGTTGTTGGTGCTTAATGACTCCTTAGAAGACCCATATTCTCCTCGTTGCAACACAAGGGATATCGGTACAGACTAAGGTGCCACACCAACGTAGCCACTGCTTCACCTGTGTCGGTCTACGCCGGACAGGTCCCTCACAGCTTATGCTACCTAAACAGGGTATCCCCAGATCCGGGTTAGGATCTATGTATCTCCGATGCAACCCACAATAGTAAAGCAAGCAAAACAATACAAGTGAAAACACAGTTATGACTTAGCCCTAAGGTACACCTCACTTTATAAGGGGTCCCCAGCAGAGTCGCCAGTTCTGTGATCGGTGGATCTGGAACTGACTGTTTAACGCTGGTTCGCGAAATGTCGCGGTAAGCAAGAGTCGCCACCGTCTTTTATTTTCTCCAAATGGAAAGGACAAAAGCACAGAAAAATTCCTTTAAAGAGATTGCTCTCGGTTCGGGAGGTAGGTTATAGAAAGGGAAGGTGTTAGCACCCTTTCTATCCATGGTTATCCATGGGCTCTTAGATACTTGCTTAATGTGTTTTCAAAATTGTTTGTTTGCTTTTCAATTGTGGGTTTAAAAAGTTTCTTTGAAAAATTTCAGTTCGACTCATACGTCAGAGTGTTTGAAAAATTTGCTTTGAAAGCTTTTGAAAAGTGTTGGTGTGAAAAGATTTCAGTTTGTTTTGAAGAGAGCAAGTATCCACGAGAACCTACCTACCCTAAGGAATTCGTCTGTGTAAGAGTCCTTTAAAGTAGTGCCATTCCACCATTGAAAGGTAGGTAGCACCACCGTTGGAGGTGTTCGGGTCAATTCGATTTTAGGGGCATGGTGATCACCAGAGCAATGGGAAGACACCTTAGAAGCTACCCTCATGCCAGGTTCCCGGATCATGAGGACTTACTAAGACGTCCTCTACTCGACGACCACCTTTCGAGGCAAGGCAACAGTGAGGCGTACCCTAGGGGTGGTGTGTGCGAATTGTGTGTCATGTTTCAGTTATTTGTCTTGTCATGTTTGTCGTGTTCTACGCTTGATTTTAATTTAAGTCCATTCATTCTTGCATGCATATTTAACAGTTATAAGTTGCGAGGAAATAAAGCTAGACTATTACAAATGGCGCGGGTCCACATCGCCAAAATTAAACCGGACCCGATTTAGCGGAAAAATAAATAATGCGAAGAAATAAAGTGCGAAAAGTAAATTACATGGCTTAGGGACATTTACAAAATTATAGTAAGCGATAATAAAATAAATGCGCAATTAAATGATTAATGACGGGCGTTGGACCCTTTTTGCAAATAATTAAAATTACTAAGGACTTAAAAATTAAAATTAAATGAGAATGATATTTTTGTGTTTTTTTAGATTTAATGAAAAAAGGAAATTAATTGAGATTAAATTAAACGGCAAACCCTAATTCTAATATTTTTTATTTATTATAAAGGAATTAAATTATAACCTAAATTAAACTCTAAATTAATTTGTACAATTTAAATAGGAGAATAAATAAATAAATAATAATTATTGTTGTGGAAAAAAAGGGAAATAAAAGAATTAACAATTAAACCTAAATTCTACATTTTTGGATTTTTATTAAAAAAGGAATTAAAAGTTGAAAACCTAATTACACTAAATAATCTACATTTTAACTTATTTATGAAAATAATTATTATAAAATAAATATTATATTTTTTTTGTCTTTTCTGTATTTGTAATGTCTTTTTATATTTTGGTGAAAAATAAGTTAATTAAATTAATAAACCAAATAATAATTAAAAGATAAAGTGAAAAAATAAAAGGAGGGCAAACCAGAGTGGGGTGTAGCCCCAGAATTGGAGGTATAAATTTGAGAGGCCTGGCCCAATTGTATTCTGAGTTCGTTGACTTCTTTGGATCTCGTATGGCACGTTGACCAGCACCTATGGTGTTCCTTGAATCTATGCATTTGATTTGCAAGCAGCTGGGCGCGTGTTCCCTGGATTTTGAGTGTGCATGGTATGCTCTAATGAGGAATCTGCATGGGAATTGATTTGGAAAAATAATATGGAATTATTCAGACCTGGGGTTCGAACCCAGGTCTTGGAGATTGCACGCTTCTATCCCTGCCACTGAGCCATGTGATCTTCATTTAATATATATTAACAAACGAATAATATAAGGAGAATTTAGTTAGTGGCCACTAGAAATAAAAAAAGCGCGCGCTGGTTTAAATGAACCAACCAGCGCTGGACACAATTTCGTCTTCCTCTCCGTCCCTGTAAAATAAAACGAATAGGCGACGGTTTTCATGCGTGGGTTTAGGCACCTTTAGAAGAAATAGCGAATAGCGCTATGTAGCTCATAAATTGTTCGCGAAGGTGGCTCCCTGTTCGTCTCAATGTCCTGAACTCAATGGTCCTGGTTTGAAGCTTCAATTTTTCTTCTTTGCAGAAGCCCCAATTTTAAAACCTGTAAACCCTAGAATGCGGACATGGCAAAAGCGTGTATGATGCGTAAAAACCAAATTAAATCACATGACAAGCATTAGCAAACATCACTGAATAAGAATATGTAAATCAAATGTTATGAAAATGCCCTAAACTCAAGATGCGTGTATGCAATTTTGTGAGAAAACCTTGAGTTCTGTACAACGTTTTTCTGCCTTTTGATGAGTGTTAGGTATGGGACTGTGCTTGGTGAACCACAAGGAAGCTGTTGTGAAAGGAATTAGGCTTTTAATCCTCTCCCAATACTGATTTCAGAATTTGGTTTTATGGCAATTTTTTCAAATGAGCAATGGAGTTTTCAGCGCAGCTTCCAGTCTAGAATCATTAGGGTTCTCATTCTGATCATATATGGAGTGATTAGGTTAAGAAAAGTTGGACAAAATCTTATGCATTGATGAATTTTGGATATTTGATTTCATGGATCTTTTCAAATCTTTTTCATGTTGTTTTTGTTCAATCATGATCCAATCTCATCCAAATTTGCCTCATTGGGATATGCACGAAATATTATGAATAAACATGCATGAAAAGATTTTTTTAGGTTAAGTTTGATATTTTTCATATATTAAAATCATTTAAATGAATATAAATTAATATTAATTCAAATAAATAATTAAAAAATATGAGAATACTTCCCTTTGGGCCTAGTGGTCGTGCATAGGCTTGGCATGAAGAAATTTGGAAGAAAAATGGGCCCATTTGCATTTTTAGGCCTTTTGCATCAATGTTGACTTTTCAAAATTCCTAAAAATTTCCCAACTTCCACAAGGCATAACTTGGTCAATTTTTAAGCTTTTCACATGTTCTTGGACATTTTGGAAAGGTCTTTGAGTCCTTTAACCAATGCCTTTGGTCCCATGTCATTTTGATTTACCAATCTCAAGTTATGGCCTTTGACTTAAAGTCACTTTTTGTTGACTTTTGAAAATGACCTATAATGTTGAAATTGATAACTTTTTGTGAGAGCATTTCTTGGACTTGGAATATGAAGATGAATTGTAGGAAATGTCTTTCTCTTCAAAATGAGCTTTGGATGGAATTTTTCTGATAATCCATGTGAAAGTTATGCCCTGGTCAATTTCAGTTGACTTTTTCAGCTGTCCAAATATAGCAACTTTTGCATCTTGATGATTTTCTGAGCCAAATTTTGAGAATCATGATCAAGCATTGATCAAATGATGTTTGTGGCTTCAAAATGATATATTGACCAAAAATCTGAACTTTTGACTGTCAAATGACCATTTTGCCCCTACAGTTGACTGTAGTGCAATCTAGGGTTTTGACTGTGCAATTTTGAGCTGAATGTCTTGAAACTTGACATGAGGATACTTGACCACATTTGTAGGCATATGAGGCTTGATTGGGCCTTTGAAAAGTTCATTTGCTTGACCAGAACTCAAACCCTAGTTTTGACTGTATAGGAGATAGTTGAGCTGCACAACCCTTGGGGAATTTTGTGACCTTGACTTTGACAATTCTTGATGAATATGGGAGGGCAAATTTTGGGGTACAACACTACAAAACAAAAACAAAGATAAATTTCTAAATCCTTGAAATGGTTAGTGAGCATGCATATGATGTTGATGATGTTTATGTACAAGCAAGCATATATACACACAACAAACAGATCCCTATGTTTCATACTTGCATGAGTTTGTAGGTAAGTACCCTCTTGAAGTTTTAGTTGGCTCAACCTGTCCTAGAAATAATGATCGGGTTCTAAAGGATCTCAATATCACCGACCTTTCTTTTAGGCATTGTCTCAACTCAACGAATCTTTTCTTGCGGCCGAGATATCCCAAAAGTCTAGCCTCAATGAGTGTAGTATCGAGTGTCAACCAATTTTCAGCTTTACACCGAAACCGGTTACCTCACTACGTCCTAATGGCCAACTTTGTTCAATTAGGGTTCTAAGGTTAATTAGTGCTTCGCGACGCCACTCAGCGGCCCCGTATTCTCCTCGATTCACCAAGAGGGATACCGGTACCCACAAATGCGTCACACTAACATAGTTATTGTTTCAACCATATCAGTCTACGCCGTATAGTCTCCACAATCTATTGCTATTTACCTAAAAAGGTGCCCCAAATCCGGGTAAAGGATTCAAACCCAAACAATAGAACCAAAAGATAAAGCATACAAGTCAAACAAGATAAGCATGTAAAGGTGATCTAAAACCCTAAGGTAACCCCACTTTTAAATAATCCCCAGCAAAGTCGCCAGTTCTGTGATACGGTGGGAGAACTGACTTGAAGTTTTGCGTTTCATTCTCACTTGTGCGGTTAGCAAGAGTCACCACTGACTTTTCTTTTATCCAAAAGGAAAGGTAAAAAAGCACAGGAAAGACCTTTCAAGAATTTTTCTCGGGTTCGGGGGGTAGATTATGAAAAGGGAAGGTATTAGCACCCTTTCATCCATGGTTTTCCATGGGCTTTTAATTACTCGTTTAGATCACTTGCTTTTGTTTGATTTTGTGCTTGTGGTGTGGGCTTTGAAAGTATTTAGAAAAATCTCTTTGTAATGGTTCTCGTCTCTATAAGAACGTATATAAAGTTTTGTTTCGAAAAATGGTTCAAAGATGTATTTGTGAATCATGTTTCGAAAAGTGTTTTGAAAAAGAGGTTTTGTAATGGTTCTCGTCTCTATAAGAACGTATACAAAATGTTTTGTCTTTTGAAAGTGTTTTGAAATGGAGGTGTAGGTGTAAAAAGTTTTGTCGTGAGCAAGCGAGTAACTAAGAGAAAATCTATCTACTCGAGAGGTCTTAAATTGTTCTTTTCTTCTTCCTTTTAATGGTGCTATATTACCATTGATTTGGTAAGAAGCCCCACCACTGGATGTAAAGGGACAGGCGCGGGTCAATTTTACAATCATTGAAGGCAACTTGTGAGACGCTTTAGCAATTTTTGTAAGGGATGAGATCGTTTTAATCGAAGGCAACATCGAGGGTCATCGAGGGACTACGATCTTTGTTTACCGAAGGGTCATTTGCTAGAGTGTCTCATATTCTAGGGACATGATTGTATTTCCGAGGCAACGAGCTAGGTTACCCTAGAGGTGCACGTGTGAAAAGTGTGTTGGTTTCAAGTTATTTATTCTTTGATTAGGTCATCTAGCGATTGATTTTTGAATCTTGCCATACATGCCTAGTTACTATACAGTATATAGAAAGCAGTAAATTGCGGGAATTGAAATTCTACGCTATTATAAGATATTCGGGAATGGGGGTACAATTGTTACAAATGGGGATGAATCAAATGAAAATAGCAATGCCCAAATATCAAACAATACAACCAAATCGAATTGTTGTGCAATTTAATATAAAGCTATGACAATTTATGAAATAAAGTCAACAAAATATGAAATGAAATGTATTTACTTGAAAAGGGAAAAATAAAACCTATTCTAAAAAGAAATTGATTAAATTATAATCTTTATTATTTTTTATTTTTATTTTTATTAATTACATAAATAAAGAAAAACAAATAGACTAAATTAGTACTATATTTTTGGTATTTTATTATAGCAACTAAATCTAAAACCAATTTTAATAATAAAAAAGAAAAATGATGATAAAAAATTAGTTTACAAACTTTAAATAAAATTAATAAAAGTGTTTTAATTTTTATTTAGCATTTTTCAAAACAAATAAAAACAAATTAAAAAAAAAGGAAGAAAAATGGGCTCAAGTGAGTTTTAGGGGTGCTAGGCCCAAAGAGATATTATCATTTTTGCTGTAGCTTAAAACAGGCATAAGGGGGGGGGGGGTGAACTAGCAAGCGTGTGGGCTTAAGGGAAACAGGAACAAAACAGGCCCAATGCTCTTAAACTGTGTTAGTTGTTTGATTAGGGATGGAAAACGAATTAGGGTTCTTGAACCCTTTGGTTTACAGCGGCGCTCTCGTTACCTCTTTCGTCCCTCTCTGTTCATCTTCCTCATCTCTATTCATATCTAAACTCCTCTCTTCCTAGTCTCATGGCCGAAACACCCTATTAACAACATGATCTCTCCTTATCTCACCGTGATTCGCGTTTTTCTTTGAAACCCTAAATTCTGAAAAGAGTTTTATGTCTAAAGGGTTCAAAATTGTTTATCTGATCCTCCCTCCCCAGATTTCTGTTGCCGGAGCGCTCTCTCTCACCTCCTAACCAAGCTCTAATGTTTTTTCTCTTGAAAAGGTGATGTTCTGTAAGTTTGAAGCTTGAACGATTTTGTTATTTATTTTGTCTTGTTACGTTTTTCTGTTAATCTACTTTATTATCCATTGAAATGCAGAAAAATATGTTATGAGGAAGGTAAAGAGACCATACCTGTTTGGAATTTTTCTGTGAAATGGAAAGGAATGGTTAGACTGAGAGTAGCGCTCCCTGGTGGCCGGAGACAGGGGGGAGAAATGAAGATGAAGGCCTTGGTATTTCTGGTAAACTTTTTTTGTCCTCTGTGATTTGAATGATGATGATGATGTTGTTCGATGGGTTTTGGGATTTTTTTGTGATTGTTGGATGTTGTTTTATCAGCTTTTACTGGTTCTGGAATTTGGTTTTTGTGATGACGGTTTTAGTTTGATGATGTTTGCTGATGATAATGATTTGATGATGTTGGTTATCTAGGATGTTTGAGGCTTGGATATTGTTTTTGATGTTAGTTCTGTTACATGTTAGATGAGTGTGGTTGATAGTGGTATGCTTGGGATATTTGGCTTTTTGTTTTGTTTGGCAGGTTTGATGGATGATGGTTTGAAGGTTGGTGATTCTGTTACAGGTTTTTGGATATGTTTTTGGTATTTTTTGAAGTTGTTACTGTTTTGAAAATAACTCTAGGCTTTTGGGATGGTGTTACTGGTTTGACAATTTTGGTGATTTTTGTGGTTTTAGGTATTTGGCTTATGGTTTTGCTTGACAGTATTCTTTTGACTTGAGAGTTTTTTCTGGTTTTTTGAGTTTGAAATGTTTTTGACAATTTTTGGACTTTGACAGTTTTTGAGGTTTGGTGATGATTCTTGCTGTTGGTTTTTGTGTTTGAGGATGGCTTTGGATATTTGTTAACAGGTTGCAGGCTTTGTGAGTTTTGAAAATGGTTGGTGATTTTCTGAGTTTTTGACTTGTTGACAGTTTGGGATTTTTGACAGTTTGAAGGTTACAGTTTGGGATATTTTTTCTGTTTCTTTTTGTTTTGTTTTGGGTTGATGATGGTTTTGATTTGAGATTTTGTTAATGTTGAGTTAACAGGTTTGATGGAAGATGGTTTGAAGGTTGGTTTGAGATTTTCTCCAGATTTTTGGAACTTTGACAGTTTTGAAAACTTGGTTCTTTTGAGTTTTTTTGAAGTTTGATAATTTTTTTCTATCCCTTTTGCTTGAGAGTTTCACTGTTATATTATGTTGCTTCTGTTGAAATCTTATTCAAAAAGGGGGAAAACAAAGAAATTGAATATTTTGATATGTTGTTCCTTTGGCTTTTTGATGGCAGTTTTGTTTTCTAGCAGCTTCTATGCAATTGTGGCAGTCAAGGCAGCAGGGTTGTGCATCCCTAGGTGACTTCTTTCCTCTCTTCTCTCTCAATGACCCTAAGAGTCAATTGCTCTTTTGCCTTTTTTCTGAAAAGTTTGCAATAAATGGAAAATGATTAACTAGCTTCTTGAACAAGCTTTTTCTTGTTTTGACTTAGCTTATTATATTGCCATATTTTCTTTTATTGATGTTGTCTACTGCTATGTTGCCTCGCTTGCATTTGTATTGCCATGCTGCTGTTTGTTTTTGTTGTTTGTTGCAAATTCTGTTTGGCTCATTTTGTGCCTTCTGTTTGGGAATATTTGTTTGGCTGCTGTTTGGGAATATTTGTTTAGCTACTGTTTGGACATTTGGCTACTGTTTGGGCATTTGGCTACTGTTTAGGCATTTTGTTTGTTTGGACAGCCTTGAAATAAATGGAGAAAGTCTTATGAGATATTCTGGTGTTACTTGAAATCTTTTACTGTCAATAACTTGTAATTTTTTCTTCGCATCTTAACTGATTCTTAAAGATTACCAATCAAGATAATTGAAACAAAATGCTCCAATCTGATAACTTAAACTCCAAGTAATCCAATAATTTTGTAATCTTGCAACTGCATTCCAATCAAAACACGCACTGTCCATTCCATTTCCTAAACAAGCAAATTTTTTAAAAGACGCAAATCATCTGGTTAACCTTGAGAACAAACACTGTCTTTTCAATAAACTTGAGAAAGCATGAAAACCTGCGAAAGCCAATTGGATCTTTGAGAATTCATTTCTTTTGAGAATTGCAAGAAAAACCCTAATTGTTGGTTTACTGCCATAGAAGAAAATCTATCTGATCGATTCCTGAGCCAATCTTGAATATCTGAGAAACCCTAGGGTTGCGTCTTCTATGAAAAATGGGAGGGAAAATTTTGGGGTACAACAGATAGCATTGGCTTCCTTCTTACCAGCGAAGGGCTTCCTTGCTTAACTTGACGAGGTATCTTTCTGTATTTTACCGCTCCAGATCCCAGCTTCTACCCTCTCTCCAGTTAATATTGAAAATTCTAGCAGCAGATACTCAATGTCACAGTCAATGTTATGACACCGTATCTGACTTTCTATAAGACAGTAAATACAAAAACAGTAAAGAACACAGTCAATTGTTTACCCAGTTCAGTGTGAAACAACACCTACTCTGGGGGCTACCAAGCCAGGGAGGAAATCCACTATAAGAGATATTAATTCAGGAATAAACCAACCAGTTTATCTCCTTCACTTAAGACCTACCCAATGCAACTTCAATCTAAGTTCAACTTAAACCTGAGTTCCTACTCACTCCCCCTCAATCACAGCAGTGATACTTAAAACAATTGACTAATGAATTAATAAAGACACTCTTCAAAACATACACTTGATTATGCTTCACAACTTTTTAATCAAGTAACACAAACACTCTTGCTTCACAGCTTTGAGTGATACATAAACCTAACTTGACTTTGCTTCAAAGCTTTAGTCAAGAGACACAAAAACACTCTTGCTTCAAAGCTTTGAGTGATACAAAACCCTTACAATTAAAACCTATTCCAAGTCACTTATCACAATGATACTTGCTTGGATTACAATAGTTAAAACTATACAGCTCCTAATTGATCTTTAGTCAAAAAGGGATGAATTCCAAACAGCAGTCCTGTTGAATATATAGCAGTTGTTTCTTCAGTTAGGGTTTCCACAAAAAGCTAGGGTTAATTCAGTTTGACCTTAAGACTTGGTCACAAGACTTTATCAACCAGGTTAGGGTTGAGCTAGGTTAACCCAAAGTCCGCGTGAGATTCTGTTCTGGTAAGAATGAGTCATCTTCCTGAAAAATCTCAGAATTAACCAAACTGCATAACTGTTAGATTAGTACAAGATGTCTTAACATTTGTTATGACATCAGAATTCCTGTTTACTGATTTTGGTAGAAGGCAATAAATGTGATCTTTTTGCAAAATGCTCAGATACACACTCATAAACAGCAGAACCTATATGCCATTATTTTTCTGCAAAGGTACCTAATAAACCAGAATGTTATGACATCAGTCATGACATTCACACACCTGGTTTTACCAAAAATACATGCCAATAACTAAACACCTACAAACTCCCCCTTTGGCAGATTTTTGGCTAAAGCCCCTAAGCAATCAGAGAATAGATAGCAGCAGAAAGAATATGACTGCAGAAAAATATGATGTCTACCAAGTAATTAACACAAAATATCTCCCCCTCTTTAGCCACAAATGGGCCAAAGATACATGTACTTAAATGTTATACAGTCATCCAGAAAAGTACTAAAAACAACAACTAAAATCTGAACACACTTGCAAACTCCACCAGGAACCAGCATGTTTTAAAGTTTGTTCAAAAATATACCTGCCATAGTCAAATTCAGTCTTGGTTCCCACAACATAAATGAATCTCCCCAATCCTGTGGAGATAGTTGATTTGTGGTTGGTAGGGACCCAGTTGGCTGCACCAATCTTGTGCAGGATGGCAAATTTCATGCTTAGTTTGTTGGCATTCAGCTTGCCTTTCAAGGGCCAGCACTTGACTTGTCTTGCTGTGATGGTTTGGCATACTTCATTGTCAGTGACTTCTAGTTCAGGGCAATCCTTATTTTATCTTCCAAGAAATTTGTTAATTTCTGATGGAGAGAAATTAACCCTTCTTCCTCTAACATAGACACATTCAAAGTCAGCTGACCTTCCATCAGCACATTCATCAGACAAGTTCACTATAAATTCCTTGACCAGATTTTCATATTACTTGGTAAATTTTACCATAGTCTTCATTAGTCCAGCAGCTTTGATCAGGTCCATGATTTCCTTGCAATCCATGGCACCATTGTTTAGTTCTCTTTCTAAAGCTATTCTCTTCAAGCAAACATACTTCCATCTGTTGGCATTGTCAGGGTGGTGAAAAGAGATGTTGTCTGTTGGGACTTCAGGAACTCTAGCCATTTTGCTGGAAGGGAGTTTCCTTCTGATAGGAATGTCTTCAGCATCAATTTCAAACTCTGATTCCTCATCAGAATCAGAAGACTCAGGTTCTTTTCTCTTCTTTGTAATTGGTTGTCTAGCAGGTTTTGAGAGACTCCCAGAATGCACTTGGGCTTTCACCTTCCCTTTGGACAGACCAGTCTTCACAGATTCTGCACCAGTCTTGCCTTCAGTCCTGGTTTTCTTGTCAGCAGGTTTCTCTTTGGTCAGACATTTTGCAGCATTCTGATTACCCTTTCTGTTCATCATTCTCCTAGCTATGCTAGGGTTTATATTGGCAATTAGTTCATTGTCTGAGTATTCCTCATCCACATCAATAACAGGTGGATCAACAGTCTTCTCTGAAGGGTTCTGAATATCATCAAGGTTTTCAGATGATTTCTGAATGTTTTCATTTGGTGTCTCAACATTCTCAGAGACATCTGGATTTGCTTCAACATTTGGGCTTGCTGATTCTTGATTTAATGGAACAGAAATCCCCGGTACAGAGTGGTTCTCACTCAGTATTCTTGTAACAAGCCTAACAATTGCTTGATGTACATGAGCTGATCCTTCCCTATTTGGTACAGAAGATGAAGGATGAGAGGGATTACCGGAAGCAGTAGCTTGAGACCTTCCTGCATGCCTTGTTCTCAGCTTTTTGACCTTGGAGGGGTTAGTTGCCATTTCTCTAAGAGGAGTAATCTCCAGGACTTCAGAATCTATGCATGTGGTGATTGCCCGAGAATCTTGATCAGATGATGAAGATGAAGCGGTCGCCTTGGCTGAAGATGATGTTTGAGACATTTTGATTGACTTAGAGCACCAGTAGCAATTTGAGAGAAAACTTTGATTGAGAGAAAGGAATTTGTTGCAAAGTCGAGAGAGGAAGGAGGCAAATGAGAGTCTATTCAACTTCTTAATAATTTTGAAAGAATTGGGAAAACATATGATTAACCCACTCAAAATAGACTTAACAAAAATAACTCCTTCAACCCTTGTTTTAAGCAAAATTAATTGCTACAATTTCTCATGTTGGCAAATACCCAACTTGCCCCTCAAGTTTTCAAATTGATTTGCATCAAGAGCCTTGGTCAAAATGTCAGCCAGTTGAAGCTTAGTGGCAACATGTTCCAGATTAATTGTTTTCTCTTCTACAAGATCTCTGATTAAGTGATGACTAATGCCAATATGCTTGGTCCTGCTATGCTGAATATTGTTCTTGAAAATGTTGATTATACTCAGATTTTCACAGTGCAATGTCATAACATCTTGTGTGACATTATACTCAGTGAGCATCTGTGTCTTCCAGATAATTTGAGAACAGCTACTACTATCTGCAATGTATTCAGCTTCAGCACAAAAATGAAAAGGAAGTCTTTTGGCATGGATCATAGCTCTGGAAGATTCCTGTATGGTCCTATTTTTCTTCTTTTCAACTCTATTTTGTTGAGGAGTTATAGGAGAAGAGAATTCATGACTAATTCCTTCTGAGGAACAGAGCTCATTAAACTTGCTATTTTCAAATTCCTTGTCATGATCACTTCTGATTCTAACAATACAGCCTTCTTTTTCTCTTTGAATTCTTTTGCACAGTTCTTTAAAAACTTCAAACACCTCAGATTTTTCCCTAAAGAAGATAGTCCAGGTGAATCTGGAATAGTCATCCATAATAACATAGGCATATCCCTTTCCACCGAGGCTTTCCACCTGCATTGGTCCCATCAGATCCATATGAAGAAGTTCTAGAACCTTAGAGGTGGTCAGATGTCTTGACATTGGATGTGACATCCTAGTCTGCTTAACAACCTGACAAACTCTCCCTTCATCAATTTGTAGTCTTGGAATCCCTCTGACTGCCTCCATGGAGATAATCCTTTTCATTCCTCTTAGACGAAGATGGCCAAGTTTTTGGTGCCACAGTTTCACCTCTTTTTCTTCTTTGGCAATAGAACACACAGTGGAGAAATTAGTGTTCTCAGGCTCCCACAAGTAGCAGTTGTCTTTAGATCTGACTCCTTTCATTACAACTTCTTGTTTTTCATTTATTACAAGACATTCAGATTTTGAGAAATTGACCTTGAATCCATGATCACACAATTGACTGATACTAATGAGATTAGCAGTCAGGCCTTTTACCAATAGCACTTCATTCAGATTTGGAACTCCAGGGCAGTCCAAATTACCAACTCCTTTGATTTCACCTTTAGCACCATCTCCAAAGGTCACATAACTAGTGGTGTGAGGTTTAACATGATTGAGAAGGTTCTTGATTCCAGTCATGTGCTTAGAACACCCACTGTCAAAGTACCAGTCTTCCTTTGCAGAGATTCTCAGGGAAGTGTGGGCTATCAGGGCAGTAGCCTTTTTCTTCCATTGAGGAGTATGTGGTACCCTTTTAGACTTAGGTTCAACACCTGGGTTCTGATTAAGGTATCCATATAATCTGAAGCAGAAAGGATTAATGTGACCATACCTCCCACAATGATGACATCTCCATCTTTGGTACCTTTTCTTCATATATCTCTGTTCCTGATGTTGAGAGTTGTGTTGAGACATCTGCTTTGACATTTGTTTATCAGGCCTGATCTTCTTGTCTGCACCAGATTTCTTTGCTGCCACAAATCCTAGACCAGACTTGTTTCCCACATTTTGTCCAACCTGAAGGATTTCTTCCAATTTGTCAGTTCCATTTGTCAGCATCTTGACAGATTTGGTCATCTGGTTCAGTTTTGAGTTCAGCATTTGAACTTCCCCTTCTAGATGACTTATAGTTTCAAGGTCTGCCCTTTTTTCAACCTCCAACTTTATGATGAGTTTTGTTTGTTTCTCATTCTGCACACAGACTTCAGCACTTCTGATACACAATTTCTTGTAAGTATCAGCCAGTTCTTCAAATGTCACTTCCTCATCACTAGTGTACTTTCAGAGGTACAAACACCAGTTAGTGCAGTAACTAGTTTGGCAGATTCTTCTTCAGAATTACTTTCTGAATCACAGTCAGACCAGGTAACAGTCATTCCTTTCTTTTGTTTCTTAAGAAAGGTAGGACATTCAGCTCGAATATGCCCATATCCTTCACAACCATGGCATTGAATTCCTCTGCCTTGATTTCCCTTCTCTTCTGACCTTGGTCTTCTGCTGGAACTGTCAATGCCAGAGGGGATGTTATGAACATTAGACCTTGACTTTGGATCTATTATTTTGATGAGTTTGTTGAATTGTCTTCCAAGCATGGCTATAGCTTCTGAAATATTTTCTTCTTCATCCTCCTTGTTTTCATCTTCAGTGTTGGATACAAGTGATATGCTCTTGTTCTTCTTGTCAACATTTTCAGTGATCCCCATCTCAAAAGTCTGAAGAGACCCAATGAGTTCATCCACTTTCAACTTGCTGATATCCTGGGCTTCCTCTATAGCAGTTACCTTCATTGCAAATCTTTTAGGCAAGGATCTGAGAATCTTTCTCACCAGTTTTTCTTCTGACATCTTTTCTCCCAAATCTCCTGAGGTGTTGGCAATTTTAAAGATGTTCATGTGAAACTCATGAATGGTTTCATCTTCCATCATTTTTAGATTCTCAAACTTGGTAGTCAGCATCTGAAGCCTTGACATTTTTACTTTGGAAGTGCCCTCATGGGTAGTTTTGAGAGTGTCCCAAAATTCCTTGGCTAGTTCATATTGATGTACTAGTCTGAATATGTTTCTATCAATTCCATTGAACAAGGCATTTAAAGCTTTGGAATTACCCAGGGCTAACTCATCTTCTTCTTTACTCCATTCTTCCTCAGGCTTCAGACTGATTGTCCCATCTTTCTCAGTTATGGTGGGATGGTTCCATCCTTTGTCAGCAGCTCTCCAGGCCTTTTTGTCCAATGATTTTAAGAAGGCAATCATACGAGGTTTCCAGTAGTCATAATTTGATCCATCCAGAATGGGTGGTCTATTTCCAAAAACTCCTTCTTTGTCCATAGTGCCAGAAAGTGATATCCCTAGATCTCACCCAGTAATACAGGCAGGGTGCCTGCTCTGATGCCAATTGAAAACTCTGGCAGCAGATACTCAATGTCACAGTCAATGTTATGACACCGTATCTGACTTTCTATAAGATAGTAAATACAAAAACAGTAAAGAACACAGTCAATTGTTTACCCAGTTCAGTGTGAAACAACACCTACTCTGGGGGCTACCAAGCCAGGGAGGAAATCCACTATAAGAGATATTAATTCAGGAATAAACCAACCAGTTTATCTCCTTCACTTAAGACCTACCCAATGCAACTTCAATCTAAGTTCAACTTAAACCTGAGTTCCTACTCACTCCCCCTCAATCACAGCAGTGATACTTAAAACAATTGACTAATGAATTAATAAAGACACTCTTCAAAACATACACTTGATTATGCTTCACAGCTTTTTAATCAAGTAACACAAACACTCTTGCTTCACAGCTTTGAGTGATATATAAACCTAACTTGACTTTGCTTCAAAGCTGTAGTCAAGAGACACAAAAACACTCTTGCTTCAAAGCTTTGAGTGATACAAAACCCTTACAATTAAAACCTATTCCAAGTCCCTTATCACAATGATACTTGCTTGGATTACAGTAGTTAAAACTATACAGCTCCTAATTGATCTTTAGTCAAAAAGGGATGAATTCCAAACAGCAGTCCTGTTGAATATATAGCAGTTGTTTCTTCAGTTAGGGTTTCCACAAAAAGCTAGGGTTAATTCCGTTTGACCTTAAGACTTGGTCACAAGACTTTATCAACCAGGTTAGGGTTGAGCTAGGTTAACCCAAAGTCCACGTGAGATTCTGTTCTGGAAAGAATGAGTCATCTTCCTGAAAAATCTCCGAATTAACCAAACTGCATAACTGTTAGATCAGTACAGGATGTCTTAACATTTGTTATGACATCAGAATTCTTGTTTACTGATTTTGGTAGAAGGCAATAAATGTGATCTTTTTGCAAAATGCTCAGATACACACTCATAATTAGCAGCACCTGTATGCCATTATTTTTCTGCAAAGGTACCTAATAAACCATAATGTTATGACATCAGTCATGACATTCACACACCTGGTTTTACCAAAAATACATGCCAATAACTAAACACCTACAAATATCAGCTCAGTAAAACTAGTCGATGAGCTACCGATCAAATGGTTGAAGAATGGACCAGACAACGTCCCTAGAAACATGTCGACCAACTCCCTATGAGACAAAGGGGGTTGGACTCTCCCAGCCAAATCTCTCCACTTCTGCGCATAGTCCTTAAATCCTTCACCTGCACCCATGGACATACGCTGAAGCTGAATATAGGTAGGGGCAAGGTTAGCGTTGTATTGATACTGCTTGTAAAAAGTAGCAGCCAAATCCTCCCAGTTTCAGACATTGGTTCCCTCCAATTGGTAGAACCACTCAAGCTGAGTCCCTGACAGATTGTCTTGAAAGAAGTGAACCCACAAGTTCCTATCAGCAGTGTGAGGCTGAATCTTCCTCACATAGGAACAAAGATGAAGCTTGGGACAAGATACCCAATCATATTTTGCGAAAACCAGAGCTTTAAATTTGTGTGGGATGACTACCCCGGACACCAATCCCAACTCTTCAGAATCTAGCCCTGGTATTCTCTGGATCTCCATAGCGCTTAACTGATTGTCTAACTGCTTATACCTATCCTCGGTGGGAGGATACTGCTCATCATTGTAGTCTGTATCATTGTCAGAGACTTCAGGACTAGGGTTCTCCTCCCTTGTTTCTCTCTCTTGATTTTCCCCTTCTTCGGACAATGAGGTTAGATCGACTGGTTGCTTTAGCGGCCCCCCAAATCTTCTGCCCATATTGAGGGCACCAGTGAGCTTCATCTTTTTCTTCTTCTTCTTCTCTTTCAGGATGAGGGCCTTCAGATCCTCCTGCCCTTTTTCAAGAGTTATGAACATCTGTTGAAATTGGGCATTTTGTGCTTGAAGATCTTTGATGCTTTGTTCAGAAGACATTTTTGCTGAAATAAACAGCAAAGAAGATGAAAAACCTGTAATGGTACCTGCTTATGCAATGTTATGGATGATATGTATATGCAATGATTTCAAGGAAATTAGAGATTCAAATTTTCTTTAGACAAAAAGGGAACACACGTTATATTAATAAATCAAAGCTTGAGTACATTGTGCCTCTTTGGGCTTACAAAGTAATACAAAAACTCTAAGATAAAAAGGTTGTACGCATCCTCTTTGGTGCGATGTAGGCGTTTAGAGTCTGCTCCTCAAGAAGTTGCTTAGTGAGTTCCAAAACCTTCTTCTCGCTGGCGTAGAATTGGGCCTTGAAAGTGTCTCTCTCCCCCTTAAGCTATATCCAATCCCTTTATAAGTCTTCAAGAGAGGTGGGAATGTCAGGATGTAGGATAGTGTAGGGAACATCTCCTTCCACAATAGGCTCTATGATAACCGGGAGAATGGAGGGGTAAGGCATTATAAGACTTTGGGCACGAGCTTGTACCCATTTGAGGTAAGGCTCAAGAGGGATGGAATACTTATGCCCCAATGTCTTGCTATCTACCTTGTTCAACATCCTCCAAGCTCGGATAAATCTCTGGCGGTAACCTTGATAGTCGTTCTCGTAGTCAAATACCAAACCTTGAATGAGCATCTCGTGTGGGCCATCCTTCAAGCATAACCAAACTGTCTTAAAGCTAAGCAAGGGTTGTAGGTGATACCTCCTCTGATGCCAAGTAAGGGTACATTATGGAATTCTCCGCAATGGTCTACAATGATAACATTCTCTATAGATCGGGAACGCCAATGGATGTCTGAATGTTTGTGGGCCACTTTGAACCTTGCTTGTTCTTCAATACAGATTGGGGAAGATGCGAAATAAACCATCTTGCCAAGAGAGGAGTGCAACACATAAGGATACATATTTTCCTCATAGTGCGAGTGTGAAAGGAATGTAGGATTTCCCCTAGTAAAGTAGGCACCGGGTTACGAGACATGAATATTTTGACGGTGTTCACATCTATGAGTTGGTCAGGATTTGGAAACAAAACCATCCCATAGATGAGGAGAGCCATTGTTTCCTCAAAAGCTTGCAAATCCAAAGAGTTCCAACAAATTTGGGCTTTCTCAAACAAGAACTTTGCTAGGAAACCCTTGACACCACTTCTTATCTCCCAATTAGTTATGATATCTGATGGTTGCAAGTGTAGAACTTGAGCAATCTCTTCAGGCTTTGGATCTCTTTCCGTAGCGTTGAAAGGTAGTTGATTGAGAATGGGAATCCTCAAGAGTTGGGAGAATTCTTCCAAAGTTAGCACAAGTTGATAATTGGGAAATATGAAGCAATGGTGTAGAGGATCAAAGAATTGGAAGAGCACCTTCATCATATCTTCATCAGTTTTGGAGGTAACCAAATTTAGGAGGCGGCCATGTCTTTCGGTAAATGGAGATTTCTCAGGAATCCTTGATGCTAACTCTTTGAGTTGAGGAGGAATCCTTACGAGATTGACTTGAATGGTTTTCATGCGAATAGAATCCCTGTCCTACAAAACAGAAACAAAGATAAATCCCAAAAATCCTTGAAATGGATAGTGAGTATGAGTATGATGTTATGATGTTCATGATGTTATGTACAAGTAAATATAAACAAAAAACACAAGTCCTTGGGTTTAGGCTTGCATGGGGTCTCATAGGTAAGTACCCTATTGAAGTTTAGTTGGCTTAAACCTGTTCTAGCAATAGTAACTGGGTTCTAAGGAGCTCAATTTCACTGGTTTGTTTCTTTGGTCATTGTTTCAGCGCAAGCCTCTTTAATGGCGACCGAAATATCCCACAAAACCAAACCTCAATGAGTGTAGTATCGAGTATCTACCAACTTCGGACTGCACCAAAGTCGGTCATCTCACAACGTCCTAATGGCCAAGTTGGTCAAGTAAAGGTTCTAAAAGTCAATTAGTGCTACATGACATCACTCAGCGGCCCCGTATTCTTCTTGACTACTAAAGGGCTACCGGTACCCACAAATATGTCGCACTAACGTAGCTATTTCTTAGACCGTGTCGGTATACCCCACACTGTTTCTACAATGTATTGCTACTTACCTATAAGGTATCCCAAATCCGGGTAGAGGATTAAAACCCAAACAAAGAACCAAAGTGTAAAGCATATAAGTCAAACAATGAAAGCAAATAAATGTGATCTAGCCCTAAGGTAACCCCACTTTAAAGTATTTCCCCTGCAGAGTCGCCAGTTATGTGATACGGTGGGAGAACTGACTTGGTTGTTTTGCGTTTGTATTCGCAAATGTTGCGGTTAGCAAGAGTCGCCACAGACTTTTCTTTTATCCAAAAGGAAAGGCTGAAAAGAACAAGAAATACCTTTAGAGATGTTTTCTTGAGTTCGAGGGGTAGATTATGAAAAGAGAAGGTATTAACACCCTTTTCATCCATGGTTTTCCATGGGCTCTTAGTTGCTTTCTAGATCACTTGCTTTTGTTTGAATGTGTTCTTATGGTGTGGGTTTTGAAAGTATTTTGAAAATGTCTTTGTAATGGTTCTCATTTCTATAAGAACGCGTACAAAGTGTTTGTTTCAAAAATATTTCAAAGAGTTGTTTGTGGAATGTGTTTTTGAAAGTGATTCTGAAAAGGGTTTTCTTTGTAATGGCTCTCGTTTCTGTAAGAACGCGTGCAAAGTGTTGTCTTTTGAAAGTGTTTCAAAATGAGAGTGTTTGGTGTATAAAATGTTTTTATTGTGAGCAAGCGAGCGACTAGGAGTAACCTACCTACTCAAAAGGTCTTAGGTGTTCTTTTCCTTCTCCTTTAGATATGGCTATCTTACTATTGTTTTGGTAAGAAGCCTCATCGTTGGATGTGAAGGGACGGGCGCGAGACGTTTGTATAGTCATAGAAGGCAACCCATGGAACGTTTTAGCAATGTCGTTTTAGGGACTAGATCGTTTACTGAAGGCAACATCAAGGGACTACTGTGATCGGTGGAAATAGAACTGACTGTTTTGGAATGTTGGTTCGCAAAATGTCGCGGTAAGCAAGATTCTCCACCGTCTTTTATTTTCTCCAACAAGGAAAGGACAAAAGCACAGCAAAATTCCTTTTTGAGATGTTTCTCGAGTTCGGGAGGTAGATTATAGAAAGGGAAGGTGTTAGCACCCTTTCTATCCGTGGTTATCCACGGGCTCTTAGGTACTTGCTCACTATGTTTTCAAAAGTTTGTTTTTCTTTGTGTTTGTGGGTTTTGAAAAGTTTTGTTTGAAAACTTCGATTTAACTCTTGTATCTGTCCTCAAGAGTGTATGAAGTGTTGTTTGAAAACTTTTGTCAGAAAAGTGTAGGTGCGAAAAGTTGTTTTTGTTTTGAAAGAGCAAGTACCTGAGAACCTCTACCTACTCAAAGAAATTAAGCTGTGTAAATGTCCTTTAGATAGTACTATCCCACTATTGAGAAGTAGGTAGCACCGTCGTTGGAGTTTTCGGGTCAATTCATTTATAGGGACATGTGTGGTCACCAAAGCAATAGTAGGACGCCTTAGCGGTAACCCTAATGTCCTAGATCCTTTTTTATCCGAGGCAACCGTTTCGAGGCAACTTGGATCTTTAGACAAGAGGGCGACCTCTAAAACACCCTATACTCAATGACCACGTCGAGGCAACCAAGTGAGGCGTACCCTAGGAGTGGCATGTGCGAGTGTCAGGATTCAGTTAAATTATCTTTGCACATGTTATGGTGAGCTACGAGTTGATTTTATTTTCAGAGATAAGTCTTGTCATGCATAGCAGTTAATAGTTGTGTGGAAAGTAAATTGAGGAAAGTAAATCTAAGCTATTACAAGGCGTCGGGTATTTACATCGCCAAAAACAAACCCTTTGGAAAGTAAATGCGAGAAATTAAAGGAAAGCGATAAAAAGTCCTAATTATGCTATTACATTCCCGGAGCAATTACATAAATATAATCAAAAAATAATATGCGCGAATAGAAATTGAATCGGAGAAGTCCTTAGGGTTTTGACCCTTTTTGAGAAAGAAAGAGTTTTTTGTTATTTGGCATTTAATTGATATTAAACCTAAAACTAATTGATTAATTAATTAAAAGAAAAAGTATTTTTTTTTAGTTTTTTATGTTTTAATGAAATAAATAAAAAGAAATTAAAAGTGTCAAGAAAACCCTAATTCTATGTTGATTTTATTTATTGTGAAAAAAGTCAAAGTTAACCTAATTAACTAAATTAATTACATTAGAATTTATTTACAAAAAAATAAAGTGAAATTAATAAATAATTATAATAATAATAAAAATATTTACATTTTTTAGTTTTCTGAAGTTATTATGAAAATAATAATTATGTTAATTAAATAGTAATAATAATAATAATTAGTAAACTAATTAAAAGAAAATATAAAAGAGAAAGAAAATAAGAAAATAATAAACCAGGGGGGGTACTGGCCCATTAATGAGGTTTCTTTGGCAATTCTCAGGCCCATTAATCTCTCAAGCTTGTTTGACTTTAATGATTGTCTACGCGTGGGTTGACCAGGAGCATGATGGTCATCCAGCTTTGGACCATTGGATTTGAGTCTTAGACACATGGCACCTGGATATTTGAAAGTACATGGTAAACCTGCTTTTGCAACCTGCATGGGATTAGGCAAAGAAAAATAATAACAAGTATTATGGGGGACCTGGGATTCGAACCCAGGTCCAATGCTTTCTGAATGCTTGCCTTAACCACTCCACTAACGCATTTCATTCGTTAAGAAAATAACCAACAATTAATAAATTAAGAAATCATTCAATATGCTGTAATCATAAAAATGCGCGCCCTTTTTTGAATGCTCCAATAGCATATCAACAACTCATCATCTTCTTCCTTCGCCTGCATAAAAAACACATTAGATAACGGGGGTTTTTAACCCCCACAAAACATGATGACGAAAAATAGCGATTAGCCCTACAGGCTACATAAATATTTCGCGATGGTTGCTTTGGATTCGTCTTGACCTAACAAATTCAGTCATGGGTCTTATGAGGCTCAATTTTTCCTGTATTAAGAATCCCCAAATTCCAAGCTCAGGAACCCTAGAATTCATCCATGGCAATTTATGATTCTGTGCATTATAATTCAATTAAACTATGCCAATAGCTTCATATGAGTTCTAGCAATGCAAAACAATCAAAAAATCATGTTAAATGTGCATGAAATAAGCAATACGATTCTGAAAAAAAAGTGGTAAACCGTTAAATTGTTCTTGATAATTCCTGTAGCTTTAAGGCCTAGTTTTGATTGCTACACGTTCCTCACACTCCCTGCAATGTGTTAGAATCCACAAAAGCCTTTGAATCGTGCTAGAATATGGAAATCAGTTTTCAAGTTTCTTGAATTTTTTTTCAATATTGCTATGGCTTTGTCTGCAGTGTTTTCACGTGTGCATGATTAGGATTGGCTTGCATATTTATAGAGGACTGAAATTAGGTCAAATCTTTGAGCAAAAATCCATGGAATGATGATTTGAATATTTGATTGGAAATCATATATTTTTGAATCTTCATGATTGGAAAAAGTTACAAAACTTGGAGATTTTGGCATATTTGATTTGTGCACAAATTTTCCAGCATATCTTGACCACATTTGCTTCACAAAAAGATTGAAAAATCAAATCTTTGTATTTCCTACAATTTAAATTAATTAAATGAATTAAAATCAATTAAAGATCCAATTAATTAATAAAAAATAATAAAATAATTAAATTAAGCTTGATGGGTCGTGCATAGGCTAAGGATAAAGTTTCAAGAAGAAATTTGAGGCCCATTAGCAAAAACAAAGTGTTTTGAGCAAAGTTGACTTTTGCAAATTCATGAAAATTTCCCAACTTCTCCAATGCATATCTTGCTCAATTTTGATCATATGAACATGTTCTTGGACATTTTGGAAATGTCTTGAAGCCCTCTAACCAATGCCTTTGGTCCCATGTCATTTGGATTTACCAATCTCAAGTTATGGTCTTTGACTTAAAGTGCACTTTTGTTGACTTTTGAAATTGACCTATAATGTAGAAATTGATAACTTTTTGTGAGAGCATTTATTGTACTTGGAATGTGAAGATGGATTGTAGGAAATGTCATCCCCTTCAAAATGAGCATTGGATGGGATTTTTCTGATGAACCATGAAAAAGTTATGCCCTGGTCAAGGTACAGTTGACTTTTCTACTGTCCAAAAATAGCAACTTTTTGCATCTTGATGATTTTTGAGCCATTCTTGTGGAATCATGATCAAGACTTGATAAAATGATTATTGTGGACTCAAAATAAGATGTTGACCAAAAATTTTGACTGCAAAATGACCATTTTGCCCCTGCAGTTGACTGTGGATCAAACAGAGCTTTTGACTGTGCAAATTGATACTGTGAGTCTTGAAACTTGGTATGTAGGTGCATGAGAATGCATATAGGCCTATGGGACTTGATTGAAGCATTGAAAACCTCAAATTCCTTGAGAGAACCAAAACCCTAATTTCAGCTGGCTTAGGAGGTGGTTTGAACTGTATAACTCTTGAGAAATCTTGAACAATTTGAAGATCATTCTTGACAAATCTTAAGGAATATGGGAGGGCAAATTTTGGGGTACAACAGTTGCCCCTGTTCAATCTTCTTAAACCTGAGGATGTAGATTGGCTTGCGTGCCTTTCGTGATCCGAAGGTGGAAGATGATTGAACACTAGAGTGCCCAAAAATTTGCACTCGCATAGCGTAGTATCAGCAATGTGATATCGAGAATGGGCTTACAGATGCCATTTGGAAAGATGATGGATAGGAGGATGGGCTTATAGATTCCATCTGGAGATGTGACAGAATCTCGTCGGGGATGGGCTTATAGATGCCATCTGGAGATGTAATGGATAGTTGTGGAGATGGGCTTAAAGATGCCATCCGAGAATGTTTTTTGAATTGTGACTTGGTAGGTTGGCAGATGAGATAGTTTTCCTGTCTGGTTTCAGGTATTAACCTCTGACTTGAGAAAGAAAGATTGTCTTTCTAGCTTGCTACATGTATTGATCTTCAATCTCTTCACGTAGATACTTTCCTGTCTGGTTTCAGGTATAGATCTACAATCAGTCGTTCACAGATATTTCCTGGCTAGATACAGGTGTTGATCCGGAACTAAAAAAAGGTTGGTCGAGATAGCTTTCCTGGCTAGATACAGGTGTAGATCTCTGACCTGAGAGTGAAAGATAATTTCCTGGCCTGTTACAGGTGTTGATCTTCAATCTCTTCATGTAGATAACTTTCCTGGCTAGATACAGGTATAGATCTGCAATCAGTCGCTCACAGATATTTCCTGGCTAGATACAGGTGTTGATCCGGAACTTAAAAAAGGTTGGTCGAGATAGCTTTCCTGGCTGGATACAAGTGTAGATCTCTGACCTGAGAATGAAAGATAATTTCCTGGCCTGTTATAGGTGTTGATCTTCAATCTCCTCATGCAGATACTTTCCTGGCTAGTTACAGGTATAGATCTACAATCAATCGTCCACAGATATTTCCTGGCTAGATACAGGTGTTGATCCGGAACTTAAAAAAGGTTGGTCGAGATAGCTTTCCTGGCTGGATACAGGTGTAGATCTCTGACCTGAGAATGAAAGATAATTTCCTAGCCTGTTACAGGTGTTGATCTTCAATCTCTTCATGTAGATAACTTTCCTGGCTAGATACAGGTATAGATCTACAATCAGTCGCTCACAGATATTTCCTGGCTAGATACAGGTGTTGATCCGGAACTTAAAAAAGGTTGGTCGAGATAGCTTTCCTGGCTGGATACAGGTGTAGATCTCTGACCTGAGAATGAAAGATAATTTCCTGGCCTGTTACAGGTGTTGATCTTCAATCTCCTCATGCATATACTTTCCTGGCTAGTTACAAGTATAGATCTACAATCAATCGTCCACAGATATTTCCTGGCTAGATACAGGTGTTGATCCGGAACTGCAAAAGTTAATGGTACTCATCTTTTGATTGACCTTTCCCTGAAAAGGCAAAACATTAGTTGTATGCAATGTCATGATGTATGAAATGCATGATGTCATGATGTTCTCAAAATAAATGAGATTGTGTAATGTGATGCGTATATGCATGTATCATGATGTATGACAATGTGATGTTTATGAATGTATCTTCGTCTGGGAAAATAAATCCTTGACAAGTGCCGGGAGTTTGTTAAATCCTGGGTTGATGTTGAAGAGTAGAGTTCTTCTTTTCCGCTGGGGATGATGAACAAAGATGATTGCAAGAATAAACCGGTAGGAGAAGATGACTCCATTGGGGAATAAACTTGATGAAGAGATTACTCTGCGGGGAAATACTCCGTGGTAAGAGATACTTCGTTGAGAATTTAACGATAAACTCCGCTGGGGATTCCGTTGATAAGCTCTGTTGGGGAATTTGATGAACTCCGCTGGGGATAGGAAGAACTTTTGCTGAGGACGATCTTTCCGTTGCAACTTGCGGAGGATAACCCAGTTATACTCTGGTGGGAATAACCTCTGAATATGGCCGGGGAGAGATATTTGTACTCTGCAGGGGACAAGCTTCCAGAATCTAACGGGTAAGATGATTCAACTCTTCTGGGGAAACTTTTGAGGAAATGGCTCCACTGGGGGTATCTTGTATTCCGTCGGGGAACAACCTTATATTTCTGTCGAGGAATATTAAGACTGCCGGGGATGCTTGTTGAGGAATATCTGTATACTCTACTAGGGAATATTAAGATCTTCTGGGGATACCCAACTTTTCAGGACTGATGGTAGACCAACTCTGCTCGGGGGAGAGTATCGCTGACTAGCTGGGGATACTGTGCCTCTTTAGGGCTGATGGGAGACCAGCTCTGTTTGGGGAGAGCATTGCTGAATCTTGTCTTACTCTGCGGAGAGTGAAGGTATCTTGGTCATATGCTTCAGCTGAACCTACCTTGGTGCCTTGGTGGACAGAGCATCTTGTACAGTTCGGACAATTCTTATTGCCCCAGTTTCCGCGGGAGAGGGTACCTGTGGAGGTCTTGATAACTTCCGATTTGAAAAATCTTCTTCTGGTAGGCAAGTGACGAGATTCCGGGACATAGTCGTATGCTGTGATCCCTAACTATTGCCTGGACCACCCTTTCAGGTTTTCAGTCCACCGGGATACCCATTTTTGCCCTAGCCGCCTTTTCAGGTTTTCGACTTGCCGGGTGTAAAAAATTTTCATTTTCATCCCTTATTTTTGCCCGAACCCTTTTGGTTCGTCGGGAAGCCCTTATTTTTGCCTAGGCCAGTCGACCTAGCGGGTCTTTGATTATGCGGAGTATTTTTTCGACTATGTCCACGCTCTCAGAATGTAGGGAGTTGTCATTGTCAGTAGTGTTGTGTCGCCATACTACCAGAAGATGTCTGATCATGCAAGATTCGTTGCTGGAATTCATGTCCAATGCCCCAAGTGACTCAGACGGAGATTTTCCCCTGGCTACTTGGCATCTTGAGAGATTCTTTGAATCTTGACTGGACTTCCCCAGATGATAGACAATGATCATGCCGTTCCCCTTGATTGGAAGTGTTTTTTTCCACCTGACGTGATCCTTTTTGTTGAAAAGGTTTTTTTTTGTTCACTAGATATTCTTCGTGCGAATTTCTCTGCTGTTTGAACAAAAGTCATATGCAAACAATGTTATATTAAAAATGCAAAGCTTATGTCTGTCTTGAAGTTTTTAAAAATGCAGTTTTCAGTAAAACAAGCAAATTTTTTGTAAAATGTGATGTCATCTCGGGATTTTATAGCGACCCCTATAGGAGCCAGGATACCTTTGTAACATTATGCTTTCGAACTAACCCATGCTTCAGCTAGGACTTTTAAGGGTTATAACGTGGTCTGGTTCACGGTTTAAGAAACAAAGGATAAAGGCTCAAATTTTATTTGTACCCACCCGTTCTTCGTGATGTTCTTCGATCCTAAACTCAGCTAATCGTGCATTAGATCTTGTTTGAGTCTTTGCTCTGATATTCCGGTGATGGTTCAGATACTGATAGTTTATTTTGAATAGGCAGTCATTTTGTTGGGAGTCTGTAAGACCTCTTTCTTTTTTGTTTTTATTATCCCTGTTTTTTGCCTGAACTATTTCTTTGTGATTACAGTCAGCGGGATGCCCCAGTTTTATAAGTCTCCTTCATAGGTTTTGACTTAATGGGCTTTTATTTCTGAGAGATAATGACTGCCTGTCTTTATGATTATTCGGAACCATCACTGTCTTTTGTTTTGGAAGGGCTCCTTTGATGCCATTCATTGTGCACCTGGATCAACTGAGAAAACTACCCTGCCCCAGGTTATAATTAAGGGTTTTAATTTTTTGCGAAAAGAAAAACTCCAACTTCTTTGGCTCAAAGGGGTTGACTAGGGATTATCTTCCTTATAACTCCATTGTTTAGGATTTGAAACAATGCATGTACCTCATCAGCGGGGTCTGTTCAAAAGCATATTGTAAAGATCGTGGTATCGTTTTCGTCATCCTCCCTCAAAAGGCTTAGAATTTTTTAATCAAGAGTTGAACATCACAAAAAATGAAAGCAATTTGAATATAGTGAATACGAATGGATTGATTCAAAACAGACATATGCGATGCATTGATAAAGTAACAAAGTTTGTCATGAATAAATGTTTGAACAATCAAAAGAAAATTACAAATTGAAAATTCTAATGAACAAAAGCTTTCAACGATTCATCATAGGAGCAGTGGTTATGTTTGGAGTCTCCGGAGGGTCAAACTTGATCTCCTTGGCATCAATCATGTCTTGGATCTTGTTCTTCAGACTCCAACAATCGTTTGTGTCATGTCCGGACTATCAGAGTGGTATGCACACCTTTCATTGGGATAATAGGTAGGAGTGGAAGTATTTGGGTTCCGGGGAGGAGCCTTTAATGTAATCAGCCCTGTCTTTAACATGTGTTGTAGCGCTTGAGTCGGCGACATGTTGATCTTGGTAAATTGCCTCCTGGGCATGTTTGGCTTACTCTGATCAACCTGTTGTTTTTGGTGAGGTTGTTGTTGGACCCTTGAGGTAGTAGCAACTTGGAGAGGTCCATTCTTCACCATACCAAATTCTTGTCTCCTTGGAGGCTGATTACTGGTTTGATCCCCAGCCTTGACCGTTTGCTTCATACTATTGTATCTGTCTTGATGAAGTTGGTTGATCATGGCTCGCAACTCTTCTTGTTCCCGAGCTAAGCCTTGGATAAGAGCCATCTGCCCCAACATCTGGGTTCTCATTGTATCTACCTCACCTTGCAGATGTTTCAGCCGTTCGTCCTTACTGTCTTCAGGACTCTTCTTGACCAAATTCCCTATGAGGAGTGTTCTCAACTCTTCCTGCCCCTTGGATAGGCTTAGGAAGATTTCCCTGGACTGAGTCTCTTGAGTATGAAGGTCCTGGTTATCTTGTTGGGAAGCCATTGCTAAAATAAACAGCGAGAATATGAGAGACCTGTAAAGGGTGATCTGTTATGCAATGATATGTATGATATATGTATGCAATGTTTTCAAGGATCTCGCGGGGTAAATAGAGAAACTTGTTAGAATTTGAATCCGGTAGCTTGATTGAAGGAACTTCATGTTGTTGAGAGTCCTTCTTCAAGAGTCAAGCTCACCATATCGAGTGGGTCATAGCCCCTGACTTAAGTTATCATGTTTTGATCTCCAAACAACCTTGGCTAGAGGAAAATAAATCCCCTTTGCCCCCTGCTAGACAGTTGGTTCATCATGACCTGCATCACAAACCCTTGAGATCCTTGAAATGGGTTAGTCCTTATGCAGGATGTATGCAATGTTATGATGTCATGATGTTATGATGTCATGGTAAAGGCACACCACAAGTATTCACAAAAGGCAAACATGGTAAAGGCACACAAGTCACACAAGAGAGCCCTTAGATTTCAGGCTGGCATGAAGTTTAGGTACTACCCTCTTTCAGTTTCAGTTGGTTAAGACCTGTCCTAAAAATAGTAACCGGGTTCTAAGGAGCTCAATATCATTGGATTGTTTTCTATGTTCATTGTTTTGATTTAACCACTTAACTGGCGACCAAAATATTCCAAGAAAACAACCCTCAATGAGTGTAGTATCGAGTATCTACCAACTTCGGACTGCACCAAAGTCAGTCATCTCACTACCCCTAAAAAGGCCAGGATGGTCAAGTAAGGTTCTAAGGTCAGTTGATGCTTCACGATACCATGCGGCGGCCCCGTACTCTCCTTGACTTGACTCAAGGGTTACCGGTACTCACCAAAGTGCCACATCAACGTAGCAACTGCTTCAACCATGTCGGTATACCCCGCACAGTTCCCTCACAGTTTATTGCTACTTCTAAAGGGTATCCCCAGATCCGGGTTAGGATCTATAAAACTCCAATACAAGCCCACAATATTAAAGCAAACAAGGCATACAATTGAAAACATAGAATGATATAATCCTAAGGTACACCTCACTTATATAGTCCCCAGCAGAGTCGCCAGTTCTGTGATCAGTGGAAATAGAACTGACTGTTTTGGAATGCTGGTTCGCAAAATGTCGTGTAAGCAAGAGTCGCCACCGTCTTTTATTTTCTCCAACAAGGAAAGGACAAAAGCACAGCAAAATTCCTTTTCGAGATGTTTCTCGGGTTCGGGAGGTAGATTATAGAAAGGGAAGGTGTTAGCACCCTTTCTATCTGTGGTTATCCACGGGCTCTTAGGTACCTGCTCACTATGTTTTCAAAAGTTTGCTTTTCTTTGTGTTTGTGGGTTTTGAAAAGTTTTGTTTGAAAACTTCGATTTAACTCTTGTATCTGTCCTCAAGAGTGTATGAAGTGTTGTTTGAAAACTTTTGTCAGAAAAGTGTAGGTGCGAAAAGTTGTTTTTGTTTTGAAAGAGCAAGTACCTGAGAACCTCTACCTACTCAAAGAAATTAAGCTGTGTAAATGTCCTTTAGATAGTACTATCCCACTATTGAGAAGTAGGTAGCACCGTCGTTGGAGTTTTCGGGTCAATTCGATTATAGGGACATGTGTGGTCACTAAAGCAATAGTAGGATGCCTTAGCGGTAACCCTAATGTCCTAGATCCTTTTTTATCCGAGGCAACCGTTTCGAGGCAAATTGGATCTTTAGACAGGAGGGCGACCTCTAAAACACCCTATACTCAATGACCACAATGAGGCAACCAAGTGAGGCGTACCCTAGGAGTGGCATGTGCGAGTGTCAGGATTCGGTTAAATTATCTTTGCACATGTTATGGTGAGCTACGAGTTGATTTTATTTTCAGAGATAAGTCTTGTCATGCATAGCAGTTAATAGTTGTGCGGAAAGTAAATTGCGGAAAGTAAATCTAAGCTATTACAAGGCGTCGGGTATTTACATCGCCAAAAACAAACCCTTTGGAAAGTAAATGCGAGAAATTAAAGGAAAGCGATAAAAAGTCCTAATCACGCTATTACATTCCCAGAGCAATTACATAAATATAATCAAAAAATAATATGCGCGAATAGAAATTGAATCGGAGAAGTCCTTAGGGTTTTGACCCTTTTTGAGAAAGAAAGAGTTTTTTGTTATTTGGCATTTAATTGATATTAAACCTAAAACTAATTGATTAATTAATTAAAAGAAAAAGTATTTTTTTTTAGTTTTTTATGTTTTAATGAAATAAATAAAAAGAAATTAAAAGTGTCAAGAAAACCCTAATTCTATGTTGATTTTATTTATTGTGAAAAAAGTCAAAGTTAACCTAATTAACTAAATTAATTACATTAGAATTTATTTACAAAAAAATAAAGTGAAATTAATAAATAATAATAATAATAAAAATATTTACATTTTTTAGTTTTCTGAAGTTATTATGAAAATAATAATTATGTTAATTAAATAGTAATAATAATAATAATTAGTAAACTAATTAAAAGAAAATATAAAAGAGAAAGAAAATAAGAAAATAATAAACCAGGGGGGGTACTGACCCATTAATGAGGTTTCTTTGGCAATTTTCAGGCCCATTAATCTCTCAAGCCTGTTTGACTTTAATGATTGTCTACGCGTGGGTTGACCAGGAGCATGATGGTCATCCAGCTTTGGACCATTGGATTTGAGTCTTAGACACATGGCACCTGGATATTTGAAAGTACATGGTAAACCTGCTTTTGCAACCTGCATGGGATTAGGCAAAGAAAAATAATAACAAGTATTGTGGGGGACCTGGGATTCGAACCCAAGTCCAATGCTTTCTGAATGCTTGCCTTAACCACTCCACTAACGCATTTCATTCGTTAAGAAAATAACCAACAATTAATATATTAAGAAATCATTCAATATGCTGTAATCATAAAAACGCGCGCCCTTTTTTGAATGCTCCAATAGAATATCAATAACTCATCATCTTCTTCCTTCGCCTGCATAAAAAACACATTAGATAACGGGGGTTTTTAACCCCCACAAAACATGATGACGAAAAATAGCGGTTAGCCCTACAGGCTACATAAATATTTCGCGATGGTTGCTTTGGATTCATCTTGACCTAACAAATTCAGTCATGGGTCTTATGAGGCTCAATTTTTCCTGTATTAAGAATCCCCAAATTCCAAGCTCAGGAACCATAGAATTCATCCATGGAAATTTATGATTATGTGCATTATAATTCAATTAAACTATGCCAATAGCTTCATATGAGTTCTAGCAATGCAAAACAATCAAAAAATCATGTTAAATGTGCATGAAATAAGCAATACGATTCTGAAAAAAAGTGGTAAACCGTTAAATTGTTCTTGATGATTCATGTAGCTTTAAGGCCTGGTTTTGATTGCTACACGTTCCTCACACTCCCTGCAATGTGTTAGAATCCACAAAAGCCTTTGAATCGTGCTAGAATATGGAAATCAGTTTTCAAGTTTCTTGAATTTTTTTCAATATTGCTATGGCTTTGTCTGCAGTGTTTTCACGTGTGCATGATTAGGTTTGGCTTGCATATTTATAGAGGACTGAAATTAGGTCAAATCTTTGAGCAAAAATCCATGGAATGATGATTTGAATATTTGATTGGAAATCATATATTTTTGAATCTTCATGATTGGAAAAAGTTTCCAAACTTGGAGATTTTGGCATATTTGATTTGTGCACGAATTTTCCAGCATATCTTGACCACATTTGCTTCACAAAAAGATTGAAAAATCAAATCTTTGTATTTCCTACAATTTAAATTAATTAAATGAATTAAAATCAATTAAAGATCCAATTAATTAATAAAAAATAATAAAATAATTCAATTAAGCTTGATGGGTCGTGCATAGGCCAAGGATAAAGTTTCAAGAAGAAATTTGAGGCCCATTAGCAAAAACAAAGTGTTTTGAGCAAAGTTGACTTTTGCAAATTCATGAAAATTTCCCAACTTCTCCAATGCATATCTTGCTCAATTTTGATCATATGAACATGTTCTTGGACATTTTGGAAATTTCTTGAAGCCCTCTAACCAATGCCTTTGGTCCCATGTCATTTGGATTTACCAATCTCAAGTTATGGTCTTTGACTTAAAGTGCACTTTTGTTGACTTTTGAAATTGACCTATAATGTAGAAATTGATAACTTTTTGTGAGAGCATTTATTGGACTTGGAATGTGAAGATGGATTGTAGGAAATGTCATCCCATTCAAAATGAGAATTGGATGGGATTTTTCTGATGAACCATGAAAAAGTTATGCCCTGGTCAAGATACAGTTGACTTTTCTACTGTCCAAAAATAGCAACTTTTTGCATCTTGATGATTTTTGAGCCATTCTTGTGGAATCATGATCAAGACTTGATAAAATGATTATTGTGGACTCAAAATAAGATGTTGACCAAAAATTTTGACTTTTGACTGCAAAATGACCATTTTGCCCCTGCAGTTGACTGTGGATCAAACAGAGCTTTTGACTGTGCAAATTGATACTGTGAGTCTTGAAACTTGGTATGTAGGTGCTTGAGAATGCATATAGGCCTATGGGACTTGATTTAAGCATTGAAAACCTCAAATTCCTTGAGAGAACCAAAACCCTAATTTCAGCTGGCTTAGGAGGTGGTTTGAACTGTATAACTCTTGAGAAATCTTGAACAATTTGAAGATCATTCTTGACAAATCTTGAGGAATATGGGAGGGCAAATTTTGGGGTACAACAACTACGGTCTTTTATCGAGGGTCTTTAGCTAAAAAATGCCCATGTTCGAGGGACGTGACTAATTTCCGATGGGCAACAAGTGAGATTACCCTAAGGATGCATGTGTGCAAGTGTGTTTGTTTGCATGCATTTTGTCTTGCATTTAAAAGTTATCTATTTGTTGATTTTATCTTGCCATACATCCTAATTACTAGCAATATATGAGAGCAAAATAAAATATGGAAAATAAAATCCTAAGCTATTACATCATTATGGGGATGGGGGTACGATTTGCAAATAGGGATGAAATAAGTGTCTAATTATTACAACCATATCGAACAACTGGGCAGCAATGAAAATATATGCATAAACAGTGTTGAAAATGGGAGAAACTGCCTTTTGAACCATTATGTATCGACACATGCTGTTATGCATCGACACATAACTTTTCCTTGCTCTTGTAAAGAAAAATCAACTCAGTATGAGCCGACATATAATGGGATGTGTCAACTCATACACCTTCTTTATATCGACACATACGCATTTTGTGTTGACACATAGACTTTTCAACCTTCTGTTTTGGGACCTGGAATCAGTATGAATCGATGCATGGGGTTTATGTATCGACTCATACCCTATTTTTTTTACTAGGATGAGTCGACACGTGTGCATATGTGTCGATACGTACTGTATTTTTCCGCCTTAAACATTGTTTTATTGTCCATGCATGTCAGTTTACAGCATATGATGATAAACATAAACAGCAAGCAAACGGTTAGCTAAAAGGGCAATGGTTACTACATCTTATCTTCAAAACTAAATCATTAATGATATATGAAAAAAAATACCAAGTCAAGAAGACTTACCTTGAAACTACACTTGGTGTTTGAAGTCTGAATACTTTCCGAGATGCTGTTATGGCTCCAATGAATCTCCAGGAAGCTTGTCCCAAGCTGTTGAACCCCATTCAAGTTGTATAATATTGCTTTTGTGTTTGGAGGGTGATGATAATGGCACTAGCAGAAACTGTTTTAGTGTTTTTACAATATCTATATGCTAAGGTGTTTGGTTTATGGGAGAGTTTGTAAAATGGAATAATGGATTGAAGTTCTATTTTTAGAATGAGATTAGAGCTGGTTTCTTTTTCTTGAGTGAGCCAAAATTATAAAGAATCTAATTTTCTGTTCAAAGACTCTCTATTCTCTCCAAAAATTCCAACCCCTATGTCTTATGAAAATAGTCCCTTTTGTAGACCCTTGACTCAGGTTTAGGGGGGAAACAAAATAAGTCATTTTGAATTGTTTTTGCCTACTGTTTTGATACTTTATTCACACAATTTTCTTTTGCCATTTTGGTGCAATTTTGAGGCTGTTATGATGTAGGTTGGGGCAGACTGCATAGAGCAGTTTTGGACTGTATGGGACAACATATGCAGATTTGTGGTGCAGCATAGCACAAGGTTTTTTGTAGGACAACAATGGAGCAGGTTTTGGGGTGTTAAGGCAATGCAGCATATCATACTTTGTTCAACTTGGACAACAAGATTTGTAGCATGAAACAAACTTAGTCTTGTGGAGTATTTTATGCACATTGTATCAAGGACAAAACATTGTGACAAGGTTTTGAGTCAAAGGAAAAAGTCTAAGCAATACCAAGTTTAGGGTTTGTAAACTTGTAAAAAATGTCACTTTGTAATAACTTGAATTATTTGCCTCATTTTAAATTATTTGAAATTGTAGTAAAAAAATGTCATGAAGCAAATGAAATTAACAAGTATAGAAAATACTTAGAAAAAATTTCAAAGTCTTGCAAAAGTTGAATTTTTTATTCTCTTGATTTTTGATGATCAAATTTCACATTTTGGATGTCTTGACGCAATGTGATTTTTGGGACTCAAATTCGGTCAAAAAGTCAAAGTTTGACTTTTTTAGCGTCCGGCTGACTTTTTCCAACTGAAACTTCAACTTTGCTCATTTTCCACCTTTTGATAATTTGAATGATTTTCTTAGAAAATTATGATCTGAGGCTTGAAACTTGACTGAAGTAATTCTAAGGATCCATGAGGATCAGTGAAAGTCATTTGAAGCATTAGAAATTTGAATATCTCTGTACATATTCATAACCTAATTTGAGGTATTAGCGTTGAGGAGATTGTTTGACCTAGTCGGTATTTGCACAAACTCGAGGCATTGAAGATCTTTGTAGGAAATATCTTGAGAACTGAGAGGGAAAATTTTGGGGTACAACACAAAGCACCAAAAATGAATTAAATAATTCACTATTTGGTAGATTTGAATTAATGAACATTTATCCAACTTCATCTACACCCAAAGTCCATTGAATTTAAAGAGAAATTGGACATTTAAAATTGCAATCCAAATCAACAATCAAAAGGAGTGAGTAGAAAAATATAGATGGATCAAAATAGCCCCAAAACAAGGCAGAAAAAGCATTATTGTTCTGTTACAATCGATTGCGCTATGGCAGCAATCGATTGCATCAGTGCTTTTTTTTAAAAAACGTAAAATTCAGCTGTGACAATCGATTACGATGTGAGTGCAATCGATTGCACCATGTGAAAAACAGAAAAACAACATTTCAAAAGGCCAAATTCTTGTTCAAACTTTCCATCAAACACCTTATGATCATGGATTTAATTGAGCACGAAAATTCCATCAAATTATTAGAAAATAGCACTAATGGAATCACAAAATAATGATCAATGAATCAAACCCAAAGATCAACAAGAGATCACATTGTGAAATATGAAAAATCCAACTTACCAAAGGTAGATCTAGAGAATCATCAAAACAACTTCAAGAATTTGCTTCAATTCAGCCATAGAATCAATTTCCCAAGCTTGGATATATAGAATTGATAAAGAAAGAGTATTTGGGTGAAGGTATAGCTCAAAGATTAGTAAGCTTCAATGCAAAGCTTACTAACTTTTTTTTTGGAAAATGGAGTTTTTAGTGAATTTGGTGGATGGAGAGAATTGAGAGATTTTTTAGCAAGGTGAATTTGGCTATTGTTGCACCCCAAAATTTGCCCTCCCATATTCTCCAAGAAAATGCCAAGTCAAGCTTCAAAGTTCCCCAAGAGTTGCACAGTGCAAAGGTCTCCTATACAGTTAAAACTAGGGTTTGTGCTCTGATCAAGAAAATGAAGTTTCAAAAGCCCAATCAAGTCTCACATGCCTACAAATATGGTCAAGCATCCTCATATCAATTTTCAAGGCATTCAGCTCAAAATTGCACAGTCAAAAACCCTAATTGCACTACAGTCAACTGTAGGGGCAAAATGGTCATTTGACAGTCAAAAGTTCAAATTTTTGGTCAACATATCATTTTGAAGCCAAAAACATCATTTGATCAATGCTTGATCATGATTCTCAAAATTTGGCTCAGAAATCATCAAGATGCAAAAGTTTCCTTATTTGGACAGCTGAAAAAGTCAACCGAAATTGACCAGGGCATAACTTTGACATGGATTATCAGAAAAATTCCATCCAAATCTCATTTTGAATAGAAAGACATTTCCTACAACCCATCTTCATACTTCAAGTCCAAGAAATGCTCTCACAAAAAGTTATCAATTTCAACATTATAGGTCATTTTCAAAAGTCAACAAAAAGGGACTTTAAGTCAAAGGCCATAACTTGAGATTGGTAAATCAAAATGACATGGGACCAAAGGCATTGGTTAGAGGACTCAAAGAACTTTCCAAAATGTCCAAGAACATGAGACAATCGTAAAAATTGAGCAAGTTATGCCTTGTGGAAGTTGGGAAATTTTTGGATGTTTTGAAAAGTCAACATTGATTCAAATGACCTAAAATTGCTAATGGGCCCATTTTTCTTCCATGATTCATCATCCATGACATATGCACGACCACTTGGCCCAAAGGGAAGTATTTTCTCATTTTTTATTTATTTATTTGAATTTTTATTTATATTAATTCATTTAAATCATTTAAATATATGAAAAATATTTAACTCACCCTAACCAATCTTTTTATACATGTTTTAGCCTCAAGATTTCGTGCTTGTACAATTATGGAAAGATTTGGGTTGATTGATCATGATTGAGAACAAATAACACATGGAAAAGATATGAAAAAGATCCTTAAAATCAAATTTCCAAAAAAACCATCATTGCATTGGATTTGTTCTACTTTTGTTGACCTAATTCACTCAATACAAATGCTAGAACACAACCCTAATGAAAACAGAGGCTCAGCTGCTCAAGAAGGCCATAACCAAATTTGGAATTTTTGTCTAAAAAGCCAATTCTGAAATCATCTTTACAGGTCGATTCAGAGCACAAGACTTGTTTCAATAGCTTCCTCAAGGTCCCTTGAACACATTCCAATAAAAAACACTCATCAAAGCCCAAGGAATTGGTATACAGAACCTGAGATATCTCATGAAAATTGCATAATCGTATTCTCCAATCTAAGCATTTTTACAGCATTTTATTCATGGATTCATGTTTATTATCTTGTCCTGAAACTAACCAATGCATTTAATTGCGTTTTTATGCTGTATATACGATTTCGCCATGACTGTTTTCTAGGGTTTACAGAGTTCTAAATTGGGGACTTTGAAACGAGGAAAAATTGAAACCTCTAACCACCACCATTCAAACCAGCACGTTCAGACGAAGAGGAAACACCCATCGCGCCCAATTTATGAATGCTTAAGAGCTAATCGCTATTTTCTGAAAACTGGCCTAAGAAGACGCTATGAAAACCGTTGCCTATATTGTTTGTATTTCAGGGACATGAAGAAGATGATGTGCTGGCCGGCACTGATTGGGAGGTTTAAATTTCGCGCGTTTTCAAACCACAGACTTTTCTTTCTTTTTATAATATTTGTTAACTATTATATGTCAAAAGTGTTTGAAGTGGCTCAGTGGTACAGGTGTTGATTGGTGATGCTAGTGACCTGGGTTCGAACCCCAGGTCTTGACCTTCTTCATATTATTTTGTGTTCAGTAATTCGGTGCAGGCTCAACATTGAAAACCATCATATTCCCTCATCATCAAGCCAACCACGCGTCCCATGGAATCAGATCAAGGGCTCAGGATTGAGGAACACAGAAAACCCTAGTCAACGCACATGTACGTGTCATGCAAAAGTCAACCAGGCCTTGCAAAGTTGGGCTCAAATTGCTGATTAAAACCTCCTATTTGGGGACTACCCCCCCTGGTTTGCAATTCTTTATATTTTTCCTTATTGTTTTATTTTCAATTATTTTTTTATTTTCTCTTAATTATTACTTATCCAGTTAATTAATTATTTTTCATAAAATATAAAAATGCATAAAAATCAGAAGAGATAAAAAATATAATAAATATTTTTATTTTAATATTTTCTTATAAATAAGTGCATGTAAATTAAAATAACTAGAATTAGGGTTTGCGTCATATTTTGATTAATTCTTTTTCTATTAAATCTTAAAATATAAAAAACACAAAAAAACAAATTCTTGCCTTCTTTTAATTTTAATTTTTATTCCTCATTAATTTTAATTTTTTGCAAAAGGGTCCAACGCCCTCCTTTCGACTTAATTGTTTAATTTCGCGTATTTATTTTATTTTGCTCAAATAATTATGTACCTCTCCCGAAGCCTTGTAATTACTTCTCGCATCTTTTAATTCTTTTACTTTATTTATTTTCTGTCAAATCGGGTCCTGGAAACTTTTGGCGATGTGGACCCGCGCCATTTGTAATAGCTTTAGATTTACTTTTCCTCGCAACTTTTAACTGTTAAACAAAGCATGCAAGAATGAATGGCCTTAGATAAAATCAAGCGTAGAACACCAATGACATGACAAGATAAATACAAATGAAAACGACACACAAATCGCACACACCACCCCTAGGGTACGCCTCACTGTTGCCTTGCCTCGAAAGGTGATCGTCGAGTAGAGGATGTCTTAGTAAGTCCTCATGATCCGGGAACCTGGCATGAGGGTAGCTTCTAAGGTGTGTTCCCATTGCTCTGGTGATCACCATGTCCCGAACCTCGAATTGACCCGAACACCTCCAACGGTGGTGCTACCTACCTCTCAATGGTGGGATGGCACTACTTTAAAGGACATTTACACAGACGAATTCCTTAGGGTAGGTAGGTTCTCGTAGATACTTGCTCTAAATTTAAAAACAAATCAAAAATACTTTTCACACCGACATCTTTTCAAAAAGCTTTCGAAAGCAATTTTTCAAACACTCTTGAGGACCGATACAAGAGTCGAACTGGAATTTTCAAAGAAACTTTTTAAAACCCACAGTTGAAAAGCAAATAAACCATTTTGAAAACACAAGTGAGCAAGTATCTAAGAGCCCATGGATAACCATGGATAGAAAGGGTGCTAACACCTTCCCTTTCTATAATCTACCTCCCGAACCGAGAGCAATCTCTTTAAGGAATTTTTCTGTGCTTTTGTCCTTTCCATTTGGAGAAAATAAAAGACGGTGGCGACTCTTGCTTCCGCGACATTTCGCGAACCAGCGTTAAACGGTCAGTTCCAGATCCACCGATCACAGAACTTAGTTCTGTGATCGGTGGATCTGGAACTGACTGTTTAACGCTGGTTCGCGAAATGTCGCGGAAGCAAGAGTCGCCACCGTCTTTTATTTTATCCAAATGGAAAGGACAAAAGCACAGAAAAATTCCTTAAAGAGATTTCTCTCGGTTCGGGAGGTAGGTTATAGAAAGGGAAGGTGTTAGCACCCTTTTTATCCATGGTTATCCATGGGCTCTTAGATACTTGTTCATTTGTGTTTTCAAAAATGGTTTGTTTGCTTCTCAATTGTGGGTTTTAAAAAAGTTTCTTTGAAAATTTCAGTTCGACTCTTGTATCGGTCCTCAAGAGTGTTTGAAAAATTGCTTTCGAAAGCTTTTTGAAAAGGTGTCGGTGTGAAAAGTACTTTTGATTTGTTTTGAAGTATGAGCAAGTATCAAGAGTCGTCTACCTACCCTAAGGAATTCGTCTTTGTAAATGTCCTTTCCATTTGGAGAAAATAAAAGACGGTGGCGACTCTTGCTTCCGCGACATTTCGCGAACCAGCGTTAAACAGTCAGTTCCAGATCCACCGATCACAGAACTGGCGACTCTGCTGGGGACCAAACTATAAAGTGAGGTGTACCTTAGGGCTAGTTCAGAACTGTGTTTTCACTTGTATTGATTTGCTTGCTTTACTATTGTGGGTTGCATCGGAGATACATAGATCCTAACCCGGATCTGGGGATACCCTGTTTAGGTAGCATAAGCTGTGAGGGACCTGTCCGGCGTAGACCGACACAGGTGAAGCAGTGGCTACATTGGTGTGGCACCTTGGTCTGTACCGATATCCCTTGTGTTGCAACGAGGAGAATATGGGTCTTCTAAGGAGTCATTAAGCACCAACAACCTTAGAACCTTAATTGACACAACTTGGCCTTTAGAACAGTAGCAGTATGCTACGCCCATTGAGGCTAAACTCTCGTGATGGTTCTGGCCACAAGAAAAGATTGCGATGCTGGAGTTATGACCGATTGAGGGTAGTCAATGATATTGGGATCCTCTAAGAACCCGGTTACTTTTGATTAGGACAGGTATGAACCAACAAACTGAAAGAGGGTAGTACCTAGACCTTATGCTGGCCTAAACTTTAGGGGCTTGCCTTGTGTGACTTGTGTGCCTTACCATGTTTGCCTTTGTATCTATATGTGGTGTGCTTTATCATAACATCATAGCATCATGAGCATTGCATGCATCCTGCATAAGGACTGACCATTTCAAAGACAAGAGGGTTTCATCTTTGCTCTATTTTGTAGGACATTATGATGCCTGTGCGAAGGAATACTATCTGGTTCAACTTTGTTCGTTCACCTGAGTTGCTTGATGAGTTGGTTAGCAGAATTCCAAACACCACTTCCTTCATTCAGAGGCATGGTTCACTTCTCAGTTTAGTCACTGCAAGGCGGGATCAACAGTTGATGAGTGTTCTGACCCAGTTCTATGACCCTCTGTACCAGTGTTTCACCTTTCAAGACTTCCAGCTGGTCCCTACCCTGGAAGAGTTCTCTGATTTGCTTGGTATCCCTATTTTGGATCAGACTCCCTTTACTGGTTGGGAAAAGACCCTCAGGCTTGAGGATGTTGCTGCAGTCCTTCCTTTGACCCATCAAGAGGTAACAGACAACTGGGTAACTAGAAGCGGAGTTAAGGGCTTTCTTGGCCAAGTTTCTAATTGGTAAAGCTAACAATTTCTGGAATGACCTGGACTTTAGGGCATATGAAGACATCTCGGCCCTCCTAATCTATGGGTTAGTCCTGTTTCCCAATCCTGACAACTTCATCAATGTTACTGCCATAAGAATCTTTATGTCTCAGAATCCTGTGCCCACTCTCTTGGGTGACATCTTGCAACAACTTCATGCCCGTACTACCCGAAGACGAGGAACCCTATGGTGTTGTATCCCTTTGTTGGTGAGGTGGTTTATTTCGCACCTCCCTAAGTTCGTACTGAAGAATCAAGAAGGAAGAGGTTGGGCTCATAGGTTAATGTCTCTCACCGATAAAGACATCATTTGGACTTGCAGAGGTTTGGATGAGATAGCTATTATTGATCGATGCGGGGAGTATCCTAATGTTCCTCTGATTGGTACTCAAGGAGGGATCTCTTACAATCCATGTCTAGCACTCCGTCAGTTTGGGAGAGCAAGAAGAGCAGGTCCCCATGAGATGTTGGTGCCTCACATCAGTTTTGAATTTCAGGTGGATAGTGACGAGCTACGTCGTAGGTTCATCAAGGCTTGGGACAAGGTTCATAAAGCTGACCCACAGGAGTTAGGGCCAAAGACTTCTTTACCTATGGAAGCCTACTACAAATGGGTTCGCATCCGCGCTCAGAAGTTAGGTATGCCGTATGAAGCTGTCAGACCCGTCATTCTTGAGTGTCCTGATAAAGATGGTGTTCCTCCAACTGTCATTCCTCCTCAGATACCTACTGATTATGAGACATTGAAGAGATCTTGGTCGCAACTGCAAGAAGAGCGGGATTCTTACCGGGAAAAGTTCAACGAGCAGGAATTAAAGATCCAGAAGTTGACAAAACAGTTGGAGAATGAGAGAGCTCTGAATGCCTACATCCGTACTGAGAAGAGGAGACCATGGGATCAATAATGAGCTCCAGATGTGTTTTTACAGTTTTACTTCCTTTTTAGTATTTCCTTTCATGTAACGCCTAAGGGCAACCTGTTGAATAATTTCAGTTGCAAAGCAAAATCTAATGAAGTGTGTTCCTTTTTTGTTTACAAAGTTGATTCCCGATTGTCTTTGAAAACATAATCCATACGCATTTCATACATCATATGCATAGCAGGTTTTTCCCTTTTCAGGTTGCTTACAGTTCTTCGCTGTTTATTTCAGCATCATGAATACCGACTCTGCATCAACCGAGACATCAATCAAGGCTCTTCAGGCGCAGAATGCGCAGTTTCAGGAACTAATCAAGGGTTTGGCTCAAGGCCAAGAAGAACTGAAGGCTATGCTCCTGAAGAAGGAGAAGAAGAAGAAGAGAAGAACTGTTCTGTTCAACTCGGGCCGAAGGTTTAACAATACTCTGCAACAGGAAGAGGCTGGTTCTTCTGTTGACAAGAATTCTCCTCAGGCAGAAGCAAGGGTTCCTAGTCTGGTAGTCTCTGACAACGAGACAGATTTTGATGAAGAGCAGTACCCTCCTGCAGAAGACAAATATAAGCAACTGGAGGACAGATTGAAGGCTATGGAGGTTCAACAGGTACCGGGGCTGGATTTCGGAGATCTGGGTTTGTCAACTGGTGTGATTATCCCTCACAAGTTCAAAGCACCATCCTTCTCTAAGTATGACGGGGCGTCTTGTCCCAAGCTGCATCTGAGGTCCTATGTTCGGAAAATTCAGCCGTACTCTGCGGATAAGAATTTATGGATCCACTTCTTCCAGGAGAGTCTTTCAGGGACTCATCTCGAATGGTTCTATCAGCTGGATGGGACCAAGGTTCGTAACTGGGAGGAGTTGGCTACTGCTTTCTACAAGCAGTATCAATATAATGCCGACCTTGCCCCCACACGTACCCAGCTTCAGGGTATGTCGTTAGGTGCAAGCGAAGGTTTTAAGGAGTACGCTCAGAAGTGGAGAGACCTGGCTGGCAGGGTACAGCCACCATTGACTGATCAGGAGTTGGTAGACATGTTCTTGGGGACCCTATCTGGGCCGTTTTTCAACCATCTCATTGGGAATTCTTCTGCTGGGTTCACTGATTTGATCTTGACTGGAGAGAGGATTGAAGCTGGGTTAAAGTCTGGAAAAATTCCGAAGGGTGCATCATCTAGTTCTGAGAAGAAACCCTTCAAGAAGGAGTCTAGTGCCGTATATGGTTCCAGGAAATCAGAGAGACATGAGCACCGCCAATCTGTCAGTGCAGTAATGATTGCTAAGCCTGCTGCCGCTCCTCGGCCAACTAATCCTCAAAAGGTTGAAAGACCCCGGAGAGAATTCACCCGCTTAAGCATGACTTTGTCGCAGATCCTGCCACAGTTGCTCTCGACCAACTTAGTGACTGTCAGGGAGGCGCCTAAGTTTCCAAATACTGCATCTCCTAAGTACAACCCGAACGCTCGTTGTGCTTACCATTCAGATAGCCCGGGGCACTCTACCGATGACTGTTGGGTGTTAAAGAACAAGCTGCAGGACCTTATTGACGCCAAGGAGGTACAGTTTGAGGCATCTGAGAAACCTAATGTGGTGACAGTTCCCCTACCTGCTCATGGGGTAAATGCTATTGGGGACGAAGACGAAGTGGACGATGCTGAGTTTGATAGCTGGATCTACCCGGCAACCGACAGTGGACTTAACAATTGGAGCGCAAAAGACAATCTCCCTGTTTCTCTTGTTACTGAGTAATGAATTCCTATGTTTTGTTATTTTTTAATAAACAATGATAAACTCTATGGCCCGGTGTCTTACCCGAGGCACCGTGGTTCTATTTGTGAGGGCATACAAACTGTCATTTCATATATCATGAATGAAAATCTTGGACGTATTTTTCGCATTGCAAATATTGTGCTCCTTTTCTGTCTTTCTTTTCCTTTACATAATTTTCAAAACAGTTGTATTTACACACACACTCACTCATACAGGTTTCAATCCACTCTGGATCTCACTGATAACAACTCTGCTACTGCCAATTATGACTTCGAAAATCCGATCAACTTAGCCGAAGACGAAGGTGAAGATGATTGCGAAGTGCCTAGCGAGCTTGCAAGACTGTTGCTTCAGGAAGAGAGGGCGATTCAACCCCATGAAGAGCCAGTGGAAACAATAAACTTGGGTACTGAGGCAGACAGAAAAGAGGTAAAGATTGGTGCCAACCTAGAGCTCAGCGTGAAGCAACGGTTAACCAAGATGTTACATGATTATATGGAGATCTTTGCCTGGTCCTACGAAGACATGCCCGGGTTGGATACCGATATTGTGGTCCATCATTTGCCAACTAAGGAGGACTGCCCTCCAGTTAAGCAAAAGGTCCGTCGGATGCGTCCAGAGATGTCCGAGAAGATTAAGGCCGAGGTTATGAAACAGTTTGATGCTGGGTTCCTCGCAGTGACTTCTTACTCGCAGTGGGTTGCTAACGTGGTGCCGGTACCTAAGAAGGACGGTATGGTCAGAATGTGTGTCGACTACAGGGATCTGAACAGGGCCAGCCCCAAGGATGACTTCCCCTTACCTCACATTGATGTCCTTGTTGATAATACAGCACAACATAAGGTGTTCTCTTTCATGGATGGTTTCTTAGGTTACAATCAGATCAAGATGGCACCTGAAGACATGGAAAAGACTACATTTGTCACTCAGTGGGGCACCTTCTGTTACAAGGTCATGCCGTTCGGGTTGAAGAACGCTGGGGCAACCTACCAACGTGCCATGGTCGCCTTATTTCATGACATGATCCATCATGAGATAGAGGTGTATGTTGACGACATGATCGCAAGGTCCCAAACTGAGGAAGAGCACTTAGATCATCTGCAGAAGTTGTTTGACCGGTTGAAACTATACAAACTGAGATTGAACCCAAACAAGTGCACCTTCGGGGTAAGATCTGGAAAGTTGTTAGGCTTCGTGGTCAGTGATAAGGGAATTCAAGTGGACCCTGCTAAGGTCAAAGCTATTCAGGAGATGCCAGTTCCTAAGACAGAGAAGGAAGTCAGAGGCTTTTTAGGACGCTTGAATTACATTGCTCGCTTCATCTCACATCTGACTGCTACTTGTGAGCCAATCTTCAAGCTGCTGAAGAAAGATCAGGTAGTACGTTGGAATGATGAATGTCAGGCTGCTTTCGACAGAATCAAAGAGTATCTCCAAGAACCACCTATCCTTATGCCACCGGTTGAAGGGAGACCTCTGATACTATACCTGACAGTGCTTGACAATTCAATGGGGTGTGTGCTGGGGCAGCATGACGAGTCTGGCCGAAAAGAGCATGCCATTTATTGCCTTAGCAAAAAGTTTACCGACTGTGAGACCCGATACTCACTGCTTGAGAAAACTTGCTGCGCTTTGGTATGGGCTGCTCACCGGCTGAGACAGTATATGCTGACTCACACTACCTTGCTGATCTCAAAGATGGATCCGATAAAGTACATATTCGAAAAGCCTGCTCTGTCTGGGAGAATTGCAAGATGGCAAATGATCTTGACGGAATACGACATTCGATATACAACCCAGAAAGCCATCAAGGGAAGTGTATTGGCAGACCACCTGGCACATCAAGCTGTAGATGACTATCAATCAATGAACTTCGAGTTTCCGGATGAAAGCATTATGATAGTAACTGATTGTGAAGTACCTGGACCGGATGAAGGACCTGAACCAGGATCCCGATGGTCTATGCACTTTGACGGAGCCTCCAATGCTTTGGGTAATGGTATAGGCGCCATCATCATATCTCCTCAAGGTACTCATACTCCACTCACGGCCCGGCTATGTTTCAACTGTACCAACAACATGGCAGAGTATGAGGCGTGCATCATGGGTCTTAAAGCTGCGATCGACCTAAGGATCAAATTTCTAAGTGTCTTCGGAGATTCCGCTCTTGTGATCAATCAGATCCAAGGAGAGTGGGATACGAAACATCCAAACTTGATTCCTTACAGAGAATGTGTGTTGACCCTGATCCCCCACTTCACAGAGATAACCTTTGAACACTTTCCAAGAGAAGAGAATCAGTTAGCGGACGCGTTAGCTACAATGTCTTCTATGTTCAAAGTTAAATGGGATAATGAGGCTCCCCGGATCATCATCTGGAACCTGGACGAACCGGTATACTGTTGCGATCTTGAGACAGAATTGGTGATTGAGAAGCCTTGGTACCACGAAGTGAAGAGATATCTGGAAGCTCAGGAATACCCTGAAGGTGCCTCTGTCAATGATAAGAAGTTCCTGAGGAGGTTTGCAGCCAAGTTCTTCCTAAGCAACGGCATCTTGTACAAACGAAACCATGATTCAACCTTACTGCGTTGTGTGGATAAGACTGAAGCAGGAAGGATCATGGAAGAGCTACATGAAGGGACCTTTGGTACACATTCCAGTGGACACACTATGGCTAAGAAAATCCTACGGGCAGGATATTACTGGTCTACAATGGAAGCTGACTGTTACCAACATTCCAGGACATGCCACAAGTGCCAGATTTATGCAGACAAGGTGCATGTTCCTCCGGTTCCCCTGAATGTTCTGACTGCGCCTTGGCCGTTTGCAATGTGGGGTATAGACATGATTGGTGAGATTAAACCCACGGCATCCAATGGGCATCGCTTCATCCTAGTGGCGATTGATTATTTTACAAAATGGGTTGAAGCAGCATCCTATTCTACGGTAACCAAGACTGTTGTGGCACGGTTTATTCGACACAATCTGATCTGTCGGTACGGCGTCCCTGAGAGGATTATTACAGACAACGGTACCAATCTGAACAACAAGATGATCGCTGAGCTCTGCGAACAGTTCAAGATACAGCACCACAATTCTTCTCCTTACAGACCGAAGATGAATGGGGCTGTAGAAGCAGCAAATAAGAACATCAAGAAAATCGTGCAAAAGATGACAGTGACTTATAAAGATTGGCACGAGATGTTACCGTTCGCTCTACATAGGTACCAAACCTCAGCTAGGACGTCAACCGGGGCAACTCCTTTCTCTCTGGTTTATGGCGTGGAGGCAGTCTTACCGATCGAAGTACAAATACCCTCTCTCCGGATAATGAAGGATGCAAATCTGAACGAAGATGATTGGATCCAGACACGACTTGATCAACTCAACCTCATTGACGAAAAGAGACTTGCTGCTATCTGTCATGGTCAGACGTATCAGAAACGGATGATCAGGGCATTTAACAAAAAAGTCAGACCACAGGAATATCAAGTTGGGGATTTGGTAATCAAGAGAATCATCCTTCCTCAGAGTGATCCAATGGGCAAATGGACCCCTACGTACGAAGGGCCATTTGTGGTTAAGCATGTGTTCTCAGGAGGAGCCATGATATTGACCAACATGGACGGTGACGACCTTCCTCACCCCGCCAATGCAGACATAGTAAAAAAAATACTACGCATAAAAAAAAACCGCTAGGCTGACATGCCTAGGCAAAAGTTAGGGCTTCCCATCGAACCAAAAGGGTTCGGGCAAAATGAAGGGATGAAAATGAAAAAATCTGTACACCCGGCGAGTCGAAAACCTGAAAAGGCGGCTTGGGCAAAAATGGGTATCCCGGTGGACCGAAAACCCGAAAGGGCGGTCCAGGCAAAAATTAGGGATAAAAGCGTAATACTATGTCTCATTGGATCACTTTGCATCCAGAATCCGGTATCTACATCAAGTTCAGACGGCATCGATCAGTCAGCTTCACCTTCAACCAAGGTCATCAAGTGATGAGACGCTCGGAGTTATAAAGGCAATAGCAGAATTGAAACCCAGTGGGATCATTCATTTCACACAGCTGTTTTATTTTCTTTTGTACAAAATTTGTATAAACTCTTTTGTTCGGCGGCGTTCTCTTACTAGGACGTCAGCCTCTTGTATACAAAACGCCTATTCACAGGCCATTCAAAAATCAATACAAATATATTTTCAGTTAAACGTGCCAAGTGTTTTTCTTTTTCTGTTTTGTTTTGCGAAGAACGTCCAAGGTTCAATTTGTGATATATGCATTGACAATAGTTTGCTAACTCATAAATATTTGCATACGAAACAAAGGAATTAATTGCAGGTGACACTAGAAACAGGGGCAATAAAGATTTGTCTGAGCAGTCCAATTGTTCTATCCTCCAAGGTACCAAGGTAGGTTCGGCTAAAGAATATGACTAGTACGTATTAATTCCCCAGAGAGTAAATCAGCAGGTCAATACATTCTTCTCCAAGCAAAGTTGATAAATCTCAAGGAAATTGAGTATCCTCCCGTAGATCTCAATACTTCCCCAGCAGCATATATTCTTAACAAGCATCCCCGGCAGTCTCGGCCTAAAGATTGTTCCCCGGCGGTATACCAACATTCAAAGGAATCACTCCCCCGCAGTTCCAAAACCCCCCAGGAGAGTCCAATCCAGTTTCCCCAGGAAAGTTGGAATTCATCTCCCCAAGCAGTAAGCTTATCCCTAGTAGATTCTGGAAGCTTATCCTTCGCAGAGCACGAACGCGTCGCCCGACTTTATTTAAAGAGTTATTTCCTCAACAGGATATAACTGGGTTATCCTCAGCCAAAAGCCACGGAAAGAGCGTCGTCGACAAAGTCTTCCTATCCCCAGCAAACTATTATCAACACTCAGCAAGGCATCCCTCTTCCCACAGAGTATTGCTTCCCAGCATGGTCGCTAGAGTATCTTTTCTCCCTGCAGAATCCTCCATTTGCCAAGCTTATTCCGCAACGGAGTCATCTTCTCCTACCGGTATTCTTGCAGTTATCATCCCCAGCGGAAGCAAAATCTATTCCTCAACATCAGCCCAGGATACGACTTCCCGGCACCCGTCAAGGATTTACTTTCCTAGACAAAAACATACATAAAACATCACATACATCATTATAGCATGCATAGACGCATCATATCATACAAATCTCATTTATGTTGAGAATATCATTGCTTGATCCATATCATACATTGCATATGTCTGACCTTTACCTTTCAGGAAAGAATCAGCTAAATTCTCAATCATCTTTCAAGGCCTTCTCTGGTTCAGTCAGATCGACCCTAAGATCTCCCTGATGCTTATCCAGTTGAAGATATTCCAAGACCTTGTCCGGTTCAGTTAAATCGACCCTAAGATTTTCCTGATGCTTATCCAGTCAAAGGCCTTCTCTGGTTCAGTCAGATCGACCCTAAGATCTCCCTGATGCTTATCCAGTTGAAGATATTCAAGACCTTGTCCGGTTCAGTTAAATCGACCCTAAGATTTTCCTGATGCTTATCCAGTCAAAGGCCTTCTCTGGTTCAGTCAGATCGACCCTAAGATCTCCCTGATGCTTATCCAGTTGAAGATATTCCAAGACCTTGTCCGGTTCAGTTAAATCGACCCTAAGATTTTCCTGATGCTTATCCAGTCAAAGGCCTTCCCTGGTTCAGTCAGATCGACCCTAAGATCTCCCTGATGCTTATCCAGTTGAAGATATTCCAAGACCTTGTCCGGTTCAGTTAAATCGACCCTAAGATTTTCCTGATGCTTATCCAGTCAAAGGCCTTCTCTGGTTCAGTCAGATCGACCCTAAGATCTCCCTGATGCTTATCCAGTTGAAGATATCCCAAGACCTTGTCCGGTTCAGTTAAATCGACCCTAAGATTTTCCTGATGCTTATCCAGTCAAAGGCCTTCTCTGGTTCAGTCAGATCGACCCTAAGATCTCCCTGATGCTTATCCAGTTGAAGATATTTCAAGACCTTGTCCGATTCAGTTAAATCGACCCTAAGATTTTCCTGATTCTTACCCAGTCAAAGGCCTTCTCTGGTTCAGTCAGATCGACCCTAAGATCTCCCTGATGCTTATCCAGTTGAAGATATTCCAAGACCTTGTCCGGTTCAGTTAAATCGACCCTAAGATTTTCCTGATTCTTACCCAGTCAAAGGCCTTCTCTGGTTCAGTCAGATCGACCCTAAGATCTCCCTGATTCTTATCCCAGTAGAAGACACTCAAGATTCTCTCAGCGTTCCTGTTGGGGTAGTAATCGTCCAAGGTTCTCTTACCATTCATGCTAAGGCAGTAACCATCCCTGGTTCATTCATCGCCGTTTGAAGCTCCAGACTCAGCTCCTGTAACCAGTCAGGACATATCTATGCCAAGCAGCTGAAATCAACTCCTGCAACGTGTCAGGTACTCATGTTTCTTTTGCAGGTATGCAGGTTCTCGCTAAGGAATCTCCTACGCGATCAACATCCAGATGGCATCTATAAGCCCATCATCCTATTCATCGACCTCTAAATGGCATCTATAAGCCCATTCCACCACACTGCTACTATGTGAGCGCAAATTTCTGGGCACTCTAGTGTTCAATCATCTTCCACCCTCGGATTACGAAAGGCACGTCGGCCAATCTGCATCCTCAGGTCTAAGAAGATTGAACAGGGGCAACTGTTGCACCCCAAAATTTGCCCTCCCATATTCTCCAAGAAAATGCCAAGTCAAGCTTCAAAGTTCCCCAAGAGTTGCACAGTGCAAAGGTCTCCTATACAGTTAAAACTAGGGTTTGTGCTCTGATCAAGAAAATGAAGTTTCAAAAGCCCAATCAAGTCTCACATGCCTACAAATATGGTCAAGCATCCTCATATCAAGTTTCAAGGCATTCAGCTCAAAATTGGACAGTCAAAAACCCTAATTGCACTACAGTCAACTATAGGGGCAAAATGGTCATTTGACAGTCAAAAGTTCAAATTTTTGGTCAACATATCATTTTGAAGCCACAAACATCATTTGATCAATGCTTGATCATGATTCTCAAAATTTGGCTCAGAAATCATCAAGATGCAAAAGTTTCCTTATTTGGACAGCTGAAAAAGTCAACCGAAATTGACCAGGGCATAACTTTCACATGGATTATCAGAAAAATTCCATCCAAAGCTCATTTTGAAGAGAAAGACATTTCCTACAACCCATCTTCATACTTCAAGTCCAAGAAATTCTCTCACAAAAAGTTATCAATTTCAACATTATAGGTCATTTTCAAAAGTCAACAAAAAGGGACTTTAAGTCAAAGGCCATAACTTGAGATTGGTAAATCAAAATGACATGGGACCAAAGGCATTGGTTAGAGGACTCAACGACCTTTCCAAAATGTCCAAGAACATGAGAAAAGCTTAAAAATGGAGCAAGTTATGCCTTGTGGAAGTTGGGAAATTTTTGGATGTTTTGAAAAGTCAACATTGATTCAAATGACCTAAAATTGCTAATGGGCCCATTTTTCTTCCATGATTCATCATCCATGACATATGCACGACCACTTGGCCCAAAGGGAAGTATTTTCTCATTTTTTATTTATTTATTTGAATTTTTATTTATATTAATTCATTTAAATCATTTAAATATATGAAAAATATTTAACTCACCCTAACCAATCTTTTTATACATGTTTTAGCCTCAAGATTTCGTGCTTGTACAATTATGGAAAGATTTGGGTTGATTGATCATGATTGAGAACAAAGAACACATGGAAAAGATATGAAAAAGATCCTTAAAATCAAATTTCCAAAAAAACCATCATTGCATTGGATTTGTTCTACTTTTGTTGACCTAATTCACTCAATACAAATGCTAGAACACAACCCTAATGAAAACAGAGGCTCAGCTGCTCAAGAAGGCCATAACCAAATTTGGAATTTTTGTCTAAAAAGCCAATTCTGAAATCATCTTTACAGGTCGATTCAGAGCACAAGACTTGTTTCAATAGCTTCCTCAAGGTCCCCTGAACACATTCCAATCAAAAACACTCATCAAAGCCCAAGGAATTGGTATACAGAACCTGAGATATCTCATGAAAATTGCATAATCGTATTCTCCAATCTAAGCATTTTTACAGCATTTTATTCATGGATTCATGTTTATTATCTTGTCCTGAAACTAACCAATGCATTTAATTGCGTTTTTATGCTGTATATACGATTTCGCCATGACTGTTTTCTAGGGTTTACAGAGTTCTAAATTGGGGACTTTGAAACGAGGAAAAATTGAAACCTCTAACCACCACCATTCAAACCAGCACGTTCAGACGAAGAGGAAACACCCATCGCGCCCAATTTATGAATGCTTAAGAGCTAATCGCTATTTTCTGAAAACTGGCCTAAGAAGACGCTATGAAAACCGTTGCCTATATTGTTTGTATTTCAGGGACATGAAGAAGATGATGTGCTGGCCGGCACTGATTGGGAGGTTTAAATTTCGCGCGTTTTCAAACCACAGACTTTTCTTTCTTTTTATAATATTTGTTAACTATTATATGTCAAAAGCGTTTGAAGTGGCTCAGTGGTATAGGTGTTGATTGGTGATGCTAGTGACCTGGGTTCGAACCCCAGGTCTTGACCTTCTTCATGTTATTTTGTGTTCAGTAATTCGGTGCAGGCTCAACATTGAAAACCATCATATTCCCTCATCATCAAGCCAACCACGCGTCCCATGGAATCAGATCAAGGGCTCAGGATTGAGGAACACAGAAAACCCTAGTCAACGCACATGTACGTGTCATGCAAAAGTCAACCAGGCCTTGCAAAGTTGGGCTCAAATTGCAGATTAAAACCTCCTATTTGGGGACTACCCCCCCTGGTTTGCAATTCTTTATATTTTTCCTTATTGTTTTATTTTCAATTATTTTTTTATTTTCTCTTAATTATTACTTATCCAGTTAATTAATTATTTTTCATAAAATATAAAAATGCATAAAAATCAGAAGAGATAAAAAATATAATAAATATTTTTATTTTAATATTTTCTTATAAATAAGTGCATGTAAATTAAAATAACTAGAATTAGGGTTTGCGTCATATTTTGATTAATTCTTTTTCTATTAAATCTTAAAATATAAAAAACACAAAAAAACAAATTCTTGCCTTCTTTTAATTTTAATTTTTATTCCTCATTAATTTTAATTTTTTGCAAAAGGGTCCAACGCCCTCCTTTCGACTTAATTGTTTAATTTCGCGTATTTATTTTATTTTGCTCAAATAATTATGTACCTCTCCCAAAGCCTTGTAATTACTTCTCGCATCTTTTAATTCTTTTACTTTATTTATTTTCTGTCAAATCGGGTCCTGGAAACTTTTGGCGATGTGGACCCGCGCCATTTGTAATAGCTTTAGATTTACTTTTCCTCGCAACTTTTAACTGTTAAACAAAGCATGCAAGAATGAATGGCCTTAGATAAAATCAAGCGTAGAACACCAATGACATGACAAGATAAATACAAATGAAAACGACACACAAATCGCACACACCACCCCTAGGGTACGCCTCACTGTTGCCTTGCCTCGAAAGGTGATCGTCGAGTAGAGGATGTCTTAGTAAGTCCTCATGATCCGGGAACCTGGCATGAGGGTAGCTTCTAAGGTGTCTTCCCATTGCTCTGGTGATCACCATGTCCCGAACCTCGAATTGACCCGAACACCTCCAACGGTGGTGCTACCTACCTCTCAATGGTGGGATGACACTACTTTAAAGGACATTTACACAGACGAAATCCTTAGGGTAGGTAGGTTCTCGTAGATACTTGCTCTAAATTTAAAAACAAATCAAAAATACTTTTCACACCGACACCTTTTCAAAAAGCTTTCGAAAGCAATTTTTCAAACACTCTTGAGGACCGATACAAGAGTCGAACTGGAATTTTCAAAGAAACTTTTTAAAACCCACAGTTGAAAAGCAAACAAACCATTTTGAAAACACAAGTGAGCAAGTATCTAAGAGCCCATGGATAACCATGGATAGAAAGGGTGCTAACACCTTCCCTTTCTATAATCTACCTCCCGAACCGAGAGCAATCTCTTTAAGTAATTTTTCTGTGCTTTTGTCCTTTCCATTTGGAGAAAATAAAAGACGGTGGCGACTCTTGCTTCTGCGACATTTCGCGAACCAGCGTTAAACGGTCAGTTCCAGATCCACTGATCACAACTATCAAAAGCTTGAGATTTGAATGAAATGAAGGCTCTATTTATAGAGTTTAGGCTTGGGATTAGTGGTGGTTTGGTAATTAATTCTTGGAGCCAAAATTTGAATTAATGATATATCTTTCAAAAAGTGAAGAAAAATTGGAGCCAAAATTTGAATTAATAATATATCTTTCATAAATGAAAAAAAATTGGAGTCAAAATTTGAATTAATGATATATCTTTCAAAAATGAAGAAAAACTGGAGCCAAATTGACAAGCTTGAAATTGCTGATTTTTTTTCAAAATTTCACTATATGCAATCGATTGCACTCTGGGAGCAATCGATTGCATCAATGTTTTTTTCAAATATTGCACAAAATGCACTCTGTGCAATCGACTGCACCCTAGGAGCAATCAATTGTATAGTGAAAAAAAATGAATTTTTATTTTTTTTTCTTTGCAAATAGAGATTTTAGGGAAATAATACGGGAAAACCTTATTTGTCAGATGCTTTGACTCGGTACCTACAAAACACAAATATACAAAGAGATATATTTTTTGTATTTTGACTAGAAGTTAGTCAACAACGCAAGAGAAAACTTAAAGATAGGATTAAAATATGATGAATGAAGCTATTTGTTAATGATTGTGACTAAACAACAAAAAATATGATATAAAAGTGTGACTGAAAAAGTTAGGGGCGAAATTTAGGGCACAACCGCTGCCCCTATTTAATTAACTTTTTGCCAGATAGGCGGAAAGTAATTAAATATAAACAGACCTGAATTTTGTCCCTGATGCAATAAGATGATAGCATATGTTATGAATGAATGCATGGACTCTTTTTTGACATATATTTTTTTTTTGAATGATGTATGAGATGAGACAGACTCTGGGAATATGGAAAGACTTGAAACTGGAATCTTATGGTAGTTCAGATGAAATGATGTGAAAAGACACGCTAGGGGGACAATAAGATATTTCTGGATATCTGTCAGGGTGACAAAGAGTAACCATCAATACTTGGAAAAAAGACAAAAACTTGAGAAGGCAAGCAGCGACATCCAAGAATGGCATTAAATGAGGCGAGCAACTCTCTGGAAAAGATAATCAGAAGCATCTAGAAGAACCTTAGATGTGGGATTAGACCAAATTTGGAGTTACGTCAGAGTGGTCTAGGAAAGATGTTGGATGGAAAAGAAACACGACATCCAATATTGGCTTTGAATGAAGGGAAAGCTCAATGTCTAATAATTGGATTTAGACGAGAGAAAATACCACAACATCCAATATTGGCTTTGTATGAATGGAAAACTCAATGTCTAATAATGGATTTAGACGAGAGGAAAAATCACAACATCCAATATTGGCTTTGGATGAATAGAAAGACTCGACGTCTAATAATGACTTTAGACGTGGGAAAGATCACAACATCTAATATTGGCTTTGGATGAATGGAAAACTCAACGTCTAATAATGGCTTTAGACAAGAGAAAATATCACAACATCCAATATTGGATTTGAATGAGGCGAGACAAGTCATGGCATCCAATAATGGCTTTGGACAATAATAAATATAACAACATCAAATATTGGCTTTGGACGGAAACAAAAGATAGCAACATCCAATATTGGCTTTGGATGGAAGAAAAGGTAACAACATCCAATATTGGCTTTGGATGGAAGAAAAGATCCTGACATTCAATATTTGCTTTGAATGAAAGAAAAGATGGTGGCATCCAATATTGGCTTTGGACGGCAACAAAAGTTGGTGGTATCCAATATTGGCTTTGGATGAAAGAAAAGGGAACGACATCCAATATTGGCTTTGTATGGAAACAAAAGAGACAACATATCCAAGATTAGAATTGGACGAAAGAGAGAAACAACTCATCCAAGATTAGCATTGGATGAAAGAGAGAAACAACTCATCCAAGATTAGCACTGGACGAAAGAGAGACAACTGAACTGACATCTACTTTAGTAGGTGCCAAGTGTGATACGGTGGGAGAACTGACTTAGGTGTTTTGCGTTTTATCGCAAATGTTGCAGTTAGCAAGAGTCGCCACCTAATTTTCTTTTATCCAAAAGGAAAGGCTGAAAAGAACAGGAAAGACCTTTGAGATTATTTCTTGAGTTCGGGGGGTAGATTATGAAAAGGGAAGGTGTTAGCACCCTTTTCATCCATAGTTATCTATGGGCTCTTAGTTGCTTTCTAGATCACTTGTTTTTGTTTGAAAATGTGCTTTGTGTGGTTTTTGAAAGTATTTTGAAAAGACGTCATCGTTTAAGCAAACTTTGTAATAGTTCTCGTTCGTAAGAACGTATACAAAGTGTTGAGCTTTTGAAGATGTTTCAAGTTTGGAAAATGTTTTGAAAGTGTTTTTTGAAAGTGTTGGTGTTTGTTTTGAAAATAAGCAAGAGTGTTTGTTTTGAAATTGAGCAAGCAACTAGGAATAATCTACCTACTCAAAAGTCTTAATTTATTTCTTCCTTTCCTTTGATATTGCTATCTTACCATTGATTTGGTAGGAAGCCCTATCTTTGGATGTAAAGGGACGGGTGTGGGTCATCGTATAGCCATGATATCAATTTTGTGAAAGGCAACATTTGATAGCGTCATCGAGGGATTATGATCTTGTATTTATTTTTATTGCTTTTTTTGTGAAGATATCCCACATGCATAACATGGACATTTTCATAAGGCAACAAAGGGGATTTACCCTAACGGTGTAAGTGTGAAAGTGTGTTGATTTACATGCATTGTTTAGTCTTGAATTAGGGTTTGCTAACTTGTTGATTTTATCTTTTCATACAAACCCTAATTTACTAGCATTTATATATAAAGCATTAAATTGCGAAAAATAAAAATACTAAGCTATTACATCAATAAGGGAAGGGGTATACAAATTTACAAATGGGGGAATTGCCAGAAAATTAAATCTAATTAATTATTACAACCATATTGAATATTGTACAAAATTGAAGATAAAATGCCAGAATGTAAAATGAAAAAAAAGAAATTATTTTTATTTGATTTTATGAAGGGTTTTAATCTTGACCTAATTAATAAAATGATTAGTGAAAATCAAATAAGATTAACTTAAACTAATTAAGAAAAGAAATTAACTAAAAAGATTTTTTAGGTTTTTTTATGAAAAAGTTTTAAGAATAATATAAAAATTATTTAATTAAAATAAACCTAAATTCTAAATTAATTTTAATTTACACGAAAATAATATAATATAATAATTAAACCTAATTATATAAATATTAATTAAAAAATAAATTAATTTGTTAAGAAAAGTGTTTTTTATCTTTTTAGTTTTTATAAAGAAAAATAAAATATGAGTGTAAAAATAATAAAATAAATATTTTTGGATTTTTCTACTAATAATAAAAAAATTAGTAATAAAAATAATAAAATGAAAATATGAAAGTAAAATAAACTAAAATAAAAATAAAATGAAATAAAGAAATAATGGGCAAGGGGTGCTGAAGCAAGGCAGGGGGTTAAAAGCTAGCAAAAGACTAAGGCCCACTGTATTGAGGCCCAGGCGTGTGTGTTTGTGACAAAAAAAGGAGCAGAAATTGAAAAATAACACCAAAAGGTAGTGTTGGGTGTTGAACCCTTGACCTTATGCATACACGCGCGCTACCTTTGACACTGGGGTGGTTGTACATCCGTTAACATTGGCACAACAATAAATATATAACACAAGTTATGCCCTGAATACAACTTCATCTTCAACCTCCAGCCATGGATCCTGTAACTTCACCATTTCTCAATAAAAATGAAAGATGCAAACATGAAAGTTGCTCCATTTTTCGGTACGAATCCAACCATATAAATATCATAAGCTATAAATCAAAGATGAATGAGAATTTCTAAAAGTACCAAATTCTGACCTAACTTTTTTCAGAGATTCAAACCTAAAATTCTATAAGCTTAATCAATATAAATGAAATCTAAGGACATGTACAGTTTCAGGGCAATGATATCTACATCTTATCTTCACAAACCAGAATCGAACGATGCTTATATAAAGAGATAGAAGTTTGAAAATTTACTTCTTCCAGCTGGAGTCGTGTATGGAGTTTGAGAAATATTTGAGATGGACTGATGATTTCTGTAGCTTGACTGGACCTCCTTGAATGTAGTCCAACACCTACTTTGCTTTGATGATGGATGAAACTCCCAACACAAGTCAAGTTGCAAGCTTCAGTTTTGGAAATGATGGATAGTGATAGAGGAGTGACAGTCTTGAAACAAGGGCTTAGATCACTTGTGTATGATGTATGTAAGGTGTCTGGATGATTAAGAATCAAAATGCACGAGTGGAAATGGAGATGGAGAGTTTTGGCTCAAAACTGTCAAGTTGAGCAGTTCTGTGCAGCAAGGGTGTTTGGGAGAGTTTTAGGAGGCTTGAAATCGTGTGTTAGCTTGCAATAAACTTGTATAGTTATATGAAAAAGATCCTAACACTTGAGGTGATCAGAAGTGTGAGATATAGAGTTATGGCTATGTTACTTGATTTTGAAGAAAAGTGAAAAACATTGTTTCAAGGCATAGTACAAGCATGGTCTGAGTTGTTAGAGGCTTTAGACAAGTTTCTTATGGCTTTTAGATTGTGTGTGATCAGAAGAAAACAAGTGCAAATCTCAAGAATTGACTTTGTGCATAAAAGCCACTTTTCCAAAATGGCAATGTTGCCTTTCTTCCTAAAGTGGTATTAAGCATGGGCAATGCATTGAATGATTGGATTAAAGCTTCTAACAGCAGTGTAAAAATTTAATTAACGAGTGCCAAACAAGTTTTAGGCCTATAAAGAAAAGGTTATGCAGCCTGGCTATGAATTGGTCAAGTGTTCATCACAAATTCCGCCTTGTAAATCAAGAATGAAATCCTAACTTCATCTCTTCGATTCTCTTAGCTCAAGCATGATCTCAATGAGTTTTTGGACATTTTAGAAAGCTTGTAACATCCTATAAAACCTCTATGTTTAACAATTTAGAAGATTCCTCTTGGAACTATATGAAAAATTTCCATGAAGTTAGGTCAAAATCCTGCCTAAACTAGGGCAAAATTTCACTAAGTTTCCATGTTTCATGAACATGTATTCACAAAATCATAACTTGAAATACATGCATTTCTAGGAGAAGTTGTTTTCTATAATGTTTTAGATCTCATTGAGATCTACAACTTTCATGTTGAAAGTTTCCTTTGAATCATCTTGCATCATGGTGAAAAATTGGCTCAAAGTTGTGAAAAAATATGAATTTTCAAACACTTAGAAAAATTTCTGTTTAGAAATTTTGACTTTTCAAAATGAAATCTTGACTTTTTGATTTATTGATGAACAAGTTTCACATTTTGACATGTTTTTATGAATTTTGATCTTTGATACTTGATTTTGACTAAAAAGTCAAAGTTTGACTTTTCAGTGTATAGTTGACTTTTGATCAATTGACTGAAAATTCATCTGTCAATCCATTGATCTTGGGCCATGTTTTGAGCCATGCCATTAGGAAAAAATGATGCAATTGAATCCTTGATATCATGTCTCCAATTAATCAACCATTTTCTAGGTCAAAAATCAGAAATTGCCCTTTCTCAGTAAAAACCCTAATTTTGACAATTTTGCCCTTTTGATGATCTGATCAAATTTCTTGAGGAATTGTGGTTCAAACTTGATCAAATGACATATATGAGTTCATAATGTTGATATGGATAAAAAATTATGATGTTTTACTGTAAATTGGCCACAATTGACTTTTTCCCCAATACAATTGATTTTTAGGTCAACTGGTCAATTGACTGAGCAAAAATGTGATCCAAGACTTGAAACTTGACATGAGCAATCTTGAGAGTCCAAAATGATCCATGAAAGTTATATGAGGCATTAAAAGTCCATTTATCCTTGTGCAATCTCAAACCCTAATTTTTAGTCATTGGTGCTTAAGGAGGTGTATTGAGCTGATCAACCCTAGTGCTGTCTTGAATCACAGGAGATCTTGTGAGAGATTACTTGATGAATGAGAGGAAAAATTTTGGGGTACAACACCAAGTAATTTGGACTTTGATATCATGGTGACATGTCAACTACAATAAGACCTCGAAAAATGCAAATGATGATGAAGCACTCTTGTTATGCATCATGTATGAATTTTGTTATGCGTGATATGTGAATGATCTATGCATGTAATGTCGACGTTTATGACAATGGAGTTTGACTCTTTTGTGGAGGTAAGATTGGAAGTTTGATTCCTTAACACGGAGAACTCTACCAGATTTGCTTTGAAAGAAAATATATTGAACCTACATTTGTTACACTTGTAGATTGTATTGAAATGATGATTTTCTGAGGAAGGACATGGAGAGCTGCTTGGGAATTTGTCCCAGATTAGCTGACTATCGAAGATAAACTGATCATGGCTTCATTCGAAAGTTGCTGGAAATAAGCTGATCACGACTTCAGCTTTGAAATGACTGTTGGAGATAAACTGATCATGGCTTCAGTTCTTGATATATTTGTTGGAATAAACTGATCATGGCTTTAATTCTTGAAATGACTGTTGGAAAGGAATGCCTCAGTATGAATCTTGAAAATGATTTTCTGGCTAACCAATTCTGAGAAAACTCGCACTGAGCAACAAATCTTGAACTGATTCACAAATGGATCTGGAAGATACTTGCCCCTGATAGGATCACTGACCAAGTTTCTCAACTGTTTGAAATTCCTTGATGAGGAAAGCTTGTTTGCAAGCAAAATTGTTTATTCAAACATGGTAATTTTAATGCAAAGTTTATGCAAAAGTTTTGAATTCAAAATCGTTTTTGAAATGATGTTATTGGTGTATAGAAAATGCATCACTGGTAAAAACATAGTGGTTTATACTTTTAAAGTGAAAGAGAAAGCAAAGGTATGATACTAAAATGAATGATTCGCAAAAGATCTTAGGAGTCAGTTTACGCAACCTTGTTGTAGTATGCTTTCGAAAGAAACTTGTCTTTAATTAGGTCTCTTGAGGGTTGTAACATGGTCTGGTTCACGGTTTAAGAAATAAAGGATAAAGGCTCAAAATTTATTTGTACCTAACCCAATCTTCATGATGTTCTTCAGTCCTATGTTCAGTTAATTCAGAATATGCATTCAGGTTCCAAGAGATTTTGGAGTTGCATTAATGGTAGCAATGACGATGATTCAGAAGCTAAAGAATTTTTTAGACGGAAATCACTTCTTCTTACATCTTTTTGCTGTTTTGAGGACTTTTGTCAACTCTGGTGGAGAATTTTGAGTATTTAAAGACCTCTTCTAATTGAATTTATTATTCCCAACTTTTTCCTGAACTGTTTCATTTGGAATTACAGTCAGCGGGATGCCCGAGTTTTTACCTAAGTATCCTTTATAGGTTTTGACTTAGCGGGATTTTTCTTTTGATTTTATTTTCATTTCACTTTTCTTTTGGGAAAGATAATGACTGCCTTGCTTAATGATTACGGGGAACCATATTTGTCATTTTTGGTTTGGGAGCATCTTTGACACTTCTTGTTGTATGCATAGGAAAGCTTGACCGCGACCTTTATTGAAAGGTATCTTGCACGATTTCTCTTGTAATTGAATGCATAGCCAGATTAACTGAGAACTACCCATCCCCAGATTAAGATTGCAGGTTTTTTCGTATAGAAAGAAACTCCAACTTCTAAGCTCAAAGGGGTGAACGAGGGATTAACTTCCTTATTGCTCCGGTGTTTGGGAGTTGAAACAATGCCTGTACATCCTGAGCAAAGTTTTATTCAGAAGCATACCAGCAACAGTTATGGGTATTTCATTTTCGTCATCCTCCCTCAAATCTTTGTATAAACAAAAGCTTGATAAAGGGAGTAAACAAGATAAATATATTTGAAAGCAGTAAATGAAAATGATTTGAATTAAAACATTACAACTCTCATTCAATTAAACTTAACATGAAAGTACAAACAGTATTTGAAAGCAACAATTTTAACATAAACAATGGAAAATGAAAACAGAAAGAAAGATGGCCTAATGGCTAATCAGTAACAAGGATAAGTTGTCCTGTCTGAAACACTGGCTTTAGGAAGTGATTTGAGGGTACCCTGACTCAGTCTTTAGCCACTTTATTTTGGCAAAGGATTGTTGATAACATTAGGACATGCTTCTTTAAAAGTGAGAATATTTGCTTTCACCAATTCTTGCACTCTGTTTTTCAATTCATGGCAGCTTTCTAAATCATGACCGGCAGCTTCCTGATGAAATTCACAGTGAAGATCATATCTGAACCCGGCTGGAGGAGGATTTCGAGGAGTCAGAGGCCTAGTTGTAATCAAGCCCTTCTGTACCATTGCAGGATATAATTCAGTGTATGTCATAGGGATGGGATCAAAATGATCCATATTCCCTACATAATTATTATGATTTTGTGCAATATTCTGTCGTTGAGGAACCTGAATTGGTTGAGCATTGACTGTAGGAGTAATAGCTTCTACTTGTGGATGATCAATCTATTGAGGCCTACAGAGAGGTCCTCTTCTCTCAGTCGAGACAACATTTGCTTCTACCTCTTTCTTCTTCTGAAAGTTCACAAGGTATTTCTTTGTACTGTTAGAAGATTCAGCAGCTTTAGACACCTTACTGTTCTTGACTCCTTCTTCTAATCTTTGGCCAATTGTCACAATTGTCACCCGGTCTGTGATGCTGGAAGACACACTACCAATCATCTTCTCCGAAAAGAAAGGGGACAAGGTATCCAAGAACAAACCAGTTAGCTCTTTCTCTGCTAGAGGTGGTTCACCTTGAGATGCCAATTCTCTCCATCGTTGAGCATATTCCTTGAAAGATTATTTCTCATTCTGAGACATATTTTACAGTTGGCGAAGATCAGGTGCCATGTCAAGGTTGTATTTGTATTGCTTTATGAAAGCATCAACAAGATCTTGGAAGCATTGGATACGACCTTTCTCAAGTCCCATATACCATTTCAATGAAGCTCCACTCAAACTATCTTGGAAACAATGGATAAGCAGCTTGTCATTCTTTGTGTAAGCAGTCATATTTCGAAATTACATCACCAAATGACTTCTTGGACAAGTGTGCCCCGGTATTTCTCAACCTCAGGAGTCTTGAATTTTGCAGGCATAACCAGGTCAAAAACTAGGCACATGTTGTTAGTATCAATATTGAAGAACTCATTTCCCTCCATAGCTCTAAGTCTCTTCTCTAAAGTATGATATTGTTCTTTTAACTCTTTAAACTCGCCAAGATCCCACTGACTCATACTTCGAGGACTGGCAGCATGGTATTCAAAGAGAGTGTCCCCAAAAGCAGCTTATGCAGCAGGTTGATGAGAAGCAATATGAATGATTGGCTGAGGTTCAGTGAAAACTGGAGCTTGAAAAACTGGTCGGGAAGATTGGCCAACCATTAGAGTAATTGCAACAGGCGTGGAGTAACTCTGAGGTAACCCATACTCTGGCCATGTAGTATATGTATGCTGGATAGTTTGAGTGTCAACAACAGTAGTTGGGATTTTAGATATCACAATCCTTTGAGGTGGCTCTCCTCTAGAAATCAGGACTTACATCATCTCAGTAAGTTTGGCCATGCCTGACTTCAACTCATTGATTTCCAATCTGACTTCCATGTTGTGTTGTTCTTGGATTTCCATTCTCAATTTGACAGCAGCTCTAGTCCCGTAGTTGTGTTGAGGAATCAGCTTGACGGTACACGACTAACTGGAAGAAAGAAGAAACTGGGAATAAGATCCTGAACAACCTGGATGTATGCAGAATGATGCAAAGGATGCAAATGATATGCAATGCACTGCACAGTAACAGGATTACATGGTTCAGAGTCACGAGCCTGGCGTCAAAGGTACAACCCATAAGGTATGGACTAACCGTTATCACCTGTCGAACAAGTTTTTAAGAGGTTCCCAGAGTCTACATCCTTCCTTCAGATATTATCAACGTCCCGATTAACTTGGTAATTAGAAATATTCTCAGGAAAAACTCGTCAGAGCATAGTATCGTGTGACAACCATTTTTGGATTACTCCGTCATAGCTTCCGCACTACACCTAAAAGGCCAAGATGGGTTAGGTAATCTAGGGTCCTCAGCTTCAGCAGGCTCCCAGGTCGAAAGCAGTACGACTTCCCGATTACTCGGTAAACAAAACTACAATCAAAGGGGCCTCCAATATGTGGGGGATCTCATGTCTCCTTTTTTGGGATTACTCCCTAAAATTTAACATGACTATATCGTCCGTCCTATCTTAAGTTTTCCCCAAGTCCGGGTAGAAGACTTATAAGAAATCACCAAGCCCCTGAAAACCAGGAAAATCCAGACAAACATATATATAGAATAATGGGAAGTAATAAACATCAAGCAAAACAATATATAAACACTCATAGAAAAGAAACAAACAAATATAAGATTGACCCACTTAGGAATGGACTAGCAATAGGTCAATCTGTCCCCAGTGAAGTCACCACTTTTTCTATCGCGCGACAATCGTCGTCGTCGTTGAAGACAAGATTGAAATGAATAATGTGACAGTAATGATAGGAAAATAAATGTAGCGGTAAAGATTTGGGATTAAGCCATAAATTAAATTATCTCAACATAATGAAGTCGTCACCTCAGTTTATTATTTCCAAATGGAAATGGGAAAAAAGCGAACAAAACCCACAATGAAATAAAAGGTCAGAGATTGAGGTACGGGGGTCGGTTATGCAAAGGGATGGTGTTATCACCCTAAGCATCTATGATGCTCCACATGATCCACTTTGTTTGGTTTCTTTTAAAAAGAGTGTCATGTAAAGGTTTGCTTGCTAAAGAATGAATGAGTATTTGCAAACAAAAGAAAATGAAATGTTTTTTATTATTTTTGTTGCTCGATTTGGGTCGTAAGACTTGATGCCTACATACTCCCTTGTGCAATGGGAAAGTCAGATCACCGTAGTTCGGCTTGAAAATATTTGTCTGTTGATTGATTTTAAACGAAGAGACAAGTCATCATTGTTAGGAGAAAAATCTCGACTAACGCCCACAAGGTGTGAGAAAGATGGACCCTGCGTCAACAAGAGTGAGGGTTTGAGAATGCCTCTAATACTCAAGTGGAAAATTCGACATCTTTATAACCATGGGGATAGGAGAATGTTGCTCGACTATCAATGAATCATGTCTCATCTTGAAAAAAAGTTTGAAAGATAAAAGTGCTCGAGCGCACAAAAGTGTTTGAATGAGTTGAATTGTTTTTGTTAATTTTGAGAGATGTCGAAGTATGATTAAGTGAATTGAAGTTTGTTTAAAGAAAAGAAGTTTTAAAAGAAAGGGCACTCGACAAAGTCGAGGTTTATTATGAAAGCGGTTCGAGTTTATAAACAAAGAGGATTTTGAAAAAGATGAGAAGATTTTAAAAATTAAAGAAGATGGGAGGAGATGAAGGGATTATCCTAAAGCATAAGGTAAAAGCTAAGGAAAAGAACCATCTAACCAACAAGAAGCCAACACTTGACATTGTGAGTCAAGATAGAATTCCAATTCTTTGGATTGAAACCAAGAAAAGATATTAAACCTCTTGAGAAAACCAAGCTTTAATTGTATTAAGTATTCACAAAAATTGGGCAGAGTAATGACTATATACAGATGAATTCCATATTACAGACAAAGTATGTGATCACAATAACCTGCACACAAAACAAATAAGCAACCCAATGTCTTAGGGTAAACCCCAAGAACTCCAGAAAAAATATCAATTAAGGTCACAAGGTCTCCAACATAAGTCAAGGTTTCTACTTCTAAGTCCAAGAAGTCCAATACTCCATAATGCCAAGGATAGTAACCAAATAGTCCAAGTATCATTAATGTTTTTTATGGTTCATGTTGATTATTAAGTGTCTTCAAAAGGAAAAGAAAATATCAAGTGAGAAAAATAAAACTGACATAAAAGTAAATGCTCAAGTGAGCAAAGATGAAAATAGCATGAAATGTAAATGCTTAAATTAAATCGTACATAAAGTAAAGAGAATAAAATAAAAGTATGAAGTAAAGTCAATTGTTAGAAGTTAATGGTTAGTTGGATGACCATCTTGAAACTTGAATTTGGAACTCATTAGAGGATTGGTAGAACCAAAGCCTCTCAACAACAAGTTGCATTTGCTTTTTGTCAAGTATATCATCCATTTAAGAATCCTCAAGGCAACATTTAATGATCAATGATGTTTAAGTGATCCGCATTGACTAAAATTGATGAAGATTCATTAGAGGATTGGTAGAACCAAAACTTCCTAACAATGAATCTCAAGGTTTTTGGATCAAAGGGTTCAAATTAACATACTTGGGCTTGCAAACATAGGTTTTGGCCACGAATGATCCTTTTCTCAAATCGAGACAAAATTTAGCGCTATGTTAAGCAATCGTAAGTTGACTTATGTAGAAGTCGCACCTATTTTGAGGCCGGTCAATAGCAATCTATGTACTTCATGTTTGGATAAATGATATAGAGATCATTATCCCTTAACATGTAGCACAAATAAAAAATAAAGGGATAAGATGAAGAGTGAGGGGAATGATAAGCTAATTTGGATCACTACCTCAAATTTCTTTCATCTTTAAATTCAATCACTCATCTCAATGGATTAAAGCACTAAACATATCATTAATCCAAAGCACCAAAAATGAATTAAATAATTCACTCTTTGGTAGATTTGAATTAATGAATATTTATCCAACTTCATCTACAACCAAAGTCTATTGAATTTAAAGAGAAATTGGATATTTAAAATTGCAATACAAATCAACAATCAAAAGGAGTGAGTAGAAAAAGATAGATGGATCAAAATAGCCTCAAAACAAAGACGAAAAAGCATTTTTGTTCTGTTACAATCGATTGCGCTATGGCGGAAATCGATTGCATCAGTGCATTTTTAAAAAAATGTAAAATTCTGATGTGATAATCGATTACGCTATGAGTGCAATCGATTGCACCCTCTGAAAAACAGAAAAACAGCATTTCAAAAGGCCAAATTCTTGTTCAAACTTTCCATCAAACACCTTATGATCATGGATTTAATTGACCACGAATATTCCATCAAATCATGAGAAAATTGCACCAATGGAATCACAAAGCAATGCTCAATGAATCATACCCAAAGATCAACAAGAGATCACATTGTGAAAGATGAAAAATCCAACTTACCAAAGGTAGATCTAGAGAATTATCAAAATAACTTCAAGAATTTGCTTCAATTCAGCCCCAAGAATCAATTTCCCAAGCTTGAATGTAGAGAATTGATAAAGAAAAAGTGTTTGTATGAAGGTTTAGCTCAAAGGTTAGTAAGCTTCAATGCAAAGCTTACTCACTTTTTTTTTTGAAAATGGAGCTTTGAGTGAATTTGGTAGATGGAGAGAATTGAGAGATTTTTTAGCAAGGTGAATTTGGCTATCAAAAGCTTGAGATTTGAATGAAATGAAGCCTCTATTTATAGAGTTTAGGCTTGGGATTAGTGATGGTTTGGTACAACCGCTGCCCCTATTTAATTATCATTTTTCCAGATAGGCGGAAAGTAATTAAATACAAACATACCTGAATTTCGTCCCTGATGCGATGAGATGATAGCATATGTTATGAATGAATGCATGGACTCTTTTTTTACATATATTTTTTTGAATAATGTATGAGATGAGACAGACTCTGTGGGAATATGGAAAGACTTGAAACTAGAATCTTATGGTAGTTCAGATGAAATGACGTGGAAAGACACGCTAGGGAGACAATAAGATATTTCTGGATATCTGTGAGGGTGACAAAGAGTAACCATCAGTACTTGGAAAAAATATAAAAACTTGAGAAGGCAAGCAGCGACATTCAAGAATGGAATTGAATGAGGCAAGCAACTCTCTGGAAAAGACAATCAGAAGCATCTAGAAGAACCTTAGTTGTGGGATGATACCAAATTTGAAGTTACGTCAGAGTCGTCTAGGAAAGATGCTGGACCGAAAAGAAACACAACATCCAATATTGGCTCTGAATTAAGGGAAAACTCAATGTCTAATAATTGTCTTTAGACGAGAGAAAAGACCACAACACCCAATATTGGCTTTGTATGAATGGAAAACTCAATGTATAATAATGGCTTTAGACGAGAGAAAAAATCACAACATCCAATATTGGCTTTGGATGAATAGAAAGACTCAACGTCTAATAATGACTTTAGACGTGGGAAAGATCACAACATCTAATATTGGCTTTGGATGAATGGAAAACTCAACGTCTAATAATGGCTTTAGACAAGAGAAAAGATCACAACATCCAATATTGGCTTTGAATGAGGCGAGACAAGTCATGGCATCCAATAATGGCTTTGGACAACAATAAATATAACAACATCCAATATTGGCTTTGGACGGAAACAAAAGATAGCAACATCCAATATTGGCTTTGGATGGAAGAAAAGGTAACAACATCCAATATTGGCTTTGGATGGAAGAAAAGATCCAGACATTCAATATTTGCTTTGAATGAAAGAAAAGATGGTGGCATCCAATATTGGCTTTGGACGGCAACAAAAGTTGGTGGTATCCAATATTGGCTTTGGATGAAAGAAAAGGGAACGACATCCAATATTGGCTTTGTATGGAAACAAAAGAGACAACATATCCAAGATTAGAATTGGACGAAAGAGAGAAACAACTCATCCAAGATTAGCATTGGACGAAAGAGAGAAACAACTCATCCAAGATTAGCACTGGACGAAAGAGAGATAGCTGAACTGTGTGATATAGAGATCAATAGCAATCTATGTACTTCATGTTTGAATAAATGATATAGAGATCATTATCCCTTAACATGTAGCACAAATAAAAAAGAAAGGGATAAGATGAAGAGGGAGGGGAATAATAAGCTAATTTGGATCACTACCTCAAATTTCTTTCATCTTTAAATCCAATCACTCATCTCAATAGATTAAATCACTAAACATATCATTAATCCAAAGCACCAAAAATGAATTAAATAATTCACTCTTTGGTAGATTTAAATTAATGAATATTTATCCAACTTCATCTACAACCAAAGTCCATTAAATTTAAAGAGAAATTGGATATTTAAAATTGCAATCCAAATTAACAATTAAAAGGAGTGAGTATAAAAAGATAGATGGATCAAAACAGCCCCAAACCAAGGCAGAAAAAGCATTTTTGTTTTGTTACAATCGAATCGATTGCATCAGTGCATTTTAAATAAAAAAACATAAAATTTTATTGTGACAATCGATTACGCTATGAGTGCAATCGATTGCACCCTCTGAAAAATAGAAAAACAACATTTCAAAAGGCCAAATTCTTGTTCAAACTTTCTATCAAACACCTTATGATCATGGATTTAATTGAGCACGGAAATTCCATCAAATTATGAGAAAATTGCACCAATGAAATCACAAAACAATGCTCAATGAATCAAACCCAAAGATCAACAAGAGATCACATTGTGAAAGATGAAAAATCCAACTTACCAAAGGTAGATCTAGACAATTATTAAAACAACTTCAAGAATTTGCTTCAATTCAGCCCGAAGAATCAATTTCCCAAGCTTGGATGTAGAGAATTGATAAAGAAAAAGTATTTGTATGAAGGTTTAGCTCAAAGATTAGTAAGCTTCAATAAAAAGCTTACTCACTTTTTTTTAAAAATGGAGCTTTGAGTGAATTTGGTAGATGGAGAGAATTGAAAGATTTTTTAGCGAGGTGAATTTGGCTATCAAAAGCTTGAGATTTGAATGAAATGAAAGCTCTATTTATAGAGTTTAGGCTTGGGATTATTGATGGTTTGGTAATTAATTCTTGGAGCCAAAATTTGAATTAATGATATATCTTTCAAAAAATAAAAAAAAATTGGAGCCAAAATTTAAATTAATGATATATCTTTCAAAAATGAAGAAAAATTAGAGCCAAAATTTGAATTAATGATATATCTTTCAAAAATGAAGAAAAATTGGAGCCAAAATTGACAAGCTTGAAATTGCTGACTTTTTTTTCAAAATTCCACTCTGCAATCGATTGCACTCTGAGAGCAATCGATTGCATCAACATTTTTTTCAAATATTGTGCAAAATGCACTCTGTGCAATCGATTGCACCCTATGAGCAATCGATTGTACAGTGAAAAAATGAATTTTTTTGATTATTTTTCTTTGCAAATAGAGATTTTAGGGAAATAATACCGGAAAACCTTATTTGTCAGATGCTTTGACTCGGTACCTACAAAACACAAATATGCAAAGACAAAGACAAATATTTTTTGTATTTTGATTAGAAGTTAGTCAACAACGCAAGAGAAAACTTAAAGATAGGATGCAAATATGATGAATGAAGCTATTTGTTAATGATTGTGACCAAACGACAAAATTTGATATGAAAGTGCGACTGAAAAAGTTAGGGGAGAAATTTAGGGTACAACAATTCTAATTTGATTATATCCGGAAAATTCGTCCATGAATGAGAATTCTTTGAATTTTGTTGTACTATCAACCAACATGTCAATATGTGGCAATGGAAAATCATGTTTTGAACTAGCTTTGTTTAAATCTCTATAATTTACGCACATGCGAACTTTTCCGTCTTTCTTTGGTATCGGGACAATATTGGAAATATACTGAGGGTACACTGATGTTAAAAGAAAACCGACATTAATATACTTTAAAACCTCTTCTTTAATTTTTACTTCCATATCAGGGTGAGTTCTTCGCAATTTCTACTTGAATGGCGGGCACTCTGGCTTTAGCGGCAAATGATGTTACACAAAATCAATATCCAACACAAGCATATCTTGGTAGGACCAAGCAAAGATGTCCACATACTCTTTCAACAGTTCAATCAACCTGCTCTTCACATCGGGATGCAACAATGCTCCAATCTTGACTTCTCTTAGATCTTCCTCTGAACCCAAATTGATTGTCTCTGACGGCTCTTTATATGGCTGAATGACACTTTTCTCGCGCTCAAGAAACCGTGAAACCTCTTCTGGAATTTTATCATATTCTTCTATTTCGGCCTCATACGCGGGATATTAAAAGTTGGGAGAGGGTGCAGGGTCATTGTATTCAACAGAGTTTTTAATTAATCTGCACATATGATTTATGATTGCTTTTAGAAACTGACACATATAGCAAGTGATTATACATATTTATTTACAATTATTATTTATTCCAAAAGGGTTTTTTTTATTACCAATTTTCCAAGAAAAGCAAAAAAATAAAGACACAATTTGGGAATCAAAGACAATTTTTATTAATTATTTTAATGATCAAAGCAAACAGATAAGCCCATAAAATATTAACTTTCATCTTGGGCGGAGTGAAAGATTTTTGAAAAGATTAACAAAAACAAATTACATTGAGATGTGAATAGATATGAACGCAAGAGGGAACATCAATAGTGACCCAGTTCTAGACTCTAACTCCATGCGTCACATAGTTCGGCATCTCCTGCTCTTATTCATCCTCCACAATGGCATTAATCCTAGGAACAATTGGATGAAGGTAACCTACATTGTGAAAGATATCATGATATTTGCCTAAAGAAGACTTCGGCTTCATATTCTCACCTTTATCATTATTCACAGAAAATCCCAAACCAACCTTATTCTTGTTCACCGGCGGATCAACAATTTTCCCCCATACTTTACTAGGGCCATTACACACAACCTATTGAGCATCTTTGAATGAAGCAATAGAATTCTCATTCTCCCTTACATTATCAATGGATAAAGCTTGGAACTGAGTTCCAACAACAGCTTCATCTGCTTCCACAACACTGAAAGAGGATAAATGAGATATTAACAATGCTTCCTCTCCATTTATGATAACCACTTTTCCTTCACGCACGAACTTCAGCTTTTGGTGCAAAGTTGAAGTGACAGCCTCTTTCTCGTGTATCCATGGTCCTCCCAGTAAATAGCTGTAAGCGGGCACAATATCCATAACTTGGAAAGTAATCTGAAACAAGTGTGGGCCTATATGAATAGGCATATCCACTTCCCCGATAACAGACTTCCTTGATCCATCAAAAGCTTTTACAATTATAACACTTGGGCGCATGGGAGCTCCTTGATGCTTCAGCTTCATGAGCATGCTCCTAGGTATGACATTTAAAGCGGACCCATTATCAATCAACACATTTGACAATGAATCATTCTTACAGTTCATGGAGATATGGAGAGCCAAATTATGATTCCTTCCTTCGTCAGGAAATTTGTCATCACATAAACTTAGGTTATTACAGGATGTAATATTCCCTACCACACTGTTGAGTTGGTCCAACGGCATATCACTTTCCACGAAGGCTTGATCCAACACTCTCATCAAAGATTCCCTGTGGGCAGAAGAATTCATTAGCAAGGCTAGAATAGATATTTTTGATGGTGTCTGGAACAATTGATCTATGATCCTGTAGTCGCTCATATTGATAATCTTCAATATATCATCCACATCTTTCTCTAGAGTAGCACCGCTGGATTCCCTTAATGCTTTCCTAGGTTCAAAACTTTCAACAGCCTTCTTGTCAGCATTAACATTCCCTCAAATGACAGGTGCGAAAACACGGCCATTTCGGGTTACTCTACTGGCTTCAGCAATATTCTTAACATCAGACAAAGGTTGGATAGGAACTTCCACACCATCCTCTAAGATTGTAGCATTGTATTTGTATGGCATGGCCTTGTCTGATTCGTAAGGAACATGACCCTATAAGAAAATCACCACTGGAGCAACAATTGGCTTGCTATATTACTCAATCTCTATAGAGGCGGGAACACTGAAACACGGCACAATAATATTCACCCTTTCTTCAGAATATTTGGGCATTACAGAATCATTGTTGAAGGACATATCTTCATCTGAGGAAAATAATTCATCTGCAGAAGCATATTCATCATCTGACACAGTCTCATCTAAGCAATATTCAATCACATTAGTCCCATTGTAATCATTTTTATGACCTAAAACTTTGATGGTACCATTATCCAATAACAACTGAATACCCCTTATCACAATGGAACAACCTCGAGAATCTCTGCAGTAGATCCGACAAGATTCATAATGGTGTTCTACTTGACCATTCATGTGGCAGAAGGTAGCGTGCAACTGCACCAAATCATCATTCATATGGTTCACGTCAAAGATTTGGGATTCTCCAGGACATCCAAAGACCATGTTCACATCTTCCTCGTATTCTTTCCTAGGCATGATGATATGAATGAGGCCTTCGTCCATCATTTCTTGAAGATCAGCCTTTATCTTATCACACCCTTGTATATCTGTACTGCAAATACCACAACCAGCATGGTCATATGTATAGTAACTAAACTCGCAGAGGTCAACATGCATCTTTACCAAATCTCCTCTAACCAGGTTGATATAAAAAAATATGGAAGTCCCCTAGACAACCAGCAACCATGTTGATAGTATTTGCTCCTCCATGTTTTGGCAAAGGATTATCTTTTATGTTAGGGCCAACATCTTTAAAGGACAAAAGGCCATATCTCACCATATTTTGTACCTCAGTTTTCAGAGGATAACAATTTTCCATATTGTTCCCTGGTGCTCTCTGATGAAAAGTACACGTCTGATCTGCCTTATAATACCAAGGAAAACGTGATGGTATAACGGGGGGCGGCCTGGTCTGAACCAACTTTTTATGAATCAATGTTGGGAGTAACTCTGTATAGCTCAATGGGATAGATTCAAAAGCCTCTCTCCTCTGATTCTACCCTTGATTTCCTTGGGAGGATGGTCTTTCATAAGAAATTATGGTTAGAGCCTGTGATCGGTGGAAATAGAACTGACTGTTTTTTAGCTGGTTTCACGAAATTTCGCGGTAAGCAAGAGTCGCCACCGTCTTTTATGTTCTCCAACATGGAAAGGACAAAAGCACAGCAAAATTCCTTATTCTAGAATGTTTCTCGGTTCGGGAGGTAGATTTATAGAAAGGGAAGGTGTTAGCACCCTTTCTATCCATGGTTATCCATGGGCTCTTAGGTACTTGCTCTTATGTTTTCAAAATTTGTTTGCTTTTCAAGTGTGTGTGGGTTTTGAAAAAGTTTCGTTTGAAAAATTTCTAAGTAACTCTTGTATCTGTCCTCAAGAGTGTATGAAAAATTTGTTTGAAATCTTTTAGAAAGTGTGAGGTGTGAAAAGTTGTTTTGTTTTGTTTGAAGAGAGCAAGTACCTAGGAGAATCTACCTACTCTAAGGAATTAGGTTGTGTAAGAGTCCTTTAGATAGTGTTATCCCACCATTGAGAGGTAGGTAGCACCATCGTTGGAGGTATTCGGGTCAATTCGATTATCGGGACAATATGGTCACCGAAGCAATGGTAGGACACCTTAGTGGTAACCCTAATGTCCTAGATCCTTTGTATCTGAGGCAACCGTTTCGAGGCAACTGGATCTTTAGACAAAAGGGCGACCTCTAAGACACCCTATACTTGATGACCACGTTTCGAGGCAACGAGTGAAGCGTACCCTAGGAGTGGCATGTGCTTTGTGTGTTGTATTCAGTTAATGTTTGTCTTTGCATGTTATTTGTGAGCTACAGATTGGTTTTATTTACATACATTCTTGCAGGCATTTTTTAACAGTTAGGGGTGCGGAAAGTAAATTGCGGAAATATAAATTCTACGATATTACAAGGCGCGGGTCTATACATCGCCAAAAATACAAAGACCCGTTTTGATAAAGTGAGTACGAGAAATTAAATAAAGCGGTAAACCTATTTACTATTACATTCTTGGAAGCAATTACATAATAATCAAAATAAAATGCGCGCGAATAAAAGTTAATCGGGAATGCCTTAAGGGTTTTGACCCTTTTAAGAAAAGAAATGAATTTTTTTGTCTTTTTTGTGATTAACTGAAATTAATAACTAATAATTAAACTAATTAATTAATTTATTAAAAGAAAAGATTTTTTTTGTGTTTTTATGTTTTTATGAAATAAAATAAAAGAATTAAAATTCTAAGTTAACCTAATTCTAAATTATTTTAGTTATTTAAAAAAGTTAAAATTGCCTAATTAAAGCTAATTCAATTATTTAATATTTATTTACAAAAATAAAATAATAATAATAATAATAATAATGTTAGTTCTTTTTTTTTTATTTTTTTTTATAAAAATGTTAGTTTTGTTAATTTAATGATAGAATAATTTTTGGTAATTTTTTGGATCAATTTTGATAATTAAAAGCAATTAAAAGTCAATTTAATGATTATTTAACAATTAATTAAAATATGCATGCAAAAATATTAATTTTAATGTCAAAAATTAAATAAACATTTTTCTGATTAAAATGCAAAAGGAAAATATTTTGTGATTTTTTTAAATGCATGAGAAAATTATTTGAAGATAAACTAAATTAGGATGAAAATATAAAAAAAAATAGAAAATATAGAAAGCATGTTAATTATGAAAAATAGTAAAGAGAAAATGTCAGTGCCAAGAATCGAACTCATGCCCTCTGGAGAAATCAACCAACATGTTACCAACTGAGCCAGCTGTCTTTGGTGTCTATACTCTGCAAGCAATTGGTTAGAAATGAAAGCGTGGCATGTTTGAATTTTAAACACAGTCAACACGCGTGGGGCCCAAGTGTAACATGGGAACGAATCAGAATGCGCTATCGTGCCACGCCAACCATGCCTGAGTCCACACCAGTCAACGACGCTGGAGCCCTAGCTCCGGTCGTCTTCTCCGGCGAGCACCATGGTCGATCCTGCAAAATAGGAAAAATCAAAGCAAAAGAATGACCTAGTCACCCTAATTCGACCCCTGCGGATTCAATGATGCCATTGTTTTGGCCTGAAAACGACTGTACAGGGAGCTTCGAAGAAGATAACCAAAACGGCCCTAGCAATGGCAGGTCCTTGTTCCTGCGTTAGAGCTTGCATGCTATGCATCAAATGCATTCTAATAAGTGTCCTGAGTTCACACAAACCATCAAAAACAAATAATGACGCATGAAATATGAAAAACGAATTCAAGAATTTTAACAAACCAATGAGAATTAGGGAGCACGATCTGGGATGATTTGGCTTCGTGTAAGGGTTGGGAATGCTTGCTGCTATGCCTAGGAACACGATTGAATCCTTAAAACTCCTTGAAACTTGCTAAAAAAATGAATCCGAATTTGTCAATTTTGTGGAAAATTTGAGAGAATTAGGGTTGCCGTTCTAGGTGTCTCTAGGTTGTGTATACTGTATGAGAGGCTTCATATATGTTAGTGAATGAGAATCAAACAATACATGAGTCTTTAACCCTTGCCATGAAGTCTTGAGATTTCCTCTTTATCACCATTAAAAGCATTTGCCTTTTTTGTCCAAAATTTGAATTCCATGCTCATAATGGACCTTTACACGAATTTGGTATGTGGATTATGGTGTATCAAAGTTATTCAAACCAAAAGATATCCCTTAATTAATTTTCTTGATTTTTATTTGAATTCTAAAGATTTAAAATGAATTAAATCAAATAAAATTAAACAAAAATAGAAAAATTAATTTTTAATCTTGAAATAAATCATGGGAGACGTGGGTGGCATGACAAGGATGAATCAAGTGGAAAAAGTGGGCCCCTTTGTCAAAAATTGATGTTTCAAGGATAGTTGACTTTGGCCATTTCACAAAAATTTCCCAACTTCTCCAATGCATATCTTGCTCAATTTTGATCATATGAACATGTTCTTGGACATTTTGGAAAGGTCTTGAAGTCCTCTAACCAATGCCTTTGGTCCCATGTCATTTTGATTTACCAATCTCAAGTTATGGTCTTTGACTTAAAGTGCCTTTTTGTTGACTTTTGAAAATGACCTATAATGTTGAAATTGATAACTTTTTGTGAGAGCATTTCTTGGACTTGGAATGTGAAGATGAGTTGTAGGAAATGCCTTCCCCTTCAAGATGAGCATTGGATGGGATTTTTCTGATGAACCATGAAAAAGTTATGCCTTGGTCAAGTTACAGTTGACTTTTCAGCTGTCCAAAAATAGAAACTTTTGACACCTTGATGATTTTTGAGCCATTCTTGTGAAATCATGGTCAAGATTTGACCAAATGATGATTGTGGCTTCAAAATAAGACGTTGACCAAAAATTTTGACTTTTGACTGCCAAATGTCCATTTTGCCCCTGCAGTTGATTGTGAAGCAATTAGGGTTTTTGACTGTGCAACTTGACCTTGTGAGCCTTGAAACTTGACATGTAGGTGTTTGACAATGTATATGAGCATATGGGACTTGATTGGACCCTTTAAAACCTCAACATCCTTGCAAGAACCAAAACCCTAATTTGACTGGCTTAGGAGGATGGTTGACTGTGTAGCCCTTGAGTAGACTTTGAACCATCTGAGGTGATGCTTGTCAAAACTTTGAAGAATATGGGAGGGAAAATTTTGGGGTACAACAGTTGCCCCTGTTCAATCTTCTTAGACCTGAGGATGTAGATTGGCTTGTGTGCCTTTCGTGATCCGAAGGTGGAAGATGATTGAACACTAGAGTGCCCAGAAATTTGCACTCACATAGTAGAATATCAGCAGTGTGATGGCGGGAATGGGCTTATAGATGCCATTTGGAAAGATGGTGGAGAGGAGGATGGGCTTATAGATGCCATCTGGAGATGTGACAGAATTTTGTCGGGAATGGGCTTATAGATGCCATTTGGAAATGTGATGGATAGTTGTGGAGAATGGGCTTATAGATGCCATCTAGGTGTCGATCGCGTAAGAGATTCCTTAGCGAGAACTTGCGTACCTGAGAAAGATAATTTTCTGGCCTGTTACAGGTGTTGATCCTCACTCAGTCGCTCACAGACATGCCCTGGCTAGATACAGGTATCGAATCTGGGACTTCGAAAGGTTGATGGGTTGTCTCTACTGACAGGTTATCTCAGAAAAATCTTTAGGATTTAACTGAACCAGAGGAGGTTTTGTCTTTCTTGACGAGTTGTCTCTTTGGACGGGTTGTCTTCATGGACGGGTTGTCTTTATTGACAGGTTGTCTATAACGACTGGTGTCTATAATGACGAGTGTCTATGACGACGAGTGTGAGTGTCTATGACGACGAGTGTTTATAACAACGAGTGTCTATAACGAATGGTGTCTATAACGACTGGTGTCTATACTGACGGTTGTCTATAACGACGAGTGTCTATAATGACGAGTGTCTATGACGACGGGTGTCTATGACGATGAGTGTCTATAATGACGAGTGTCTATGACGACGAGTGTCTATGACGACGGGTGTCTATAATGACGGGTGTCTATAACGACGAGTGTCTATAATGACGAGTGTCTATGACGACGGGTGTCTATGACGACGGGTGTCTATGACGACGGGTGTCTATGACGACGAGTGTCTATAATGACGGGTGTCTATAACGACGAGTGTCTATAATGACGAGTGTCTATGACAACGGTTGTCTTTGACGACGGGTGTCTATGACGACGGGTGTCTATGACGATGAGTGTCTATAATGACAGGCTGTCTCAAATGACGAGGTGTCTATAACGACGGGTGTCTATAACGACGAGTGTCTATGACGACGGGTGTCTATGATGACGGATGTCTATGATGACGGATGTCTATGATGACGGATTTGCGTCAGAAAAATCTTTTAGGAACCGGATTTGTCTTCTTTGACTAGATTTGTCTTCTTTGACTGGATGAGCATCAGAAAAACCTTTGGGATTTAACTGGACTTGTCTTCTTTGACTGGATTTGTCTTCTATGACTGGATTGGTCTCTTTTTACTATATTTGTCTACTTTGACATAGCTGATCATTTAACTGCATCCTACCTGAAAGGTAAAGGTCAGTCATATGAAATGCATGATATGGATCAAGCAATGAGGTTCTCATGTATGAGATTGTATGATATGATGCGTGTATCATGACAATGTGATGTTTATGAATGTATCTTCGTCTAGGAAAGTAAATCCTTGACGTATGCCAGGAAGCTGCATCCTGGGCTGATGTTGAAGAACAGAGCTCTTCGTTTCCGCTGGGGGATGATGATTACAAGAATAAACCGGTAGGAGAAGATGACTCCGTTGGGGAATAAACTTGTTGGAGAGATTACTCTGCGGGGAATTACTCTGTGGGAAGAGATGTTTCGCTGAGGTTTTGATGATAACTCCGTTGGGGATTCCATTGATGAGCTTTGTTGGGGAATTGATGAACTCCGCCGAGTGATAGGAAGAACTTCGCCGAGGACGATCTTTCCGTGGAAATTAGCTGAGGATAACCCAGTTATAAGTTCTGGTGGGGAATAACTTTGAATAAAGCCGGGGAAAAGCGTTCGTACTCTGCCGGTGATAAGCTTCCAGAATCTACTGGGGATGAGCTCCCAGAATCTACTGGGGAGATTGATTCAACTCTCCTGAGGAGACTTTTGAACTGTACTGGGGAATGGCTCCACTGGGGTGTCTGGTATTCCGCCGGGGAATAATCTTATATTAAGACGGCCGGGGATGCTTGCTTAGGAACATCTGCATACTGCTGGAGAATATTGAGATTTTCTGGGGATACCCAACTTCCTTAAGGCTGACAGTAGACTAACTCTGCTTGGGGAGAGCGTTGTTGACTTGCTGGAGATACTGTACCTTGTCAGGGTTGACGGGAGACCAACTCTGCTCGGGGGAGAGTATTGCTGAATCTTATCTTACTCTGCGGGGAGTGAAGGTATCTTGGTCACATTCTTCAGTTGAACCTACCTTAGTACCTTGGTGGACAGAGCAACTAGATCGCTTAGACAACTCATATTGCCCCTGTTTCTGACGTGAGAGAAGAAGATACCTTGTGAGGTGTTAGACAACTGCCGATTCGACAAATCTTCTTTTGGTAGGCAAGTGACGAGATGACGGGACATAGTCGTACGCTTTTGATCCCTAACTTTTTCCTGGACCGCCCTTTCGGGTTTTCAGTCCATCGGGATACCCTTTTTTGCCCAAGCTGCCTTTTCAGGTTTTCGACTTGCCGGGTGTACAGATTTTTTCATTTCATCCCTTGTTTTTGCCCGAACCCTTTTGGTTCGCCGGGAAGCCCTTATTTTAGCCTAGGTGTGTCAACCTAGCGGGTCTTTGATCATGCGTAGTATTTTTTCGACTATGTCCACGCTCTCAGAATGTAGGGAGATGCCCCTGTTATTGTGTTGCCATGCGACCAGAAGATGTTTGATCAGGCAAGATTCGTAGCTGGAACTCATGTCCAATGCCCCAGGTGACTCAGGCGGAGATTTGCCCCAGGCTATTAGGCATTTAAGAGATTCTCTGAATCTTGACTGGACTGCCCCAGATGATGGACAATGATCATGCCATGCCCCTTGATTGGAGGTGCTTTTGTTCATTAGACATTCTTCGTGCGAATTTATATGTTGTTCGAACAAATAGTCACATGCAAACAGTGTTATTTAAAAATGCAAAGCTTATGTCTGTCTTGAAGTTTTTTGAAAATGCATTTTTTTTTCATAAAAACAAGTGAAATTTTTTGTAAACTGTGATGTCAACTCGTTATTTTGCCGCAATCCCTAAGGAGTCAGGATACCTTTCGTAACAGTATGCTTTCGAACTAACCCATGCTTCAGCTAGGACTTTTGAGGGTTGTAGCATGGCTTGGTTCACGGGTTAAGAAACAAAAGATAAAGGCTCAAAGTATCTGCACCCACCCGCTCTTCGTGATGTTCTTCAATCCTAAACTCAGCCAATCGTGCGTTAGACCTTGTTGAATCTTTGCTTTGATATATCAGTGATGGTTCGGACATTGACGATTTATTTTGAATAGGCAGTCATTCCTTTTTTTGGTTGAGGGTTTGTAGGACCTCTTTCTTTTTTATTTCATTATCCCTGTTTTTGCCTGAACTGTTTCTTTTGTGATGACAGTCAGCGGGATGCCCCAGTTTTCGTAAGTCTCCTTCATAGGTTTTGACTTATTGGGCTTTTATTTTGAGAAATGATGACTGCCTATCTTTGTGATTATTCGGAACCATCACTGTCTTTTGTTTTGTAAGGACTTTTTGGTGCCATTCATTGTGCACTCGGATCAACTGAGAGAACTACCCTGCCCTAGGTTATGATTAAGGGTTTTAATTTTCGAAAAGAAAAACTCCTACTTCTTTGGCTCAGAGGGGTTGACGAGGGATTATCTTCCTTATAACTCCAGTGTTTAGGAATTGAAACAATGCTTGTACCTCATCAGCGGGGTTCGTTCAAAAGCATATTGTAAATGTCGTGGTATCGTTTTCGTCATCCTCCCTCAAGAGGCTTAGAATTTTTCAATCAAGAGTTGATCATCACAGAAATATGAAAACAGTTTGCATATAGTGAATACGAAATAATTACTTCAAAACAGACATGTGTAATGCATTAATGAAATAACATCGTTTGACATGAATACAATGTTTGAACAATCAAAGAAAAATACAACTTGAACATTCGAATGAACAAAAAAAAATTTCTAATCCTAGCCATGTTTTGGCAAGGGAGCAGTGATCATATTGGGAGTCTCTGGAGAGTCGAACTGGACTTCCTTTGCATCGATCAGATCCTGAACCTTATTTCTCAAAGTCCAACAATCATCTGTAGCATGCCCCGGGCTGTCAGAATGATAAGCGCAGCGAACGTTGGGGTTATACCTTGAAGGTGTCCTGTTGGGATTCTTAGGAGGGTCCCTTAGAGTTACCAACTTGGTCCCCAGCAGCTGTGGCAATATCTCGGACAAGGTCATGCCGAGGGGAGTGAATTGCCTTTTAGGTCTCTCTTCCCTTTGTTGGTTGCGATGTTGAGGAGCACCGGCCGGTTTTGAAATAACCACCGCGTTGACAGCACTAGATTCTTTCTTGGATGGTCTCTTCTCAGTGTTCGAGGAGTCACCAGTTTGTATCTTTCCAGACTTGATACCAGCTTCTATCCTTTCACCAGTCAAGATCAGATCTGTAAACCCAGCAGAGGAATTTCCAATCAGATGGTTGAAGAACGGACCAGACAGGGTCCCCAAGAACATATCAACGAGTTCACGGTCAGTCAGAGGTGGTTGCACCCTTCCAGCAAGGTCTCCCCACTTTTGCGCATAATCTTTGAATCCTTCGCCCGTCCCTAGTGACATACCCTGGAGTTGGGTACGCGTAGGAGCGAGGTCAGCATTATATTAGTATTGCTTGTAAAAGGCAGCAGCGAGGTCCTCCCAGTTGCGGATACTGGCTCCATCCAGCTGATAGAACCACTCGAGTTGAGTCCCTGACAGACTATCCTGAAAGAAGTGAATCCACAAATTTTTGTCAGCCGTGTAGGGCTGGATCCTCCATATGTATGATCTGAGATGCAGCTTAGGACAGGATGCCCCGTCGTATTTTGCAAAAGCAGGTGCTTTGAATTTGTGAGGGATTACCACCCCAGAAGATAAGCCTAGGTCTCCAAAGTCCAACCCAGGCACACGTTGAATCTCCATAGCGTTTAACCGGTCCTCCAGCTGTTTGTACCTGTCCTCAGCAGGAGGGTACTGTTCATCATTGAAATCTGTCTCGGTGTCGGAGACCATGGGACTAGGAACCTCTCTCCCTTGTGGACTGCCTTTCCCGGCAGAGGAAGGAGTCTGATCAGCCTCCTTTTGTGATCCATTCCCAGATCTGCGTCTAGGGTTGAACAAAACAGTCCTCTTCTTCTTCTTCTGAATCAGAGTCTTCAATTCCTGTTGACCCTGGGCTAAGCTTATGACCAGCTCCTGGAACTGGGCGTTCTGGGCCTGGAGGGCCTTGATAGCTTGTCCATTGGATGATTCAGGATTCATGATGACTGCTGAAATAAACAGCGAAGAAGGTAAGTGCCCTGCAACAAGTGTACCTATAATGCAATGATATGTATGATATGCATGCAATGTTTTCAAGGACCTCGTGGGGTAAACAGAGAAACTTGTTAGAATTTGAATACGGTAGCTTGATTGAAGGAACTTCAATGTTGTTGAGAGTCCTTCTTTAAGAGTCAAGGCTCACCATATCGAGTGGGTCATAGCCCCTGACTCAAGTTATCAACCTTGGCTAGAGGAAAATAAATCCTCTTTGCCCCTTGCTAGACAGATGGTCCATCATGACCTGCATCACAAGCCCTTGAGATCCTTGAAATGGATTAGTCTTTATGCAGGATGTATGCAATGGTATGATGTTATGCTATGCATGGAGTGATGTAAGTAAACCCTGTTATGAGTCCAGATTAAGGACTGTAAACAAAACCTGCAAGAAACTCAAGTGTCAGATAACAAGCATGCAAGTAGTCAAGTTTGAAGGCACACAAGTCACACAGAGAGCCCTTAGAGTTTAGGCCAGCATGAAGTTCAGGTACTACCCTCTTTCAGTTTCGTTGGTTAAGACCTGTCCTATCAAAAGTAACCGGGTTCTAGAGGATCCCAATATCACTGACTACCCTCAATCGGTCATAACTCCAGCGTCGCAATCTTTTCTTGCGGCCAGAACCATCGCGAGAGTTTAGCCTCAATGGGTGTAGCATACTGCTACTGTTCTATGGCCAAGTTGGGTCACATTAGGGTTCTAAGGTCGGTTGGTGCTTAATGACTCCTCAGAAGACCCATATTCTCCTCGTTGCAACACAAGGGATATCGGTACAAACCAAGGTGCCACACCAACGTAGCCACTGCTTCACCCGTATCAGTTTATGCCGGACAGGTCCCTCACAGCTTATGCTACCTAAAAGGGTATCCCCAGATCCGGGTTAGGATCTATGAAAATCCGATGCAAAGCCCACAAATATAAAGCAATCAAAGCAAAGCAATTGAAAACATAAGTATGATCTAATCCTAAGGTACACCTCACTTTTATATCCCCAGCAGAGTCGCCAGTTCTGTGATCGGTGGAAATAGAACTGACTGTTTTTTAGCTGGTTTCGCGAAATGTCGCGGTAAGCAAGAGTCGCCACCGTCTTTTATGTTCTCCAACATGGAAAGGACAAAAGCACAGCAAAATTCCTTATTTGAGAATGTTTCTCGGTTCGGGAGGTAGATTTATAGAAAGGGAAGGTGTTAGCACCCTTTCTATCCATGGTTATCCATGGGCTCTTAGGTACTTGCTCTTATGTTTTCAAAATTTGTTTGCTTTTCAAGTGTGTGTGGGTTTTGAAAAAGTTTCGTTTGAAAAATTTCTAAGTAACTCTTGTATCTGTCCTCAAGAGTGTATGAAAAATTTGTTTGAAATCTTTTAGAAAGTGTGAGGTGTGTAAAGTTATTTTGTTTTGTTTGAAGAGAGAAAGTACCCAGGAGAATCTACCTACTCTAAGGAATTAGGCTGTGTAAGAGTCCTTTAGATAGTGCTATCCCACCATTGAGAGGTAGGTAGCACCATCGTTGGAGGTATTCGGGTCAATTCGATTATCGGGACAATGTGGTCACCGAAGCAATGGTAGGACACCTTAGTGGTAACCCTAATGTCCTAGATCCTTTGTATCTGAGGCAACCGTTTCGAGGCAATTGGATCTTTAGACAAAAGGGCGACCTCTAAGACACCCTATACTTGATGACCACGTTTCGAGGCAACGAGTGAAGTGTACCCTAGGAGTGGCATGTGCTTTGTGTGTTGTATTCAGTTAATGTTTGTCTTTGCATGTTATTTGTGAGCTACGGATTGGTTTTATTTACATACATTCTTGCAGACATTTTCTAACAGTTAGGGGTGCGGAAAGTAAATTGCGGAAATATAAATTCTACGCTATTACAAGGCGCGGGTCTATACATCGCCAAAAATACAAAGACCCGTTTTGATAAAGTGAGTACGAGAAATTAAATAAAGCGGTAAACCTATTTACTATTACATTCTTGGAAGCAATTACATAATAATCAAAATAAAATGCGCGCGAATAAAAGTTAATCGGGAATGCCTTAAGGGTTTTGACCCTTTTAAGAAAAAAAAAGAATTTTTTTGTCTTTTTTGTGATTAACTGAAATTAATAACTAATAATTAAACTAATTAATTAATTTATTAAAAGAAAAGTTTTTTTTTTGTGTTTTTATGTTTTTATGAAATAAAATAAAAGAATTAAAATTCTAAGTTAACCTAATTCTAAATTATTTTAGTTATTTAAAAAAGTTAAAATTGCCTAATTAAAGCTAATTCAATTATTTAATATTTATTTACAAAAATAAAATAATAATAATAATAATAATGTTAGTTCTTTTTTTGAATTTTTTTTTTTATAAAAATGTTAGTTTTGTTAATTTAATGATAGAATAATTTTTGGTAATTTTTTGGATCAATTTTGATAATTAAAAGCAATTAAAAGTCAATTTAATGATTATTTAACAATTAATTAAAATATGTATGCAAAAATATTAATTTTAATGTCAAAAATTAAATAAACATTTTTCTGATTAAAATGCAAAAGGAAAATATTTTGTGATTTTTTTAAATGCATGAGAAAATTATTTGAAGATAAACTAAATTAGGATGAAAATATAAAAAAAAATAGAAAATATAGAAAGCATGTTAATTATGAAAAATAGTAAAGAGAAAATGTCAGGGCCAAGAATCGAAATCATGCCCTCTGGAGAAATCAACCAACACGTTACCAACTGAGCCAGCTGTCTTTGGTGTCTATACTCTGCAAGCAATTGGTTAGAAGTGAAAGCGTGGCATGTTTGAATTTTAAACACAGTCAACACGCGTGGGGCCCAAGTGTAACATGGGAACGAATCAGAATGCGCTATCGTGCCACGCCAGCCACGCCTGAGTCCACACCAGTCAACGACGCCGGAGCCCTAGCTCCGGTCGTCTTCTCCGGCGAGCACCATGGCCGATCCTGCAAAATAGGAAAAATCAAAGCAAAAGAAAGACCTAGTCACCCTAATTCGACCCCTGCGGATTCAATGGTGCCATTGTTTTGGCCTGAAAACGACTGTACAGGGAGCTTCGAAGAAGATAACAAAAACGGCCCTAGCAATGGCAGGTCCTTGTTCCTGCGTTAGAGCTTGCATGCTATGCATCAAATGCATTCTAATAAGCGTCCTGAGTTCACACAAACCATCAAAAACAAATAATGACGCATGAAATATGAAAAACGAATTCAAGAATTTTAACAAACCAATGAGAATTAGGGAGCACGATCTGGGATGATTTGGCTTCGTGTAAGGGTTGGGAATGCTTGCTGCTATGCCTAGGAACACGATTGAATCCTTAAAACTCCTTGAAACTTGCTAAAAAAATGAATCCGAATTTGTCAATTTTGTGGAAAATTTGAGAGAATTAGGGTTGTCGTTCTAGGTGTCTCTAGGTTGTGTATACTGTATGAGAGGCATCATATATGTTAGTGAATGAGAATCAAACAATACATGAGTCTTTAACCCTTGCCATGAAGTCTTGAGATTTCCTCTTTATCACCATTAAAAGCATTTTCCTTTTTTGTCCAAAATTTGAATTCCATGCTCATAATGGACCTTTACACGAATTTGGTATGTGGATTATGGTGTATCAAAGTTATTCAAACCAAAAGATATCCCTTAATTAATTTTCTTGATTTTTATTTGAATTTTAAAGATTTAAAATGAATTAAATCAAATAAAATTAAACAAAAATAGAAAAATTAATTTTTAATCTTGAAATAAATCATGGGAGACGTGGGTGGCATGACAAGGATGAATCAAGTGGAAAAAGTGGGCCCCTTTGTCAAAAATTGAAGTTTCAAGGATAGTTGACTTTGGCCATTTCACAAAAATTTCCCAACTTCTCCAATGCATATCTTGCTCAATTTTGATCATATGAACATGTTCTTGGACATTTTGGAAAGGTCTTGAAGTCCTCTAACCAATTCCTTTGGTCCCATGTCATTTTGATTTACCAATCTCAAGTTATGGTCTTTGACTTAAAGTGCCTTTTTGTTGACTTTTGAAAATGACCTATAATGTTGAAATTGATAACTTTTTGTGAGAGCATTTCTTGGACTTGGAATGTGAAGATGAGTTGTAGGAAATGCCTTCCCCTTCGAGATAAGCATTGGATGGTGTGATACGGTGGGAGAACTGACTAGGGTTTTGCGTTTGTTTTCGCAAATGTTTCGGTTGAGCAAGAGTCGCCACCGACTTTTTTATTTTATCCTAAGGAAAGGTTTAAAAAGCACAGCAAAAAACCTTTGAGATTTTTCTTGGGTTCGGGGAGTAGGTTATAGAAGGGGAAGGTATTAGCACCCCTTCTATCCATGGTTATCCATGGGCTCTTAGGTACTTGCTTAGATCAACTTGCCTTGGTTTTCAATTGTTTGAAATGGTGCTTTGTGTGCGGTTTTGAAAATATTTTGAAAAATATGCCTTGTGCTAGGCTAACCTTGTAACAATTCTTTACTCGAATGTTTTACAAAAGGTGTTTTATCTTTTAAAAAGATGTTTCAAGGGTTTGAAAAGTTGATTTTGAAAGTGTTTGTGAAGTGGGTTTGGAAATTAGGCAAGTGTTTTCTTTGCAAATTGACAAGTACTTAAGAGTTTATCTACCCTAAAGTTTTCTCAAAGATTTTTGTTATGTTTTTAAACCTTTTGACAATTTTGTTCCACCATTGCATTTGGTGGACAATCTTGTCTTAGGAGATGAAAGGGACAGGCGCGGGTCATCGTTTGGACCATAATTGCAACGGTGTTAAATGTCTTTGGGCAATTTTCTTTAAGGGACTTGATCATTTGTTTTTGTCTTGTTTTGAAAAGTTTTATCGAGGGACCATGATCATTCAATTTGTTTGCTTTGCCCAAAGAAATTCAACATACAACATGGCCCATTTATTTGAAGGCAACAAAGTGGAGTACCCTAGGGGTGCAAGTGTGAGATGTGTTGTTTATTTTCATGCTCATTCATCTTGTATTAGGTCAAACTATTTTTTGTCGTTTTTCGCATGCAAACCCTAATTCTAACATGGCATAATTAGAAAGCGTATAAAGTGCGAAATTTAAATTCCTACGTTATTACAACATAATAATATAGGGAGGGGGGTACAAATTTACAAATGGGGGATATTTAGACAAGAATTTAAATCTAAATTATTACATCATTTTTTTTGAATATTTGCAAGGTAAATAAATTGCATGATTAAATAGAAATTAAATAAATATGCAAAATGCAAAAAGAAAGTTTTTATATGTATGAAAAAATGTTGTTTATGTAAAAATAAAATAAGAAAATAAAAAGGTATTATTTTTGAGTATTTTCATATTTAGGGCAAAAACCCTAATTTTAATCAAAATGTATATTAATTAATTAATTCACATAATATTTATTATTTGCATACAAAAATAAAACATGGTATATTTGTAAAAAGGGTCATTTTTTAGTATTAAATATTAAAAATAAAATATATACATTTTTTGGCATTTTTATTCTAAGTATATTAATATATATATATGTATATTTATATTATTTAAATATGTACTATATATATATATAAATAGTAATAATAATTAAATTTTTTAGAAAATAATATTTTTTATATGAAATATTTTCAGGGGGTTATATAAAATAAAAATGAAAATGGAAGTGTTTTTTACATGTTTTTCTATTTTGTTCTAAATAATAATAATAATAATATATATATATATATATATATATATATATATATATATATATATATATATATATATATATATATATATATATATATATATATATATATATATATATATATATATTTATGCACAAATCAAAAGAAAAATCAAATAAAAACCAAATAAAATCAAAAAATGAAGAGAAAAATATTTTCAAAATTTTAACATGCTGAGAAAAAATAAATGAATCAAATAAAAAAAGAAAATGTCAAAAATCATTAAAAATAGAGCAAATGGGCTTGGGGGTGAGAAAATGGAAATAGGGTGCAAAAAGAAGAAACCACACAGGCCCAGCCCATGTGGCTTCATCTTCAACCTTCGTTCAATAACATTCAAAAACGCGCGCCCTGTACTTCTGATGCTAGCTCCTGATTCCTGGCTTTTTAACAAAAACTCATAACATGAAAAATACTCAGCATGAAGAGACGATTCCAACCATGTATAGAACTTGACCTAACTCTCTAAGATGAGGGAGAATTTCTCCTCCCCCAAATCCTAACCTAATTTTTCTGCCATTTTCAAACTCCAAATTCTCTCTACTCAGGCAAAAGAAATGAAATGTAAAGCTATGTACATGTTCAGGGCTATGAGTAGAACCTTGTTTCTTCACAAACTTAAGACTAAAGATGCATGATAAGAGAGATACGAGTTCAAAATTTTACCTGTGCAGTTGAACTTCTATCTGGAGAATGAGGAGCTTTCAGTGCAAGGTGATGATTGGAAAAGCTTCCTTGAGGTTCAGGGATGCTGTTCCAATGGCTACTTTGTCTTGAAAGCTTCTGAATCAAGCTGTAGAACTTCACCTGCAAGTCAAAGATGTGAAAATGGTGGAAGTGGTTAGAGCAACTACAGATCGTGCCTTAGCTTCTGGATAGCTTGCATAGGTTGTAAGGAAGGTAGAGGAACAAGTTTGGACAAAAATGCTTGAAGGGATTGAGAGATAGCACTCAATCTGCAGGGCTTGCTCTGTTTGAGCAGTTTTGTGGTATTTCTGAGATGGAGAGTGTTTGAGAGGCAAATGGCTCGTGAAAAAGCTTGGTTGGGTAGTTTGGAATGTGTTTGATAAGTTCTTTCTTGTGTGCTAATGCTGGTATGAGAGTTCTTGTGAGATATGCAATGTTACTTGAATTTTAAGCAAACAAAGCAAGTTGGTGTTTTAGATCAGTAGGGGGCCTCTAATCCTGCTGCAAAGTCTCCCTTGATCAGAGCAACTTGTCCATAATCTTGTGCCAAAAGGATTTAGCTTGTACCTTGTTGATTTGCAATTGGACATAAAGCTAATCTTTTCAAGAATGGAAAGTTTACTTTATCTAAAAATGGATCAATCTTGTGTACAATGCTTGAACTCATGGAACAACACTTTGGCACAATGAACAAGCATTAAATTAAGGAGTGTAATTTGGTTTAAGGACCTGTAAAGTAGCACAAACTATGCTGAGTTCAAATTTGCAAAGTTATGGACATGGAACTTGGTCATGAACAAAGTGGTTTTTTGCTATATTGTGAAATTCGATTCTCTCTAACCATGAGGTTGTTTGAGAAGTTCTTGGACATTTTGGAAAGCTTGGAATGTGTACTACAATCCATCTTTGAAATGAAAATTGAAATTCCAAGTGGAAGTGTATGGAAAATGGCCTTGAAGTGGGGTAGAAAACCTTGTCAAAATAGGTTAAAATTTCACTAAGTTAAAAATGGTTTAGTGCCCTTATTCAAAAAAATGTAACTTGAGATACAAGCTTCAAATGAGAAAACTTTGTGAATCAAAGTTGTATATTATGAAACAAGCTACAACTTTCATGTTTTGACTTTTGTTTGAATCCAAATGGATCTTGGTGAAAAGGTGGGGCAAAGTTGGAAAAAAAATTAGGGTTTTTCATAACTTAGAAAAATTTTACGTTATGAAAAATTCCACTTTCTAACCCTAATTTGCAATTTGTGATTTCTTGGTGAACAAGTTTCATGATTTGGCATGTTTTGATGAAAAATGAATCTTGACTCTTGATTTTGATCAAAAAGTCAAAGTTTGACTTTTCAGTATACAGTCAAAACTGATCAATTGACTGGGAAATTCAACTGTCAATCTTGTGTACTTGGGATCTTTTGAACTTGTTGAGCATGTCAAGATAATTCCATGGGGTCCTTGAGTCCACATGTGAGCTTGGTTTGCCATTGGCTAGGTCAAACAGTCAAAAATTGCCTCTGTACAGTCAAAACCCTAAAAATGACCATTTTACCCTTTTAGTGATCTGATCAAATTTCTTGTGGAATATTGATCCAAACTTGATCAAATGGTTCATATGAGTTCATAATGTTGATGTGGATCAAATTTCATGAGATTTGACTGTCAATTGGCCACAGTTGACTTTTTCCCCAATACAGTTGATTTCTAGGTCAACTGTCCAATTGACTGGGCAAAACTTGGAATCAAGACTTGAAACTTGGTATGGATAAACTTAGGAGGTCAATATGAAGCAAGAAAGTCATCTTGGGCACTTTAGGTCAAAACATCTTTGTGCAAACACAAACCCTAATTTGGGGTTAGCAGTGCAAGGGGGAGTCTTGAGCAGATGAAACCCTAACTGGATCTTGAGCTTCAAGAGCTGTGTGAGGAGAAATCAATGAGAAATGGGAGGGCAAATTTTGGGGTACAACAGTTGCCCCTGTTCAATCTTCTTGGACCTGAAGAGTTAGATTGGCAAGCTTGCCTTTCGTGACTCAAGGGTAAAAGGAGATTGGACACTAGAGTGCCCAGAAATTTGCACTCATCAATGTACTGGATGCGGGAATGGGCTTAGAGATGCCATTTGGAGATGGGCTTAACGATGCCATCCGGGAGAGTGACAGAAACTTGTCGGGGATGGGCTTAAAGATGCCATCTGGAAGGGAATATTAGGAAAGTGTCCAAGCTTTGGACCATTTCTGAATTGGGGGTCTGAACAAGCCGTAGGTTGACATCCGTTGTTGGGAGGAACCTGCAAGCTGTTTTCAGGAAGTCGCATCTAAACAAGTTGATAGATTAACATCCGTTACTTGGGAAGAATCCATGAACTGTTTTCAGAAGTCTGGAAGAAGAAACTGAATAAGTGACAAGTTAACATCCGTTTACTTGGAGAACCCGTGAACTGTTTTCAGAAATCTTGAGATTGAATCAGCAATAGAGCAGCATCCGTTGTTGGGAAGCTTCCGTAAGCTGTCTTTAAGGAGTTGCATCTGAACAAGTTGATAGATTAACATCCGTTACTTGGGAAGAATCCATGAACTGTTTTCAGAAGTCTTGAGAAGAATCTGAACAAGTGATAGGTTAACATCCGTTTACTTGGAGAACCCGTGAACTGTTTTCAGAAATCTTGAGATTGAATCAGCAATAGAGCAGCATCCGTTGTTGGGAAGCTTCCGTAAACTGAATTCAAAGGTGTATCTGAACAAGCTGATAGATTAACATCCGTTACTTGGGAGGAATCCATGAACTGCTTTCAGAAGTCTTGGGAAGAATCTGAACAAGTGATAGGTTAACATCCGTTTACTTGGAGAACCCGTGAACTGTTTTCAGAAATCTTGAGATTGAATCAGCAAAAGAGCAGCATCCGTTGTTGGGAAGCTTCCGTAAACTGAATTCAAAGGTGCATCTGAACAAGCTGATAGATTAACATTCATTACTTGGGAGGAATCCATGAACTGTTTTCAGAAGTCTTGGGAAGAATCTGAACAAGTGATAGGTTAACATCCGTTTACTTGGAGAACCCGTGAACTGTTCTCAGAAATCTTGAGATTTGAATGATTTTAGTCTGTCGACTGATCTTACCTGAAAAAGGCAAAGAGTTAGTTGGATGCAATGCTATGATGCATGATACAATGTATATTATGGTGTTATGAATGTAAATGGATGTGCATGTAAGCTAGAGAGCTGTCTTGCATAGGATAGATGAATCCGGGACAGCGGAAGATAGAAGTATCCTGACAGCTGCCGGGGAAAATAAGTCCTGGGTCGTTACTGGGGAACCTGGAGCTTGGGTTGTACACCAATCTTCTGGGGAATTCTTGAAGTCTTCTACTGGGGAGTACCAAACTAGTGGACTTAATGCTGGGGAGGCCAGATTGAGAATCTTCAGCTTGGAGAGAAGTATCTCTGGAGATTTCACTGGGGAACTCAAGATTTTTCTTCCTAAAAACTCTGTGGGGAGAAGGTTTGAAAGTCTGACTCCGCTGGGGGTTGTCCATTTGAAGCTTTTGATCTGCTGGTGATACTGAGGCTTAAACTCTGAGGGAAAATGATTTCCGGAAGATTCTCCGGCTGGGGATTTGCAAAGATAAACTCCTCCGGGGATAGTATTGATAAGTTACTGTTGGGGGAATTTTGAGGAACTCCGCTGGGGATGGGAAGAATTTTGGCGAGCGCGATCTCCCCTGGTGATTAGCTGAGGATAACTCAGTTATAAGCCTTTGTGAGGAATAACTTTGAATAAAACTCGGAAGGGACGTCCGTACTCTGCGGGGAATACCTTTCAGAACCTTACTGGGGGTAAGCTTCGAGAGTCTGCTGGAGATAGACCTCAGGGTTTGCCAGGGATGTGGATTACAGATCTTGAGGGATTTCCTTTGAAAGGGTGTCCAAATATCCGTTTGTACTTTCATCCTATCAGTAATCCTTTTCTTAGGTTCAAATAGGAAGTGATTATGTTTCAAATGCATATGCCTATTTAACAAAACATTGGACGTTTCTCCAAATAAAACAAATAGTGCAAGAGAAAAAGAAAAGGGAAATGACACAAAGTTTTGGGAAGAGTATTTGTATTGATTTTCTTTGAGTATGTTTGTACAAAGGAGACAATCATCCTAGTAAGAGGATCTTGTCGTAAATATTTGAAAAATTTATACAAAATAAAGATGGCTATGTGAAATAATTCCATGGGATTCCATTCTGCTGTAGCTTTCACAACTCTGAACCTCTGTCCATTCAATGCTTCGTTTGACGATGGCTGGATTGATCAGAAACCTGGAACCGGTTGATGAAGAGATCGTCTTTGAAGTGATCCGACGAGACATAGTCATACGCTTTAATTCCCTAACTTTTGCCTGAATCGCCCTTTCGGGTTTTCGATCCATCGGGAAACCCCTTTTTGCCCAAGCCGCCCTTTCGGGTTTTCGACTTGCCGGGTGTACAGATTTTTTTTGTTTTTATCCCTAATTTTTTCCTGAACCGCCCTTTCGGGTTTTCGATCCACCGGGATGCCCATTTTTGCCCAAGCCGCCCTTTCGGGTTTTCGACTTGTCGGGTTATTTTATGCGTAGTATCTTTTGACTATGTCTGCGTTCGCAGGGTGCGGCAAATTGTCGCCGTCCATGGTGGTCAGAATCATCGCACCACCAGAAAATATGCTTTTGATCACAAATGGTCCTTCATATGTAGGAGTCCATTTGCCCCTGGGATCACTTTGCGGCAAGATGATCCGCTTGACTACTAGATCTCCGACTTGATACACTTGACGTCTGACTTTCTTATTGAAGGACTTGATCATCCGTTTTTGATACGTCTGACCATGACATATAGCTGCAAGTCGCTTTTCGTCGATCAGATTGAGTTGATCAAGTCGGGTCTGCATCCAATCATCTTCATTCAAACCTGCATCCTTCATAATTCTTAGAGACGGGATCTGAACTTCCATAGGCAAAACAGCTTCCATGCCATAAACCAAAGAAAATGGGGTTGCCCCAGTTGAAGTACGTATCGTCGTACGGTATCCATGCAGCGCAAACGGTAACATCTCATGCCAGTCTTTGTAAGTGACTGTCATTTTCTGAATAATCTTTTTAATGTTTTTGTTCGCAGCTTCAACAGCACCGTTCATCTTCGGCCGATAGGGAGATGAATTGTGATGATAAATCTTGAACTGTTCGCATAATGCAGTGATCATTGTATTATTCAGATTTGTACTGTTGTCTGTGATGATCCTGTCGGGAACACCGTACCGACATATGAGATTATGTTTGATAAAGCGGGCAACCACATTTTTGGTGACAGAAGCGAAGGAAGCTGCTTCGACCCATTTAGTGAAGTAGTCAATGGCAACCAGGATGAAGCGATGTCCGTTGGAAGCCGTGGGTTTGATCTCTCCAATCATATCAATGCCCCACATTGCAAAGGGCCATGGAGCAGTCAGGACGTTGAGGGGGACCGGAGGGATATGAACTTTATCAGCATAGACTTGACACTTGTGACAAGTACGAGAATGTTGATGGCAGTCAGCCTCCATGGTAGACCAGTAATAGCCTGCCCTTAGGATCTTCTTAGCCATTGTATGCCCGCTCAAGTGAGTGCCGAATGGTCCGCTGTGTATATCAGTCATGATCAATTCTGCTTCAGCCTTATCCACACATCGGAGTAATACACAATCATGGCTTCGTTTGTAAAGGATGCCGTTGCTCAGGAAGAACTTAGCAGTGAATTTCCTTAAGAACTTCTTGTCATTCACGGAAGCTCCTTCAGGATAATCTTGGGTCTCGAGATACCTTTTGATTTCATGGAACCAAGGTTGTTCCACTACTTCTTCGGTATTAATCTCGTGACAATGTGCCGGTTCATCCATTCGCTTGATGGTGATTTGGGGAGCCTCGTTATCCCAGTTGAGTTTAAACATGGAGGACATTGTGGCCAGAGCATCAGCTAGCTGATTCTCTACTCGCGGGAAATGCTCGAAGGTAATTTGCTCGAAGTGAGGCAACAATGTTAGAACATGTTCTTTGTATGGAATAAGATTAGGATGTTTGGTATCCCAATCTCCTTTGATCTGGCTGATGACCAAAGCCGAGTCCCCAAATACGATCAAAGATTTGATCCCCAAGTCTATAGCAGCCTTGAGACCAAAGATGCAGGCTTCATACTCAGCCATATTGTTTGTGCAGCTGAAGCAAAGTCGGGCCGTGAAAGGAGTGTGGCATCCTTCCGGAGAAATGAGTACTGCGCCAATGCCGTTTCCGAGTGCATTTGAAGCACCATCAAAGTACAGGGTCCATCGGGATCCCTTTTCGGGTCCGTCATACGGTCCGTTACCTTTAATGTTGTCCAAATTCAAGATGTCCTCGTCTGGGAAATCAAATCTCATGGGTTGATAGTCTTCGATAGCCTGATGAGCCAGATGGTCAGCTAATACACTCCCTTTTATAGCTTTTTGGGTGGTGTACTGGATGTCATACTCGGTCAAGATCATTTGCCATCTGGCTATCCTTCCAGATAAAGCGGGCTTTTCGAAGATATATTTGATAGGGTCCATTTTGGATATCAACAAGGTAGTATGGGTCAGCATATACTGTCTTAGTCGGCGAGCAGCCCATACCAAAGCGCAGCAAGTTTTCTCGAGCAGTGAGTAGCGAGTCTCACAGTCGGTAAACTTTTTGCTAAGGTAATAAATAGCATGCTCTTTTCGACCAGACTCGTCATGCTAGCCCAAAACACACCCCATTGAGTTATCCCGGACGGTCAAATACATGATCAATGGTCTTCCTTCGACGGGTGGCATCAGAATAGGAGGTTCTAGCAAATACTCCTTGATTCTATCAAAAGCAGCTTGGCAGTCGTCGTTCCATTCAACTACCTGATCTTTTTTCAAGAGTTTGAAAATTGGCTCACAGGTAGAAGTCAGATGCGAAATGAACCTGGCAATATAGTTTATGCGCCCCAAGAAACCTCTCACTTCCTTTTCAGTACGGGGAGCAGGCATCTCTTGTATTGCTTTTACTTTTGCCGGATCGACTTCAATGCCTTTGTTGCTTACAATGAATCCCAGGAGTTTACCAGACCTAACTCCAAAAGTGCATTTGCTTGGATTCAGCCTTAACTTGTATTCTTTCAATCTGGTAAACAGCTTTTCCAGATGTTCAAGGTGCTCTTCCTCTGTTTGCGACTGAGCTATCATATCGTCTACGTAAACTTCAATCTCATGATGTATCATGTCATGAAATAAAGCTACCATGGCGCGTTGATAAGTTGCCCCTGCGTTCTTCAGCCCGAACGGCATCACTTTGTAACAGAAAGTGCCCCATTGTGTGACAAAAGTTGTTTTCTCCATATCCTCGGGGGCCATTTTGATTTGATTGTAGCCCGAGAATCCGTCCATGAAGGAAAACACCTTATGCTGAGCTGTATTGTCGATCAAGATGTCAATATGAGGTAGCGGGAAATCATCCTTAGGGCTGGCCCTATTCAAATCCCGGTAGTCCACACACATTCTGACTTTGCCATCCTTTTTAGGCACTGGCACAATGTTAGCGACCCATTGAGGATAGGACGTAACAGCCAGAAAGCCAGCATTGAACTGCTTCATTATTTCTGCTTTGATTTTTTCAGACATGTCAGGCCTCATTCGGCGAACGTTTTGCTTGATCGGTGGACAGTCTTCTCTTGTGGGGAGACGGTGAACCACGATATCGGTGTCTAGACCTAGCATGTCTTCATAGGACCAAGCGAAGATTTCAACATACTCATTCAGTAACTGTACCAAGCGTTCCTTAACTTCTGGTTCCAGGTTGGCACCCACTTGCACCTCCTTCCGATTCTCCTCGGTTCCCAAGTTGACAGTTTCCAATGGCTCTTCATGCGGTAAGATGGCCCTTTCCTCTTGTTGCAGAAGTCTGGCTAGTTCCCCTGGTACTTCACAACCTTCGTCATCTTCATACTCGGCTAGATTGACCAGGTCTTCAGAGTTATTGAAAGATACAGCAGAATAGTCACCCATGGAGTCCGGAGTGGATGTGTACCTGCATTGGTGAGTGTGGGTGTGTGTAAGGGATAGCCATCCTTAAAAAAAAATGCAAAAGGAAAGAAAATGAACACAAGCAGTTTTATCAAATGAAAAACGTCCAATGAATCATTAAACATGGCATATGAATATGAAAAATAGTCAAAACCCTTACAAGTGGACCTACATGCCCTGGGTAAGGCAGGAGGCGAAAAGATAGTGTACGGATTGTTTGAAAGTAAAATATTACAGACCAAATAGGAAATGTTTGATAGATAAATTACTGAGGAATAAAAGTAATGGGGACAAAGTCCTTAGCCTCCCAATTGCTCAACCCTCCTCTGACAGTTGGATGAATCCACTCTTCAAAGTTGCTTTCTTTGTCTTCATCTTCCAGGGCGTTGATTCGGTAAGGAGAAATTTTGACTGGCGCTCTCTCAATCTTTGACCGGCGCATAGCTTTCTGGCCAGCGGTGGTGAAACCTAATCCAAGCTTACCAACCTTATACGGAAAATCGGGTAACTGCCCCCACGCTGAATTCTTCCCTTCTTTAACTGCAGCCCTTGCATCCTCCAGAGATGCCATTCTGGCCATCTGTCTCGGTGTCTCAGCTGCCAACTTTGCCATTGCTATCTCAGGAAGCACTTCTTCGAAATGTTGAAACGGTGTCTCAATGAACTCCCCTTCAACCTCCACATATCGGAAAGAATTTAAATGGCTAATCATGTACTCTTCTTCACCATGGACAGTAATGATCTTTCCCTTTATGGGATACTTTAGCATCTGATGCAGGGAGGAGGTGACTGCCCCAGCATGGTGTATCCAAGGTCTACCCAGCAGGCAGGAGTATGATGGACGGATGTCCATTACGTAGAAAGTGGATTTAAACACCTCAGTACCTATCTTGATAGGAATTTCAACTTCTCCATGGACCATTCTCTTCGACCCATCGAAAGCTCTGACGACAATATCACTCGGCTTCAATTCCAAACCTTCGCAATCTAGCCGGTCCAAGGCCTTCTTAGGCAAAACATTCAGCGATGAACCGGTATCAACCAAAACATGTGCAAGGGTGGTTCCGCGACACTCGATTGAAATATGCAACGCATCATTGTGGTTTCGGCCTTTAGGGGTCAGGTCGGCATCAGAGAAACCTAGTCCATTGTCCGCAGTCAGGCTAGCCACGCAATTCTGAAATTGATCCGCAGAGGTTTCCTGGGGCACATGAGCTGCCTTCAGAAACTTAATCAAAGCTTGAGCGTGCGCTTCTGAGCAAAGCAATAGTGCCAGCATGGAGATCTTGGAGGGGGTTTGCCCCAACTGTTCCACCACATCGTAGTCACTTCTCTTGATTATCCTCAAAATCTCGTCCATTTCTTTCTTGGAGGCTTCTGGAATCACCAAAGGTTGAGCCCTCGTCCTGACGGGCTCATCTTGTATTCCTTTTCCTTTATCGGCAATGGTAGGAGAGACAGCACTAGGAACGAAAATTTCTTCAATCAAAGGAGTTCTGGCAGAGAGCTTTACTGGTGAAGGGATGACTTCTTTAGCTAATGAGGGTCCAAAGACTGCTTTTGGAGGAGCAATCTCTGGAGAAAATATTCTCCCACTCCTGGTGATTTTGCTGGTGCCCGCAATGTTGCTAATGCTGGCTTCTTCATCATCTGAACTTTCTTCAACTATTTCAACTTGCTTGATACCATGGTAGTAGATGTCACCACCATAGTTCCAAGGTATCGACTTCTCAGAAACATAGGGAACGGGCCCTGGCATTGTTATCTTTAAGGGAACAGATTTTGCAGCTGGCGTAATCTTAACTGGCTTTTTGACGGCCTCGGAAAGATTGGCGTGAATGGTTATGATTGAGACATTTTCAACATGAACTGGAACGGCAGGAATTTTTTCGAACAAAATTTGTCGGCTATCCATGAGGCCTTGGATGCCTTTCTTCAATAGCGGACAATCAAACGGTAGAGAGTGGCAACAGTAGCAGTCTTCTTTACATCCCGGGAAGATCCCGGCCCTTAACAAATTCAACTTAATGGTTAACAGTGGAGTAGTCAGATCACTAACGTCAACAACATAAAGATCCTCTTCAATGGCATTGACATTCCGACCGTGCTTCGGCATAGGTGCAGATATCACATTGGGTTTTTCTGGAGCGTCAAACTCTACCTCCTTAGCCTCTATCAGGTCCTGGATCTTATGCTTGAGTGCCCAACAATCATTGGTGTCGTGTCCGACACTGTCTGAATGATAGGCGCATTTAGCATTGGCATGATAATGCGGAGAGGATGTATTTACATTCTTTGGCGCCTCCTTGATAGTGGCAAGATTCAATTTCAACAGATGGGGAAGCACCTGCGCTGGAGTCATATTAATACGGGTGAACTGCCGTTGTGGCCTTTCCATCCGTTGCTGATTTGGTCTGGATTGGTTGTAGCGAGGCTGCTCACTCGGAGTGTTTTGAATCATTACGGCCCCCACAGTCGGCCGACGCTCCACCTTCCCTGCTCTTCTTTGAGAATATACCATAGTTGTCTCCTTCTTAAACGGCTTCTTCTCAACACTTGCAGCGACACCCTTCTGAATCTTTCCTGACTTGATGCCAGCCTCGATTCTTTCGCCCGTTAAGATCATATCAGTAAACCCCGCGGAAGAGTTACCAATTAAATGATTGAAAAATGGCCCAGATAGGGTCCCAAGAAACATATCAACGAGCTCACGATCGGTTAAAGGAGGCTGCACCCTGTCAGCCAAATCCCTCCATTTTTGTGCATATTCTTTGAATCCCTCACTTGTTCCTAGTGACATACCTTGAAGTTGGGTACGAGTAGGAGCAAGATCAGAATTATACTGGTATTGTTTATAGAAAGCGGTGGCCAAATCTTCCCAATTTCTGACACTGGTCCCTTCTAACTGATAAAACCATTCCAACTGAGCTCCCGACAGGCTGTCTTGAAAGAAATGAATCCAGAGATTTTTATCTGCTGTATAGGGTTGAATCTTTCTCACATAGGACCTGAGATGCATTTTGGGGCAGGACAGCCCGTCATACCTTACAAACACTGGCACCTTGAATTTTGGGGGAATCACAATTCCGGCGACCAAGCCCATGTCTTCAAAATCCAAACCCGGTACCCTTTGTAATTCCATAGCAGCCAATCTTTCTTCTAAACCCTTGTACTTATCATCAGCTGGAGGATACTGCTGGTCAGAATAATCTTCATCCTCTTCAACCTCTTCCTCCTCTGCATCAGACTCGGAAGGCACCGCAACTCGATCTCTTTTACTAGTCCCTTCATCAGAAGTAGGAGGAAATTCAAGCACCCTCCGAGCTTCTCTGTCAAATCTTCTCCCCAAAGTAGCCACTCCGACCCTCTTTTTCTTCTTCACTGGGTCTCTACTCTCCAGATGAGCCTTGATATCCTCTTGACTCTTGACCAAGGTCATCAAGAGTTGCTGGAACTGTGCATTCTGGGCTTGTAGGTCTTTAACTGTTTGCTCGAGATCCATCCTACTGAAATAAACAGCAGATAGATAAGGAAACCTGGAGTGAGACCTGTTTATGCACATGATGAATGGGATGCTGATGTATGCAATGCATTCAAGGATTTAGGACATTCAAAATTGTTTCAGACAAAGAAGAACGCACGTCATATTAATAAGAAGAAATTTGTTAGTACATAAATGCCCCATGGGCCAAATATTACAACATAAACTTCTCAAGGTAGAAAGACATTGCGCATCCTCTTTGGTGCGATGTAGGTATTGAGGGCCTCTTGCTCGTGGAGTCGGCGGGTAAGCTCTAGAACCTTCTTTTCACTGGCGTAGTAACTAGCTTCAAAAGTGTTCCGTTCCTCCTTGAGCTGAATCCAACTTTTCTGCATTTCCTCCCACGATGTAGGCATGTCTGGATGCAGGATGGTGTAGGGAACCTCTCCTTCATTGACGGGCTCTTTAATCACCGGGAGTACATGAGGATAAGGCATCATTAGACTTTGGGCTCGGGCTCGTACCCACTTGAGATAGGGCTCAAGAGGGATGGAGTTCTTGTGTCCCAGAGTCTTGCTATCAACCTTGTTGAGTTTTCCCCAAGCTCTGATGAATCTTTGGCGAAGTCCTTGCGCATCGTTGTCGAAGTCAAAAACTAGGCTAGGAATCAACATGTCATGAGGGCCATCCCTCCTTGCATATCCAAATTGTCTCAAAGCTAGGCAAGGATTGTAGGTGATACCTCCTCTGATTCCAAGCAAAGGAACATTAGGAAACTCTCCGCAACGATCGACAATGATGACATTTTCTCTGGACCGAGAACACCAATGTACATCAGAATGAGTAAGAGTCATCAATCGTTGGGACCACCTTGTACCTTGGTCATTCTTCAGGACAGATTGTGGAAGGTGCGAAATAAACCACCTTGCAAGGAGAGGAGTACAGCACATGAGAACACCCCTCTTTCTCATTGTTCGTGTGTAAAATGAGTGAAGGATGTCCCCAAGTAATGTTGGTATTGGGTTTCTGGACAAGAAGATTTTGACAGCGTTGACATCTACCAATTGGTCAGGATTTGGGAACAAGACCAACCCATAGATAAGGAGTGCCACAATCTCTTCAAAGGCTTGTAAATCCAATGAGTTCCAACATTCTTGTGCCTTCTCAAACAAGAACTTTGCTAAGAATCCTTTGACGCCGCTTCTGGTTTCCCAATGCCCCTTGATTTCAGATGGTTGTAGATGTAGTGCTCGAGCAACATCTTCAAGCTTTGGTTCCTTCTCCGTACCGTTGAAGAGTAGTTGATTAAGGATAGGGATTCTTAGGAGTTGAGAAAACTCCTCCAAAGTGGGAACCAACTGATAATCAGGGAAAGTGAAGCAGTGGTGAAGAGGGTCAAAGAACTGGAATAGCACTTTCATCATGTCTTCTTCAATGTTGGTGTTGACTAGGCTGAGCAGTCTACCATGTCTTTCACTGAAGGATGAATTTTCCGGAATTCTTGAAGTGATCTCCTTGAGTTGAGGAGAGATTTTCACAGGGTTGACTTGGATGGTATTTCTGCGAGGTATTTCCATGACCTACAAAACAAGAACAATGATGAAGATCCAAACCCTTGAAATGGTTAGTGAGTGCATATGATGCTTTATGATGTTTATGATGTATGCACAAGACATATGTACAAGCAAATCACACCAAACCCTAGTTTCAGGCTTGCATGGGGTTTCATAGGTAAGTACCCTCTTGAGTGTAGTCGGCTTAAAAACCTGTCCTATAAATAGTAATCGGGTTCTAAGGAGCTCAATATCACTGGATTGTTTTCATTGTTCATTGTTTTGGTTTAGCCACTTAACTAGCGACCAAAATATTCCAAGAAAACAACCCTCAATGAGTGTAGTATCGAGTATCTACCAACTTCGGACTGCACCAAAGCCGGTCATCTCACTACCCCTAATAAAAGGCCAAGATGGTCAAGTAAGGTTCTAGGTCATTAGTGCTTAGTGACATCACTCAGCGGCCCCGTACTCTCCTTGATTGAACTCAAGGGTTACCGGTACTCACAAATATGTCGCACTAATATAGCTATTGCTTAGACCGTGTCGGTATACCCCGCACAGTTTCCACAACGTATTGCTATCTATGAATGTTTCCCAAAATCCGGGTGGAGGATTATAAACCCAAACAATAGAGCCCAAGTATAAAGCAAGCAAATCAAACAATTAGTCATGCAAGAGGGTGATCTAAGCCCTAAGGTTACTCCACTTAAAGGGTATTCCCCAGCAGAGTCGCCAGTTCTGTGATACGGTGGGAGAACTGACTAGGGTTTTGCGTTTTTTTTCGCAAATGTTTCGGTTGAGCAAGAGTCGCCACCGACTTTTTTATTTTATCCTAAGGAAAGGTTTAAAAAGCACAGCAAAAAACCTTTGAGATTTTTCTTGGGTTCGGGGAGTAGGTTATAGAAGGGGAAGGTATTAGCACCCCTTCTATCCATGGTTATCCATGGGCTCTTAGGTACTTGCTTAGATCAACTTGCCTTGGTTTTCAATTGTTTGAAATGGTGCTTTGTGTGCGGTTTTGAAAATGTTTTGAAAAAGATGCCTTGTGCTAGGCTAACCTTGTAACAATTCTTTACTCGAATGTTTTACAAAAGGTGTTTTATCTTTTAAAAAGATGTTTCAAGGGTTTGAAAAGTTGATTTTGAAAGTGTTTGTGAAGTGGGTTTGGAAATTAGGCAAGTGTTTTCTTTGCAAATTGACAAGTACTTAAGAGTTTATCTACCCTAAAGTTTTCTCAAAGATTTTTGTTATGTTTTTAAACCTTTTGACAATTTTGTTCTACCATTGCATTTGGTGGACAATCTTGTCTTAGGAGATGAAAGGGACAGGCGCGGGTCATCGTTTGGACCATAATTGCAACGGCGTTAAATGTCTTTGGGCAATTTTCTTTAAGGGACTTGATCATTTGTTTTTGTCTTGTTTTGAAAAGTTTTATCGAGGGACCATGATCATTCAATTTGTTTGATTTGCCCAAAGAAATTCAACATACAACATGGCCCATTTATTTGAAGGCAACAAAGTGGAGTACCCTAGGGGTGCAAGTGTGAGATGTGTTGTTTATTTTCATGCTCATTCATCTTGTATTAGGTCAAACTATTTTTTGTCATTTTTCGCATGCAAACCCTAATTCTAACATGGCATAATTAGAAAGCGTATAAAGTGCGAAATTTAAATTCCTACGTTATTACAACATAATAATATAGGGAGGGGGTACAAATTTACAAATGGGGGATATTTAGACAAGAATTTAAATCTAAATTATTACATCATTTTTTTTGAATATTTGCAAGGTAAATAAATTGCATGATTAAATAGAAATTAAATAAATATGCAAAATGCAAAAAGAAAGTTTTTATATGTATGAAAAAATGTTGTTTATGTAAAAATAAAATAAGAAAATAAAAAGGTATTATTTTTGAGTATTTTCATATTTAGGGCAAAAACCCTAATTTTAATCAAAATGTATATTAATTAATTAATTCACATAATATTTATTATTTGCATACAAAAATAAAACATGGTATATTTGTAAAAAGGGTCATTTCTTAGTATTAAATATTAAAAATAAAATATATACATTTTTTGGCATTTTTATTCTAAGTATATTAATATATATATATATATATGTATATTTATATTATTTAAATATGTACTATATATATATATATAGTAATAATAATTAAATTTTTTAGAAAATAATATTTTTTATATGAAATATTTTCAGGGGGTTATATAAAATAAAAATGAAAATGGAAGTGTTTTTTACATGTTTTTCTATTTTGTTCTAAATAATAATATATATATATATATATATTTATGCACAAATCAAAAGAAAAATCAAATAAAAACCAAATAAAATCAAAAAATGAAGAGAAAAATATTTTCAAAATTTTAACATGCTGAGAAAAAATAAATGAATCAAATAAAAAAAGAAAATGTCAAAAATCATTAAAAATAGAGCAAATGGGCTTGGGGGTGAGAAAATGGAAATAGGGTGCAAAAAGAAGAAACCACACAAGCCCAGCCCATGTGGCTTCATCTTCAACCTTCGTTCAATAACATTCAAAAACGCGCGCCCTGTACTTCTGATGCTAGCTCCTGATTCCTGGCTTTTTAACAAAAACTCATAACATGAAAAATACTCAGCATGAAGAGACGATTCCAACCATGTATAGAACTTGACCTAACTCTCTAAGATGAGGGAGAATTTCTCCTCCCCCAAATCCTAACCTAATTTTTCTGCCATTTTCAAACTCCAAATTCTCTCTACTCAGGCAAAAGAAATGAAATGTAAAGCTATGTACATGTTCAGGGCTATGAGTAGAACCTTGTTTCTTCACAAACTTAAGACTAAAGATGCATGATAAGAGAGATACGAGTTCAAAATTTTACCTGTGCAGTTGAACTTCTATCTGGAGAATGAGGAGCTTTCAGTGCAAGGTGATGATTGGAAAAGCTTCCTTGAGGTTCAGGGATGCTGTTCCAATGGCTACTTTGTCTTGAAAGCTTCTGAATCAAGCTGTAGAACTTCACCTGCAAGTCAAAGATGTGAAAATGGTGGAAGTGGTTAGAGCAACTACAGATCGTGCCTTAGCTTCTGGATAGCTTGCATAGGTTGTAAGGAAGGTAGAGAAACAAGTTTGGACAAAAATGCTTGAAGGGATTGAGAGATAGCACTCAATCTGCAGGGCTTGCTCTGTTTGAGCAGTTTTGTGGTATTTCTGAGATGGAGAGTGTTTGAGAGGCAAATGGCTCGTGCAAAAGCTTGGTTGGGTAGTTTGGAATGTGTTTGATAAGTTCTTTCTTGTGTGCTAATGCTGGTATGAGAGTTCTTGTGAGATATGCAATGTTACTTGAATTTTAAGCAAACAAAGCAAGTTGGTGTTTTAGATCAGTAGGGGGCCTCTAATCCCGCTGCACAGTCTCCCTTGATCAGAGCAACTTGTCCATAATCTTGTGCCAAAAGGATTTAGCTTGTACCTTCTTGATTTGCAATTGGACATAAAGCTAATCTTTTCAAGAATGGAAAGTTTACTTTATCTAAAAATGGATCAATCTTGTGTACAATGCTTGAACTCATGGAACAACACTTTGGCATAATGAACAAGCATTAAATTAAGGAGTGTAATTTGGTTTAAGGACCTGTAAAGTAGCACAAACTATGCTGAGTTCAAATTTGCAAAGTTATGGACATGGAACTTGGTCATGAACAAAGTGGTTTTTTGCTATATTGTGAAATTCGATTCTCTCTAACCATGAGGTTGTTTGAGAAGTTCTTGGACATTTTGGAAAGCTTGGAATGTGTACTACAATCCATCTTTGAAATGCAAATTGAAATTCCAAGTGGAAGTGTATGGAAAATGGCCTTGAAGTGGGGTAGAAAACCTTGTCAAAATAGGTTAAAATTTCACTAAGTTAAAAATGGTTTAGTGCCCTTATTCAAAAAAATGTAACTTGAGATACAAGCTTCAAATGAGAAAACTTTGTGAATCAAAGTTGTAGATTATGCAACAAGCTACAACTTTCATGTTTTGACTTTTGTTTGAATCCAAATGGATCTTGGTGAAAAGGTGGGGCAAAGTTGGAAAAAAAATTAGGGTTTTTCATAACTTAGAAAAATTTTAAGTTATGAAAAATTCCACTTTCTAACCCTAATTTGCAATTTGTGATTTCTTGGTGAACAAGTTTCATGATTTGGCATGTTTTGATGAAAAATGAATCTTGACTCTTGAATTAGATCAAAAAGTCAAAGTTTGACTTTTCAGTATACAGTCAAAACTGATCAATTGACTGGGAAATTCAACTGTCAATCTTGTGTACTTGGGATCTTTTGAACTTGTTGAGCATGTCAAGATAATTACATGGGGTCCTTGAGTCCACATGTGAGCTTGGTTTGCCATTGGCTAGGTCAAACAGTCAAAAATTGCCTCTATACAGTCAAAACCCTAAAAATGACCATTTTACCCTTTTAGTGATCTGATCAAATTTCTTGTGGAATTGTGATCCAAACTTGATCAAATGGTTCATATGAGTTCATAATGTTGATGTGGATCAAATTTCATGAGATTTGACTGTCAATTGGCCACAGTTGACTTTTTCCCCAATACAGTTGATTTCTAGGTCAACTGTCCAATTGACTGGGCAAAACTTGGAATCAAGACTTGAAACTTGGTATCGATAAACTTAGGAGGTCAATATGAAGCAAGAAAGTCATCTTGGGCACTTTAGGTCAAAACATCTTTGTGCAAACACAAACCCTAATTTGGGGTTAGCAGTGCAAGGGGGAGTCTTGAGCAGATGAAACCCTAACTGGATCTTGAGCTTCAAGAGCTGTGTGAGGAGAAATCAATGAGAAATGGAAGGGCAAATTTTGGGGTACAACAGATGGGATTTGTCTGATGAACCATGAAAAAGTTATGCCTTGGTCAAGTTACAGTTGACTTTTCAACTGTCCAAAAAATAGAAACTTTTGACACCTTGATGATTTTTGAGCCATTCTTGTGAAATCATGGTCAAGATTTGAACAAATGATGATTTTGGCTTCAAAATAAGATGTTGACCAAAAATTTTGACTTTTGACTGCCAAATGACCATTTTTCCCCTGCAGTTGATTGTGAAGCAATTAGGGTTTTTGACTCTGTAACTTGACCTTGTGAGCCTTGAAACTTGACATGTAGGTGTTTGACAATGTATATGAGCATATGGGACTTGATTGGACCCTTGAAAACCTCAACTTCCTTGCAAGAACCAAAACCCTAATTTGACTGGCTTAGGAGGAAGGTTGACTGTGTAGCCCTTGAGTAGACTTTGAACCATCTGAGGTGATGCTTGTCAAAACTTTGAAGAATATGGGAGGGCAAATTTTGGGGTACAACAGAGTCGTATTGACAACTGGAGTTACTGAAGCAACTTGTTGGTGGCGCTGATGATTTCTTCTAGGAGGATTAAACCTTCTCTCTTGAATAACAAGATTTTTATCTCCCTCTTTCTTTTTAGCAAACCTGTATGATGATTTCTTTGTACTGCCGAAATTTTCACTTCTTGTCAAGCGACCTTCTCTTACAGCTTCTTCCAAACGAACGCCCATGCTCACCATTTCGGTAAAATCACTTGGCGCACTCGCCACCATTTTTTCATAATAGAAAGCACCTAAAGTCTTTAGAAAAATCTTCGTCATCTCTTTTTCTTCCATTGGAGAAATCACCTGGGCGGCTACTGCACGCCACCTCTGTGCATATTCCTTAAATGAATCCTTGTCCTTCTGGACCATTTCTCTGAGTTGATCACGGTCAGGTGCCATGTCCATATTATATTTGTACTGTCTAATAAACGCTTCATCCAAATTGTTGAAAGGATGAATATTGGCACTATCCAAGCTCATGTGCCATTTTAATGATGCACCAGTCAAACTGTCTTGAAAAAAGTGAATTAATAGGCGTTGATCATCGGTGTGAGTAGACATCTTTCTTAGATCCATCACTAGGTGAGCACGAGGACAAGTATTTCCCTTGTACTTCTCAAATTCTGGTACTTTAAACTTCACAGGTATTTTCGCATTGGGAACTAGGAAGAGCTTACTGACATTCTATCCAAACAATTATTTTCTACAAAGGGCCTTCATTTCCTTCTGCATCTCATTTAACTAGTCTTAGAAGTCATCTAAACGGTCATAGAAACCCATGCTTTCACTAGGAGGAGGAGTAATATGATAAACTTCATCATTCACAAATGGCATAGTGTGATACGGTGGCAGAACTGATTGTTTAATACTGGTTTGCATTTTTTTTGTTCGCAAATGTTATGGTAAGTAAGAGTCGCCACCGACTTTTCTTTGATCCAACAAAGGAAAGGGTGAAAAGAACAGAAAAAGACCTTTTTCGAGATTTTTGAGTAAGGGGGGTAGATTATGGAAAGGGGAGGTGTTAGCACCCTTTCCATCCGTGGTTTTCCACGGGCTCTTAGGTACTTGCTCATTTTTGGAAAAAAAATTGTGTTTGTGCATTTTGAAAGATTTTGTTTGCTTTATGGTAACTCTTGTATCAGTCCTCAAGAGTGTGATAAAGCGTTTTGAAAGTAGTTTTTGAAAGTGTGTAAGTGTAAAATAAGATTCGAGCAAGTACTTAAGAGTTATCTACCTACTCGAAAAAAGACGTTCTTTTCCTTCTTTCCTTTAGATAGTGCTATCCTACTATTAGTGAGTAGGTAGCCCTATCGTCGAATGTTAAGGGACAATCGAAGAGGCGTTTTACAATCACGAAGGCAACTTGTGGAGGAGCTTTAGCAATTTTCTTTTAGGGACTAGATCATTTACCGAAAGGCAACTGTAGGGTCATCGAGGGACTATGATCTTTTTTGATTTATGGGTTTTTACTAAAGCGTTCTTGCCTCATGACTGTTTTATTTAAAGGCAACCAAAGTTGGAGATACCTTAGAGGTGCGCATGTGCAAGTGTGTTGAGATTCAGTTATTTATCTTGCATTATTAAGTTTGCTAACATTTTAATTTTCAGTCTTATCATGCATGCCTAGTTACTAACAATTAATATTTACTGGAATTTAAAGTGTGAAAATTTAAATCCTAGGCTATTACAACGCTTTGGGACAATTACATAAAAAGTGAAAGAAAATAAAATGCAGAATTTTAAATCTAGACTATTACATCCCATAATCAGTTACATTATTTATATAAAATGTGAGAATAAATTTTGAATTTAATTTAAACTAAACCTAAATTTAAAAAATATTACATCCCATAATCTAAACTAAATCTAAATTTAATTTAAGAAAATAAATATCGAATGAAATTAATCTAATTCTAATATTTTTGCATTTTTTATAAAGAAAACATTTGAAACATAAATTAAATCCTAAATTCTAGTTCATTTTGAAATAAGAAAGTAGTTAAAATTTAATTAATTAATCAATTAAAGAATTTCATTATTTTAATTTTAAAAAAAGTCAAAGCCTAATTTTTTTTGTGAGTTTTTTTTATTATTTGCTTAATTAAGTAAAGAAGATAAAAGAAATTAAAACATTACAAAAAAACTAGATGGGCTTGAGATAGTAAAAAAAGTGGGGGTGTGGTTGTTGAATTCGCTGGCCCATGAAGGGAGAGGCCTAGATTTGCTTCTGGATCCAATATGGATTGGTCTTGATGGCACATGGTGAGCCCACAGATGGAGTGCGCTAGATCTGATCAGATGGACATCTGATGGCACATGTTTGACGATGTATAATACACATCTAGCTACGAGGAGCACCAGATCTGCATGAAACAAGTTAGAAAATATAAAAATGGAGCTTAGTGAGGCGTTTTGTGATGTTTCAGGGTTTGGTAATGATTGCAAAAGCTTCAGGGAGCCGCCAGAAATGTATTTGGATCTTTTGTTTAGACTGAGAAAGGCTGGAACCTAAAATGCGAATTTTTACAACTTTGATAATTTTTGCAAAATTTGTAGAGCTTTTCCAGGCTGTATCTCCTGTGTTGAAGCTTGCTACCAGATATGCGGAAGAAAACCAGAGGTTGAAGGCTCAAATTGACAGGCTCACAGGGAAGCGTCAGTGCATAGAGTGATCTCCATCAGCTTCGCTTTTCAGGGTTTTAGATTTTATTTTCATCTTGTACTTGGGATCGTTAAAACTTGTAATCCATTTAAAGTTGTTATAATAAAATTTTCAGTATTTTCAAAAGCGTTATTACTTTGATATTTGCATTATGTCTATAAATTTTAAATCCCTTGAAATATTAAAGAACAAAATAAAATCATGTGCATTGTACATCATGCATCATATTGCACATATTTCTTGCATTTGTTATGTATATCCAGGTGTCTTACCAAGCTTCTTTACTTCGTTCAGCAAGCTGACTCATCACTACAACACTCGGGCTAATCTCATAAAGAAGATGGACAACTTAGAACAAGAGAATCGCGAGCTACGCGAAGAGGTTTCTGCTTTAAAGGCCAGCATGGTCAATCTTATTGCTCTGATGGAATCTCTGGTGGCTGCTCAGAATCAGCCACCGAGTGTTCAACCTCAACCAACAAGGGTTACTACTGAAGCTCCGATTGTTCCTACGTCTGCTACTCCAGTTGTTGTTCAGAATCGCATGCCTCAAGGTTACCCATGGGGAATGCCAGAGAATTTTGTGCCTGAATGTTTCAACCTTGGTCCTCAAGATACTCCAGTTGTTCAGACTATTATTACTCCTACACCTCTTGTGGTGCATGTTCCTACTGCACCGCCTTTGGTGAATATGGTTCCATTTGTTAACGATGATGTGTGTCATCCTTTCCCTCCACCAAGTGAAGACTTGGGTCTTTATGATAGAATGGATGATTTTCAAGAACAATTTGACAAGATGCAGAGGGAGATGAAGGCCCTCATAGGAAAAGAGTTATTCGGGCAGAATGTGAATGAATTATGCTTGGTCCCGAATGTTAAGATACTTGTGAAGTTCAAGGTCCTAGAATTATAAAAGAACAAGGGCAACACTTGCCCTCGTGCTCATCTGGTGATGTATGTAAGGATAATGTCTACCCATACTGATGATCAGCGTCTGTTGATTCACTTTTTTCAAGATAGTTTGACCGGTGTTGCACTGAAGTGGTATATGAGTTTGGACAGCGTCAACATCCATACTTTCAGTGACTTGGGAGAAGTGTTCATCAAACAATACAAGTAAAACATGGACATGGCACCTGACCGTGATCAACTTAGGGCCATGGTTCAGAAAGATAGGGAATCAATCAAAGAATATGCAGAGATGGTGTGAGGTAGCCTCCCAAGTGATTCCTCCCATGGAAGAGAAGGAGATGACTAAGATTTTCTTGAAGACTTTGGGTGCTTTCTACTACGAGAGGATGGTAGCGAGTGCACCAAGTGACTTTACTGAAATGGTAGGCATGGGTATCTGCTTAGAAGAGGTTGTAAGAGAGGGCCGTTTAACAAAGAGTGAAGGATCTTGAGGTGTGAAGAAGCCATCTTATGGGTTTACCAAGAAGAAGGAAGGGGATGCAAGTCGCCTCAGTTACTCCAGTTGTGGGTGTAGCTCCAACCACCGTTGCTTATCAGAGACCGTCCCAGCAGGGGAATCAAGGGTATAATCAGAGAAGGGAGATTTATGACCCTATTCCTATGAGCTATACGGAATTACTACCGACGTTGATTCAGAAGAAGTTGGTTCAGACCCAACCACCTCTCGTTGTACCATCACCATTGCCTTGGTATTACAAGGCAGACCAAACATGTGCTTTTCATCAGGGAGCACCAGGGCATAATGTTGAGAATTATTATCCTTTGAAGACTGAGGTGTAGAAATTGGTGAAATCTGGTATTCTATCTTTCAAGGATGTGGGCCCTAATGTGAAAGACAATCCTCTACCCAAGCATGGAGGAGTAAATGTTGTGAATATGGTGGCCGAATATCCAGGCGACTTCCGGATTTTTGACATTAATCTAGTTAGAGGAGATTTGGTGAAAATGCATGCAGACCTCTGTGAATTTAGCTACTATACGCATGACCATTCCGGTTTTTCTATTTGTAGTACAGACATACAGGGTTGCGACAAGATAAAGGCTAATTTACAAGAGATGATGGATGAGGGCCTCATCCACATAATCAAGCCTAGGGGCAGAGTATGAATAGGAGGTGAATATGGTTTCTGGATGTCCTGGAGAGTTCATAATTTTTGATGTGCAGTATATGAATGAGGATCTTGTGCAATTGCATGCTACTTTCTGCCACATGGCTGGTCAGGTGGAATATCAGTATGGATCTTGCCGAATTTGCTGTTGAGACTCCCGAGGATGTTCAATCGTGAAGAAAGGTTTTCAGTCGTTGTTGGACAATGGAACCATCAAGATTACATGTCAAAGGGATGATTACCATGAAGTTGATATGGTTGAGGTTTGTTTGGCTGAAGAAGAGTCGGATGAAGAGTATTCCTCCGCAGATGACTATTTCTCCTCAGATGAGGATTTGTTTTCTAGAGATGACTCAATAATGACTGATTATGTTGAAGAAGGGGTAAATGTCATTGTACCTTGTTTTGGTGCACCCGCACATTTTGAAGTTGAATATTATAGCAAGCCAGCTGTTACCTTATTGGTGATTAGTTTGTCAGGTCTTGTTCCCTACAAGTCAGATAAGGTTGTACCCTACAAATACAATGCTAAAATCTTAGAGGATAGAGTGTAAGTTCCCATCCAGCCAATGCCTGATGTTGGAAATATTACTGAGAATAGTAGAGTGACCCGCAGCGGTCATGTATTTGCACCAGTTGTTCGAGGAGATGTTAGTGCTGGAAAGAAAATTTTTGAGAACGTTGAACCCAAGAAGGTTACAGGTGAATCTAGTAGAGCTACGTTAGAGAAAGAAGTGGATGATATTTTGAAGATAATCAATATTAGCGACTAGAGAATTGTAGATCAGCTACTGCAGACTCCTTCAAAAATATCTATCTTAGCTTTATTGATGAACTCCTCTGCTCACAGAAAATCTTTGATGAGGGTACTGGATCAAGCCTTTGTGGAGAGTGATATGCCAGTAGACCAATTCAGCAGTGTAGTAGGGAACATTACATCATGTAATAACTTGAGTTTTTGCGATGATAAATTTCCAGATGAAGGAAGGAATCACAACCTAGCCCTCCATATCTCTATGAATTGCAAGAATGATTCAGTATCCAATATGCTGATTGATAATGGATCCGCTTTGAACGTTATACCGAGGAGCACTCTTATGAAGTTGGAATATCAAAGAATGTCTATGCGCCTGAGTGGCATCATTGTGAAAGCGTTTGATGGATCAAGGAAATCTGTTATTGGTGAAGTGGAATTGCCTATTCATATAGGACCACATTTGTTTCAGATTACTTTCCAGGTCATGGACATTGTACCCGCTTATAGCTGTTTGTTGGGACGACCGTGGATTTATGAGGCAGGGGCTGTCACTTCAACTTTACACCAGAAACTGAAATTTGAACGTGAAGGGAAAGTAATGATCATAAATGGGGAACAGGCATTATTGATATCTCAATTGTCCTCTTTCAGTATTATGGAGGCAGATGAAGCTGCTATTAGAACTCAATTCCAAGCTTTATCTATTGACAACATAATAGGAAATGAGAATTCCATGGTTTCTCTTAAGGATGCGCAACAAGTTGTGCGTAAGGGTCATAGTGAGGTATGGGGACAGATTATGGATCCACCTGTAAACAAGAACAGAGTTGGCTTGGGGTTCTCTTTGAAGAATGACAAAGGTAAGAGCATGAAGCTGAAGTCTGATGCAGGCAAGTATCAAGACGTCTTTCGTAGCGGGGGTTATCTTCATCCAACTATTTCCAGGATTAATGCCATTGTGGAAGATGAAGCAGAGCAGGAAATGCAAAATTACGTGACGCACGGAGTTAGGGTTCAGAACTGGATCACCATTGATGTTCCCTCTTGCATACATGTTTCAAAGTAATTTGATTTGTTAATCTTTTTGAAAATCTTTCAGTCTGCTCAAGGTGGAAGTATTAATATTGTAGGGCTTATCTGTTTATTGTGACTTTTAAAATCAATAATAAAAGTTGTCTTTGTTTCCCAAAATTGTGTCTTTATTTTCTGCTTTTTCTTGGAAAATGGTAATAAAAAAAAACCTTTTCAAAATAAATAATAATTGAAAAATAATTTGCACGATCACTTGTTATGTGTGTCAGTTTCCAAATGCAATCATAAATCATATGTGCAGATTAGTTAAAAAACCCGTTGAATACAATGACCCTGCATCCTCTCCCAACTTTGAATGTCATGTGTATAGGGCCGAAGAAGAAGACTATGATGAGATTCTAGAAGAGGTCTCACGGTAGCTTGAGCACGAGGAAAATACCATCAGCCATATAAAGAGCCATTGGAAGTGATCAATTTGGGTTCAGAAGAAGATCCGAAAGAAGTCAAGATTGGAGCATTGTTGCATCCTGATGTGAAGAGAAGCTTGATTGAGTTGTTGAAAGAGTATGTGGATATTTTAGCTTAGTCTTATCAAGATATGTTGTGTCTAGATACAAATATTGTGGAGCACCGTTTACTGTTGAAGCCAGAGTGTCCGCCAATCAAACAGAAGTTGAGAAGAACTCACCCAGATATGGCAGTGAAGATCAAAGAGGAGGTTCTAAAGCAGATTAATGCTAGTTTTATTGTGACATCAGTGTATCCTCAATGGATTGCCAATATTGTCCCAGTACCAAAAAAAGACGGAAAAGTCCGCATGTGCGTAGATTACAGAGATCTAAAAAAAGCTAGTCCAAAAGATGATTTTCCATTGCCACACATTGATATGTTAGTAGATAGCACAACAAAATTCAAATTATTCTCGTTCATGGATGGATTTTCAGGGTATAATCAAATAAGAATGGCTCCGGAGGACATGGAAAAAACAACGTTTATCACACCCTGGGGAACATTTTGTTACAGAGTGATGCCCTTCGGGTTGAAGAACGCTGGTGCAACGTACCAGAGGGCTATGACAACCTTATTCCATGATCTGATGCACAGGGAAATTGAGGTATATGTTGATGATATGATTTCTAAATCCCAGACTAAAGAAGGGCATGTAGAAGATTTGTTGAAGTTGTTTCAATGTTTGAGTAAGTATCGTCTCCGCTTGAATCCAAATAAATGTACCTTCGTTGTTCGATTAGGGAAATTGTTGGGTTTCATTATTAGCCAGAAAGGAATTGAAGTTGACCCTGATAAAGTCAAAGCAATTCAAGAGATTCCAGCGCCGAGAACTGAAAAGCAAGTCAGAGGATTCCTCGGGCATTTGAATTATATTGAATTATATTTCCAGATTCATTTCCCAAATAACTGCAACATGTGAACCAATCTTTAAGTTGTTAAAGAAAGATCAAGGTTGTGTATGGACGGATGAATGCCAAAGATAATTTGAAAGTATTAAAGAATATCTGCTTGAACCTCCTATCTTGCTCCCTCCTGTTGAAGGAAGATCATTGATTATGTATCTGACAGTGTTAGATGATTCCATGGATTGTATTCTGGGACAACAAGATGAAACGGGGAAGAAAGAGTATGCCATTTATTATCTCAGTAAAAAGCTTACTAATTGTGAGTCGCGATATTCCATGCTGGAAAAGACATGTGCTCTGGCCTGGGCAGCAAGACGTTTGTGTAAGTATAAGAGTGCGCCTAAGAGGGGGGTGAATTAGGTACTTTAAAATTTTCTGGTCTTAGTGATGATGGATATTATTTTTCTGGTTTAGTGCATGAGTTTACAAATGTGTTTCTTTCTTTTCTGGTTTATGACTAGTGATGAAAGTGGTAAATGCGGAAAAGTAAAGAACACAAAGATGTATCCTAGTTCCCCTCACAGTCCGAGAGTACTCCAGTCCCCTTTTAACATGAAAGAGATTTCCTTATTATTAGATCTCTAGACAAGACACCCTAGTCCTTCTATACAAGACTCTAACCAATAAAACCACCAAGAATAATACTCTTGGACCAAGAACAATCCTCTTGGATTTTCACAATGTGAACAATGATAACAATCTTCTCAAGGTGACCTTACTTGTATCCAACAATCCTAGAAAAACAAGATTTCAAAATCGCTTGAACTTATTTTAAACAATCCTGAAAAATAAGCAAGTATATAGCAATATTTGATTTAAGTGAGTTTGTAGTGTAATAATCACTGTGAGTGATTTTATCAATGAATTGATCTTCTCTTCCAATGACAATAGATACAATGACTCAATATATATAATGCTCAAAGTTTTCTGGTTAACAATATGTGAAAGTGTGCAGAAAAACTTTGTGTATGAAAGTGAAGAAAAGCTTGAGTTTGATATTTGAAAATTCAGAAAATATGATTGGAAGAGGTGTTGAAATGATTTTGAAAATGAGTATTTATATGTTCATAGCACCTTTTTGAAACAGCATAAAGTTCTTGAGATGAATCATGAACAATTGCCAAGATTGAGTGAAAGGTTTCCATGAAATGGTGTTATGAACAGGCATGTGCAAAGCTGTTGTTTTTCAAAATCGAGCAGCATGCAATCGATTGCACCCTTTGTGTAAACTGATTGCACGGGGTTTCAACAGCTAGAATTTCAAATATTTTGAGTGTGCAATCGATTACACAAGAGTGTAAATCGATTGCATGTGAAGTCAGTAGCAAAAATTGATTGAGTGCAATCAATTGCACAAACATACAAATCGATTGCACTGAGAAACAGTAGCAAATGTTTTGAAAAATTGAAGCATGCAATCGATTGCACTAATATGCAAATCGATTGCACTCAAGTGAAAAATTATTTTTAGCCTATAAAAACTTGAGTAAGGATTTACACAATATAAAATATTTCTTTTGACCATTGAGCATTTATGTCTTAAGTTCAAAGTAAGTATTATCACTATACCTTGAAATTTTCTAAGTGCTTGAATTGAAGACTTTACCCATAGATGCTTTTAGCTTGATCAATAATATTTGCCTTCTTTGTCCTTCATGGTTTGTCTTCATCAAAACAAAAGTGCATTTGAGAAGCTTGATTTTACATTCTCCCCCTTTTTGATGATGACTGTAGCGATAAAAAATGTAGCGGGGTAAATCGGAGATCGAACTATTAATTAATTCGTCTCACAAAAGCAAGAGTCGCCACCGCGCTTTATTATTTCCAAGGGAAAAGGGAAAAGAGCGAAATAAAACCCTAAAATATGCAATGTAAAATAATACTTTTTAAAAGTAATGAAAATACAAGGCGTTTTGAAAAGAGGTCTAAGGTTCGGGGGTTGGTTATACAATGGGAAGGTATTAGCACCCAATGTATCTATAGTATTCTATAGGAACCTTTTGAAATATCTGTTTTGTTAAAATGTTTGTTTGATTAAAAATAAATTGTTTTGGCCAAAAAATGAGTATGGACGGGTTTTTGAAGACACGACGACCTAATGCCGAAGTTTTGACTTAAAAGGTGTGAATTTTGAAAAAAATTAGATATTTGGGAAAATTATCTTAAGTTTTTAATGGAATGAGGGTATTCGCACAATGTTTTTTAATGACATAAAGTCGACAAAAATTAAACAATTCCCTTGGATTTTGCAAGCAAACATGAAAATTAGAACCAAAAGTATAAACACTCCAAGATTTTAAAAGAAAACCAAAAGAGAAACTATGGAATTAAATCAAAATAAACTCAACCAACATGTATCATGGGAGGAACATCATAAGGGGGAATAAATTCAAAGAGATAACTTACAAATTTATCAATGAAAGACTAACAAAATTAACTAACATGCTGACCAAACGAAATATAAATTATAAAACTAAACTAATTAATTGGATTTTGTTTAAAACTATGTGGTTATTTAATTTTTTTAACCAAAAGAGCTAAGGAAATCAAAAGAATAAGAGGGTAAATTAAAATATATGGTAAGCATGAAGGTACTGGGCGCTAAAGCCTAAATGAAATGGGACCCAAGGTTTTGTTTTGGTTACAGCCAGCTGCAGACTTACAAATGACAGGATATGTGGTAAATGAGCTAAAAACGAAATAAAAAGGTCCAGCATGGGATTAAAAATCGAAATCGAACAACACCCCTGGTTTCGAACTCTCTTTTTTCTCTTCGAACTCCCTCTTTCGAATTCTGCTTTTCTCTCTTTTGAACTATCCTTCGAATCCTCTCTTCGAACTATCCTTCGAACTCTCTCTCTTCTAAATCGAACATTCTGCTCCTGGGTTCGAACTCTCTCTATCCACATCAAAATCGAACACTCTTCTCCCCTAAATCGAAATCGAACACTTTCTAGCTTCGAATTCCCTCTATTCTAGATTGAAATCGAACACTCTGCTCCCCTAAATCGAACAACAACACTGCTTCTGGTTTCGAATTCTTCCTAAGTCAGAACGAACAACACTACTGCTATGGGTTTCGAATTCTGCCTAAGTCAGAACGAACAACACTACTGCTATGGGTTTCGAATTCTTCCTAAGTCAGAACGAACAACACTACTGCTATGGGTTTCAAATTCTGCCTAAGTCAGAAGGAACAACACTACTGCTATGGGTTTCGAATTCTGCCTCCCCTAAATCGAAATCGAATAACAACACAGTTTCTGGCTCTTTCATGCATTTAAACAACAAATCAACAAGGTGACAAATATTCATGGCAAGAAAAACAACAATAACAAACTAAAGGGGGTTCTGACTTATTGAAACATCAACAATAAAAAAAATGCAGCAACAGCAACTAATTCACAGCATATATCATTAAGACAAGCATGGCAACAGATTTTGAGGGAAACAAATTAGTGAGGAAACTTACAAGATCAGAGCAAGTCTGATGGTTTCGATTCTGACAATAAAATAATAAAGAAATCCAGAGTTGAGGTAATATGCCTTTTTTTTAATTCCTCATGCTTTTCTAAAAATCTGTTTGTGCTTATTGATGATATGTGGAACGGAAATTAAGTAAAAAGTGAAAAAAACAAAGTATGGTGGCTACTGTGTTGTTGAACAAAGCGTATGAGCCAGTTGAGGTTTGAAGGGAAACTGATGTAGTTGATGGTGGAATGAGGAAGAGATGTTATAATTTGTGGGTTTTTCGAAAGTGGCTGGCTGTTCGGTTCAAAACAGGCTTTGAGTTATGCAGGCTTGTGTTTGCAGGTTTGTGCTTGGTTCGAAACAGGCTTTGGTGAGGAGGACAGGCTTATGCTTGGTTCGAAACAGGCTTGGAGTTTGTGGTGTGAGGAGGTTTCGATGCAGATTTGTGTTTCTGCAAGTTCGAAATAGCTTGGCAAGTGTGAGAACTTGCAAGTTTGTGCTTTTTTCTTTGTGAACTCTTTTTGAACACCCTCTCTTTTATGAACTCCCCTTTTTTCCGTCCCCTACTGCCTGTTTATATAGTGATACAATGAGGTTTTAGGAGGGAATTTTTTGATGAGTTTGAACATATGTAATGGTCTGATTTCGACACTTTTCTGATACAGTTTTGGTGTGTGCCATTTGAGGCAATTCTTGGACAGATGTGCACAGGTTTGTTGGTGGTGGAGGCAGTTTTGTTGTGGAGGCAGCATGGATTTAGACCGTTAGTGGCATTACATGCAGGGACCAGCAGAATTTTGTATTGAGCTTGGTGCATGTGAGGACAAACTTGTGCAGCATAAAGACAAACTCATAGCATAACAATATTAATAATAATAGTAGTGACAATAATAATAAAAACTGTTAGTAAAACTAAGCTAAAAAATATAAAAGTGAAATAAAAGATATTAATTTTTTTGAGTTTTTCAAATAAAGTGATGCAAAATATATAAATTATATGTAACTAAGGTTTTTTTGATAATTTTAAATTAATCATAAAGAACTTGCAAAAATAAAAAAATAAAAATAAAAGAATGTGAAATTACTATTTTTTTGAGATTTTTTTACTAACTTAAATCTAAAAACTATAATTTTAACTTAAATGATACAAGAACAAAAAACTAAATGAAACTTAAGGAAACTAAATTTTTTTGTATTTTGAATATTTTGAATAAACGTAAATAAAAATGAAAAATAGCATGAACTAAATATTTTTAGGATTTTCTTTTTTTATGGAAATAAAAATAAAAGAAAGATGATAAAAAAAGAAAAAAAAACAAGATTTAATAAAGTCGGACAAAAAACAGCTAAATTTCATTGAATTCACAACAATCTCTAACGTTTCTATTTTTTCGTGGATTTTCAAAGCATAATCATCTCTTGACTTGTGAAGAAAAGTTGTAGTTGTTGCAGAGGAGAATCATATGTGAAAGAACCACTAAAAAATTGTTGAAATTTGAAGAAGTTATGAATTTTTGAAATCTGACTCGAGAATTGGCAAAAATAGAATGAAACGCTTGTGAACGCTTGCTATGCAATAATGCAGATGGGAGGTGGTATCTTAGGTCAAAATTTGGGGTATGACAGCTGCCCCTATTTAAGTTTCTTCTATCCGGAGATATGAAGATTAAAATCTTCGTCTCGACGAGATTGAAGGTACTTAAATACACAATACGCAAATTTTGCCCTAAGATTCTGCCATTATGTTTGTGATATGAATGTAGTATTTAAATTCACAAAGAATGATATTGCATGAGACAAGATAATGTTGGAGAAACCAAACGCCAACAAACCGCAGGAACATAGATTATACACTACTGAGGAAATGAGCCATCGACTTCAAATGATAGACTCTTGATGGAGAATAAAAATTGAGAGAAAATGACCTATGACCCTAAAGAAGGCGTCTTGCATAGGCCACAAAACAGATTACTGACCCAAAATCACAGTGAGTTCCCAATTCAAGGTCAAAGATAGACAAAAGATGTATCAAGTTTGCTGATAATGAATTACCGACTTCTGAAGGTAAAGATTCATAACAAACTTCTTTGCGAGATTTCCGGAGAGATACCAATTAATGCTGAAATAATAATATGGTTGTAGATACACAAGCTGCTCAAATAAAGAAGCTGCCACTTGATATCGTTCAAAGACGCTATGACATGCAAGTTGCTCAAATAAAGAAGCTGCCACTTGCTGTCTTCCAAAACTACTATGACATACAAGTTGCTCAAATAAAGAAGCTGCCACTTGCTGTCTTCCAAAAATAACGTACAAGCTGCTCAAATAAAGAAGCTTCCACTTGTCGTTTTCCAAAAATAACGTACAAGCTGCTCATGAAGAGCTGCCACTTGCCGTTTTCCAAAAATAACGTACAAGCTGCTCATTAAGAGCTGCCACTTTCCGCTTTCCAAAAATAACGTACAAGCTGCTCATGAAGAGCTGCCACTTGCCGCTTTCCCAAAAGAACGTACAAGCTGCTCATGAAGAGCTGCCACTTGCCGTTTTCCAAAAATAACGTACAAGCTGCTCATGAAGAGTTGCCACTTGTCGTTTTCCAAAAATAACGTACAAGCTGCTCATGAAGAGCTACCACTTGTCGTTTTCCAAAAAATAACGTACAAGCTGCTCATGAAGAGCTGCCACTTGTCGTTTTCCAAAAATAACGTACAAGCTGCTCATGAAGAGCTGCCACTTGTCGTTTTCCCAAAAGATAATTCAGAAGAAAATTGTGACGACACTGCCAGAGAATAAAATCTTCGTCAAAGGGAACCATGAATCAATCCTTCCCGAGGAGATCAAATACCTGAATGTGCAAAATAAATGCACCATTCATCCAGGTTGCCTAGCTTGGAGAAAACCACGAGATAGCCTATGCAAGAGGCGACAACTCCCTCCAGGAATAAACCAGAGAGAAAACAGTCAAACAAGACTCCACCCAATGAGAAAATAACTCGATTGGGGATTCATCCTATCCAGAAATGGATAAGGAAGGCTAAACCAAGAAAAATCATCCACGAGGATTAGCTCAGTTGGGAAATTTAGAAAGGAATCACATTTTCTGCCTAAGCAAACATTCTACCTAGAAAGAGCATGTATATTGTCTTAATAAACCTACACAAGGTATACTACCCAAAATCAATGACAAGTGTGAATATGCATGTGTGATAGAGGTGTAAATGAAGGAATGAATGTTATGCTGACGAAACATGGAGACGGAATATCTTGAAGATGATAAGATATCACAAAATAATAGATACTCGGCCAATCTTGAAGAGACGAAAAATAATTGGAACTAGAACCACAAAGCCACGTCAGAGCGTATCACGCTACAAGGCTCAAATCTTCTGGGAGAAAAGTATCAAAACCAATCTTCTAACACCAATAGACCATTGGCATGAGACAAAGCGTACCACACTTCGGAAATCTGCTCAAATGAAGATAACCAAAATAACGCTTAACCGGAAAAGCTGGGGAGTCACCAAACTTAGTACCACTAGAAACAAAAGTTTACACAACCAACATTTCATGACGATCTTGAAAGAAAACGATGTTCATCATGCAAGGGTAAATTGTTTTGCATTTCATGGCTTGACCATCCTCGGAACAACCGTTAATATTCCTTTCGACACATTTTTTTTTAAAATAAGAATATTTTAAATAACTTCGTTTCAAATATTGCCGTAAAATTAAAATTTTGCCCACAAAAGGTAAATGCTCAAATTTCATTAATAAGATGGTAGTTCGCTAACAACGCGACTCCAAGGGTTTACAAAGGTTTGGGAAATAATACATGAAAGAAAGGGTTACACCAAAACAATGATCACTATTCTCCCTAACAACTTCGAATTCCGAAATGTGCTCAAATGCCACAGCCGGTCTGACCAAAAGCCTGCCTAAGTCGCCCCTTCGGGTTTTCAACTTAGTAAACTATCAACTCAAAACTAGGCGAAATACTTCTTGACTGCGTCGGAGTTCACGGAGCGCAGGAGCTCTTCATTGTCCATATTTGTGAGAATCATGGCACCTCCAGAGAAAACTTTCTTAACGACATACGGTCCTTCATAATTTGGAGCCCACTTGCCCCTAGAATCAGGTTGGAAAGATAATATCTTTTTGAGCACAAGGTCACCTTCTCTGAACTCGCGTGGTCGAACCTTCTTATCAAAAGCCTTCTTCATTCTCTGCTGATATAATTGACCGTGACACAACGCTGTTAATCTCTTTTCTTCAATTAAATTCAACTGATCATATCTACTTTGACACCATTCAGCCTCAAAGAGTTTAGCTTCCATCAACACTCTCATAGAAGGAATCTCAACCTCCACGGGGAGTACTGCTTCCATACCATAAACTAGGGAAAACGGGGTTGCACCTGTTGAAGTTCGAATCGAAGTACGGTATCCATGTAAAGCAAACAGAAGCATTTCATGCCAATCTTTATAAGTTACCACCATCTTCTGGACAATCTTTTTGATGTTCTTGTTAGCAGCTTCAACTGCCCCATTCATCTTCGGCCTGTAAGGAGATGAATTATGATGTTCGATCTTGAATTCTTCACAAAGCTCTCTCATCATCTTGTTATTCAAATTCGAGCCATTATCAGTGATGATCTTGCTCGGGATGCCGTATCGACAAATGATCTGATTCTTGATAAATATGACTACCACCTGTCTGGTTACATTAGCATAAGATGCTGCTTCCACCCATTTAGTAAAATAATCGATCGCTACCAAGATGAAACGATGACCATTTGAAGCCTTGGGTTCAATCATTCCAATCATATCGATGCCCCACATAGAGAAAGGCCAAGGTGAAGAGATAACATTGAGGAGGGTCGGTGGCACATGTATCTTGTCCGCATAAATTTGGCATTTATGACATTTCTTCACATATTTGCAGCAATCAGATTCCATTGTCATCCAATAGTAACCATCTCTCAACATCTTTTTAGCCATTGCATGTCCGTTGGCATGAGTGCCGAAGGATCCTTCATGTACTTCTTGCATCAGCATGTCTGCTTCATGTCTGTCTACGCATCTGAGCAAGACCATGTCGTAATTCCTCTTATACAATACTTCTTCATTGAGGAAGAAACTGCTTGCTAACCTCCTTAATGTCTTCCTATCTTTATTGGATGCCCCAGGCGGGTACTCTTGAGTTTGAAGAACACGTTTAATGTCATAGAACCATGGTTTGTCGTTGATGACCTCTTCTACTGAGAGCACATGAGCAGGTCTATCAAGGCGCATAACTCTGATTATAGGCACATCGTTCCAACCATTCACTTGAAACATTGAAGACAAAGTAGCTAAAGCATCAGCCATTTGGTTTTCATCTCTAGGGATATGATGTAACTCCACTTTGTTGAAAAAGGTTAACAATCTTCTAGCATAATCTCTGTAAGGGATCAAACCAGGATGACGAGTCTCCCATTCTCCTTTGATTTGATAATTACCAATGCCGAGTCTCCGTAAATATCAAGAATCTTAATCCTTAGATCCACTGCCTCTTCGAGACCCATAATACATGCTTCATATTCAGCCATGTTATTCGTACAGTCGAACTTCAATCTTGCCGTAACGGGATATGAGTACCTCGGGGAGTGAGGATGATTGCCCCAATTCCATTTCCATAAGAATTCACAGCTCCGTCAAATATCAAACCCCAACGGGATTCGGGATCAGGTCCTTCTTCAGGTAACGGCTCTTCACAGTCTTTAGATTTCAAGTACATAACATCTTCATCTGGGAAGTTAAACTTGATGGTATGGTAATCTTCAATTGGTTGGTGAGCCAAATGATCAGCTAAAATACTCCCCTTGATTGCTTTCTGACTGTGATACTCAATGTCATATTCAGATAACAACATCTGCCAATGGGCTATTCTTCCAGATAAGGCGGGCTTCTCAAAGATATACTTGATCGGATCCATTTTGGAGATCAACCAAGTGATGTGGTTAATCATATACTGGCGCAGACGGCGAGCAGCCCAAGCTAAAGCACAACAGGTTTTCTCAAGCATTGAGTATCGAGACTCATAGTCTGTGAATTTCTTACTCAGGTAATATATGGCATGTTCCTTTCTTCCAGTCTCATCTTATTGACCAAGCACACATCCCATGGAATCTTCCAATATGGTCAGGTACATAATCAAAGGCCTTCCTTCCACTGGAGGAATCAAAATGGGAGGTTCAAGTAAATATTCTTTGATGCTATCAAAAGCTCTCTGACAATCTTCTATCCACACACATCCTTGGTTCTTTCGGAGAAGCTTGAAAATCGGCCCACAGGTAGCAGTCATATGAGATATAAATCTAGAAATATAGTTCAGTCTCCCAAGGAATCCTCTTACTTGTTTTTCCGTCTTGGGTGCGGGCATTTCCCGAATAGCTTTGACTTTATCAGGATCTACCTCAATACCTTTCTGACTGACAATGAAACCCAGAAGTCTTCCAGAACGAACACCAAAAGTGCACTTGTTGGGATTCAGACGGAGTTTATACTTTCTCAAATGCTGGAATAACTTCAATAAATGTTCCAAATGATCCTCTTCAGTTTGCGATTTGGCAATCATGTCATCTACATACACTTCTATCTCTTTATGCATCATATCATGGAACAAAGCAGTCATGCCCTTTGGTACGTTGCACCAGCATTCTTCAAACCAAACGGCATAACCCGATAACAAAATGTTCCCCAAGGTGTAATGAAAGTTGTCTTCTCCATATCTTCTAGTGCCATCTTGATTTGATTATAACCAGAGAAACCATCCATGAAAGAAAAGACCTTGAACTTTGCGGTACTGTCGACCAATACGTCAATGTGCGGTAATGGGAAGTCATCCTTTGGGTTAGCTCTATTCAGATCTCTATAGTCTACATACATCCGAACTTTGCCATCTTTCTTAGCAACAGGCACTATATTGGCTAACCATTGAGGATAGACTGATGTAACAAGTAAACCTGCATTAATTTGCTTCTTAACTTCTTCTTTGATCTTGTCGGCCATATCGGGATGAGTCCTTCTCAACTTCTGCTTAATCGGCGGACATTCAGGTCTCAACGGCAAACGATGCTCCACAATATTGTTATCCAAACCTGGCATGTCTTGGTAGGACCAAGCAAACACGCCAACATACTCTCTGAGAAGCTCCAACATTTTCTCTTTGACCTCTGGGACAAGCAATGCTCCGACCTTAACTTCCTTTCTATCTTCTTCATCACCCAAATTGATCATCTCTATAGGCTCTTCAAACGGCTGAATAATCTTTTCATCATGCTCAAGCAAACGGGAAATTTCATCAGGGATCTCTTCACTATCTTCTTCTCGGCTCTAAACACAGGGAATTCAAAGTTGGGAGGGGGCATAGGATCATTGTTTTAAATGGTTAAGTCATGGATTAATCTGCACACATGATTATGCTTTATTTTAGAAATCGATTAATATGAATGTTGTACAAATAAAACAAAAGGTCATTATATTTTCCTATTACTACCAATTAAATTTCATTACTATTTCCAAGAAAAAGTGAAAAATAAAACAGTAGTGGACAAAATAACATTTTTATTCATGATTGGCGATACTTGAAACAAAGAGCCCAGACATTTTCTCTTTTGCCTTGCGCAGAGCAAAAGGATTTATTTTCAACATAGCCCGACACAAATACTCTTCGCCTTGGGCAGAGCGAAAGTTTTTTTTTCAAAAATAAAACAAAACGTTACTCAGAAATGTGCATCACAACAGGAACATCAACAACAATCCAGTTCTGGAAAACCACTCCATGCGTTACAAAGTCGAGTAAATCCTCTTCAGAATCGTCTCCTATTATAGCATCAACCTTAGGAGGAGTTGGATGGATAAAACCTGCGCTTCGGAAAACCTCTTGTATCGGACGAGTAACTGTTTCCTGCTTGACACTTGTAGACACGGGATGAAAACCAAGACCTTCTCCAGACTTGTTCTCAGGCAAAGTTAGCACCTGGCCCCAACCTTCAACCGAACCACTTTCAACCACTCGTCGCGCATCCTCAAAAGAAGAAATAGATGTCCCTTGTTTCTTCACTTCGTTATTAGCAATAGATAGAGCTTGGAATTGGGTTCCGACATCCTCATCAGCATCAATAAAAGAGAAAGATGACAAATGGCTTACCACCATAGCCTGCTCCCTACCAATCATTACCAGCTTTCCATGCCTCACAAATTTCAATCTCTGATGGAGCGTGGAAGTGACTGCCCCTGCCTCATGGATCCATGGACGACCCAATAAGAAACTGTAGGCGGCACGAATATCCATTACTTGAAAAGTGATCTGAAAAGTAAAAGGACCAATTACTATAGGAAGATCCACTTCACCAATGACAGTCTTCCTAGAACCATCAAACGCTTTGACAATTACTCCACTGGGTCTCATGGGAGCACCTTGATATGAGAGTCGAGATAATGTAGTTTTCGGCATTACATTTAACGACGAACCTGTATCTACTAGCACACTTGACAAAGTATCATTTCCACAACTTATCGAGATATGCAAAGCCATATTATGGTTCCTTCCCTCCTCCGGAAGCTCTTCATCACTGAAACCAAGATTGTTACACGAAGTAATATTTCCCACAATTCCATCAAATTGGTCAACCGTCACATCATGATCTACGAATTCCTGGTCCAAGACCTTCATCAAAGCTTCTCTATGGGCACCAGAATCTCTCAGTAAAGCAAGCAAAGAAATCTTGGAAGGAGTTTGCAAAAGTTGGTCCACAATCTTGTATTCACTTCTCTTGATAAGCTTCAGAATCTCATCATCATCGGGGTGTGGGATAAGTTCATTGGATCGGCCTACCTCAACCCTGGGTTCAACATTTCTCGCTGGAATTTCTGCCGGTATGGGCCTCCTGACTTGAACTTCTGGCCTCTTCAAAGGTACTGCTGCAAAGATACGCCCGCTTCTCGTAACTCTACTCACATTAGCGATGTTAACAAAAGATGGCCTTGTTGGTATAGGGACTTCTACCCCATTCTCAATCATTGTGGCATTATACTTGTACGGTATAGCTTGGTTTGAGCTGTAAGGCACAGGGCCAGGTGGATAAATGATCAAAGGAGTAACAGGTGCAGTCTGACTGTCGTAAACGATCTCAACTGGTTCAGGAAAATTGAATTGTGGTATTATAACATTCACTTCATCCACCGGATCTCTGTCATGTGTAATAGTGATGACCCTCTGGTCCAACAATTTTTTAATGTCCTCCTTCACAATAGGGCAATCAACTTCTCTTGAACAAAATTCACAAATATCATAATCATGCTGATGCCTAAAAAAGGCAAGTCTTCTTAAACTCTGATGTAACCTGATCAACGAATCTCTTATGTGTTCAACTTGAAAAACTCGAAACTTTCCCGGACAACGTTCCACCATATTCTTTGGTGCTGCCCCATGTCGAGGCAAAGGATTATCTCTAACATTCGGGTTGACATCCTTGAAAGACAAGATACTGTTCTTAATCAACCTCTGCACATCCTCCTTTAGAGCAAAGCAATTTTCAAGGTTGTGCCCCGGCGACCCTTGATGATACTCACAAAACTGATCCGCCTTGTACCACGGAGAAGTACTATTCGGTGCGACAAGAGGAGGCTTCGTCGTTATGAGGTTCTTTCTGATCAGAGCAGGATACAATTCAGTATAAGTCATAGGAATGGCATCAAAATGCGGTTTCCTTGGTGAACGATTCTGGTTGTTAAACTGATAAGCCTGTTGTCGAGGCTGCTGTTGAAATGGTCGTTGCTGAGTTGGTGGGGTTTGATGAGTTGGGGTCACCAATGTTGGGCGGACAGCCAGAGTGACTGCCGCAACATGTGAGTAACCTCTCCTTGGTCTCCCGGGGAAGATTACACTGACATCCTGTTCTTTTATTTTAGGGAAAGCACTTCCAAACTTCTTGCTACTACTAGACGGACTTACTTCTTTAACCAAACGTCCTTCACGAATCCCTTCTTCCAACCGCATTCCCATACTTACCATCTCGGTGAAGTCACTGGGTGCGCTGGCAATCATTCTTTCATAATAAAATGAACCTAAAGTCTTCAGGAATATTTTTGTCATTTCTTTCTCCTCAAGAGGGGGATGGATCTGAGCAGCAATTTCGCGCCACCTTTGGGCGTATTCCTTAAAGGACTCTTTGTCTCTCTAGGACATCGCCCGGAGTTGATCTCTGTCCGGCGCCATGTCGACGTTGTACTTATACTGGTGAACAAAAGCTTCACTAAGGTCGTTGAAGTTTCGGATCCAAGTGCTGTCCAAACCCATATACCACTTTAGAGCGGCACCTGTCAGACTGTCTTGAAAGTAGTGAATTAGCAAGTCATGAGTATCAGAATATGTAGACATCTTTCTCACGTACATAGTCAAATGACTCCGTGGACACGAATCACCTTTATACCTTTCAAAGTCTGGCACTTTGAATTTGGCTGGAATCTTCACATTCGGAACTAAGCACAGGTCATGAGCATTCTTTCCAAACAAATCCTTCCCCTTTAACGCTCTGATCTCCCTCCGCATCTCTTGAAACTGGTCTTGAAATTCTTCCATTCTATCGACAAGACCCAGACTTTCAGCAGGCTCAGCATGATAAGCAGGTTCATTCATGTACGACATAGAATGAATCACAGAAGCGACAGTTGTCATCACTGGTTGAAGGTAAGGTGGCATAGCAGCTATTTCTGGTTGAGGAAGAGACACGGTAGGCTGAACCAAAGGCTGTACGATAGGTTGATACCCTTCCGGCACAAAGTTATAAGGCATTCCCCACGGAAAACCTTTTGGCATCTGATGTTGAAGCGGAGAGTTGATTTGAGTCACAGATGTTGGAACGGTGACAATCTCAGAAACCACGGTAGTTGACGTCTGAATCTCAGCAGCTGCAGTCGATGGCTGATTCTGAGCAGCCATCAAACTTTCCATCTGCGCAGTTAGTTTCTCCATACCAACACGAAGGGTAGCGACCTCCTCACGAAGCTCGTGGTTTTCCTGTTCTAAATCTTCCATCTTCCTATAATGGTTGGCTCGAGTATCGTGTTGATGAGACAGCTTGGCAATCTACCGGAGTGGAAAAAGAAACAAAGATAAGACTCTAGAAAAACATGTGAAGTGAAATGTTAGATGATGCATGATATGCGATGCAAATGATCGTTCATTTGATAATTTTTCAAGGAACTTCGATAATTTTGCACACATCAATGGTAGAGGAATTTAGAATAACAAAAACTCATTTCATTAATCAAAAGCGGTAAATTACAACTTACAACTTCGGAAAAACAAAACAATAAATTACAACCTTGGGACAACAACCCAATAACAAAAGCAGTAAATTACAACTTTGGAACATGAAGCCCATAATAAAGCAGTAAATTACAACTTTGGAGCATGAAGCCCTTTTACAGAGTTTTACAAAATGACAATAGTAAAAATAAAACTAAGAACCAAAGATCACTCAGAATCATCAGAAGAAGGACCAAATGTCAACTGTAACTGGAGCTTCCTGATCTTCTTTTCATAAAAGTCTTCCATCCTTTTCTTCTCAGCTACCAGTCGATCGATGGTTCCCTTTTGTTGATTAGGAACAAGAGCAACACTTACCGAATCTTCCTTCTTTCTCTTCCTTTCACTAGCATATTTCTTCAGCAAAGCATCCTTTTGACGAAGCTTCTCATCATGATCAATGAACCAGCCGTCTTGAATAAATAGCAAATCCTCCTTTTCCTTTAGTTGTCGAGTCAGGACTCGATTCTCATATTCCGACATATTATACTTTTCTTTCCAAGCATCTCTCTCAGATTTCATCCTAGCCAGATTTCCTTGGTATTCTCCCATATTCTCGATGGGAACAACAGAAGATGACGATGCAACAGTAGGGAATAGAGGTTTCTCAGGTTTATAGGGCATCTTGAGAGCACAAGCCCTAGCACGGACCCATTGTAGGTAAGGCTCCAAAGAAACGGCACCTCTCTGTCCTAATATGTCTCTCCCTTTCCTATGGATGTGGCGCCAAGCTCCTTCAATCTCCTTCTTAGCTGCTTGGTGATCTTGTCCTTCTTGTAGAAAGAAGCCACTCACAAGAATGTTGTTCGGCTTGTCCCTCATCGGGTATCCAAACTGACGACGTGCGAGAACAGGATTATAGTTAATTCCTCCTTTCGTACCAAGAAGAGGCACATTAGGAAAAGCACCACAGCTATCGATGATCTTCACGTTATAGTAAACTCGATTATACCAATCAATGTCGAAATGAGTGAGAGCCATAATTTTTGGCGCCCATCGCGGCTCCTTCTCGAGATCCCAGAAAACATCAGACCTAGGTAGATGAGAAACATACCACTGATACAGCAACGGTGCACAACAAATGATCATCCCTCCTTGATAAGAGTTTCGAAGATGTATGGAGTAGTAAGTATCTCCTAGCAGCATAGGGACCGGATTTCCAATCAAGAAAATTCGGATGGCGTTGATATCTACAAACTTATCAACATTAGGAAATAAGAAAAGGCCATAAGCGAGCAAAGCAAAAACGTCTTCAAAGGCAATAGTATCTTTTGTCTCAGCGAAATGACGAGCTTTCTTCAACAAAAACTGCACAGGTAAGCCTCGGATTCCCCCTTTGGTAGTCATGTTCTCCTCTATCTCCGACTTCTTCAAGTGGGTGATGGTCGCTATCTCGTGAGATTTGGGTTCCTCTTCTAAGCCAGAAAAAGGAACACAGTCGGTGATCGGCAAACCAAGTATGTAGGAGTACTCTTCTAAGGTGGGCATCAATTGGACTAACGTATTAAAGATGCCTTCCTTCATCTTGCGCTTCATGAGAGGTATAAGGGACCCATATTTCTTCTGAAATTTTGTCGGGTTCTCGATCTTAGAAATCAAACTCTTCCGTTCTTCGATCTCGGGCTCCTTAAAACTAAAACTTCGAGTGTTTCTTCTTCCAAACTCCATAATACCTGAGATGTCTGTAAAAATAATTCTTAAGTTCCTTGAAAAACAAGTTTTTTTTACAAAAAATGTCGATGGATGCATGGATGAATGATAATGAAACAGTTACACACAAGTTCACAAACATGGGGTTAAAGGTTCAACGTTTCGTGCATGGAGTCAAAGGGTAAAGCCCACCCCAAGGTATGTACTAATGGTTTAATCACACCTGCAAGACAAGGTTCTAAGAGTTCCTGGAGTCTACATTCCTCCTTCGGATATTACCAACGTCTTGATTACTCAATAATTAGCAATATTCTCAAGAGAAACTCATCCGAGTGTAGCATCGCGTAATAATTACTTCCGGATTACTCCGTTATAATTTCCGCATTACGCCTAAAAGGCCAAGTTGGGTTAGGATTCTACGGTTCTCAATTTCTCTGGCTCCCAGGTCGAAAACAATAATGTCTTCCCGATTACTCGGTAAACAAATATTACGTTCAAAAGGGCCTTCCATTGAGTGGGGGATTTCATGCCTCCTTCTTCGGGATTACTCCCTCAAAGTTAACATGACTATACCGCCCGTCCTATTCTTAAGTGTAACTTAATCCGGGTATAGGATTCGTCCTTTGCGAAAAACCCAAAAAACCCCAATATAAACACATAATCAAACAAATCAAATAATAATAAAACAGATAAAACAAACTAGGCTTAACCCACTTAGGGATGGACCAGCAAGAGGTCAATCTTTCCCCAGCAGAGTCGCCAATTTCTGTAGCGATAAAAAATGTAGCAGGGTAAATCGGAGATCGAGCTATTAATTAATTTGTCTCACAAAAGAAAGAGTCACCACCGCGCTTTATTATTTCCAAGGGAAAAGGGAAAAGAGCGATATAAAACCCTAAAATATGCAATGTAAAATAATACTTTTTAAAAGTAATGAAAATACAAGGCGTTTTGAAAAGAGGTCTAAGGTTCGGGGGTTGGTTATACAATGGGAAGGTATTATCACCCAATGTATCTATAGTATTCTATAGGAACCTTTTGAAATATCTGTTTTGTTAAAATGTTTGTTTGATTAAAAATAAATTGTTTTGGCCAAAAAATGAGTATGGACGGGTTTTTGAAGACACGACGACCTAATGCCGAAGTTTTGACTTAAAAGGTGTGAATTTTGAAAAAATTAGATATTTGGGAAAATTATCTTAAGTTTTTAATGGAATGAGGGTATTCGCACAATGTTTTTTGATGACATGAAGTCGACAAAAATTAAACAATTCCCTTGGATTTTGCAAGCAAACATGAAAATTAGAACCAAAAGTATAAACACTCCAAGATTTTAAAAGAAAACCAAAAGAGAAACTATGGAATTAAATCAAAATAAACTCAACCAACATGTATCATGGGAGGAACATCATAAGGGGGAATAAATTCAAAGAGATAACTTACAAATTTATCAATGAAAGACTAACAAAATTAACTAACATGCTGACCAAACGAAATATAAATTATAAAACTAAACTAATTAATTGGGTTTTGTTTAAAACTATGTGGTTATTTAATTTTTAAAACCAAAAGAGCTAAGGAAATCAAAAGAATAAGAGGGTAAATTAAAATATATGGTAAGCATGAAGGTACTGGGCGCTAAAGCCTAAATGAAATGGGACCCAAGGTTTTGTTTTGGTTACAGCCAGCTGCAGACTTACAAATGACAGGATATGTGGGAAATGAGCTAAAAACGAAATAAAAAGGTCCAGCATGGGATTAAAAATCAAAATCGAACAACACCCCTGGTTTCGAACTCTCTTTTTTCTCTTCGAACTCCCTCTTTCAAATTCTGCTTTTCTCTCTTTCGAACTATCCTTTGAATCCTCTCTTCGAACTATCCTTCGAACTCTCTCTCTTCTAAATCGAACATTCTGCTCCTGGGTTCGAACTCTCTCTATCCACATCAAAATCGAACACTTTGCTCCCCTAAATCGAAATCGAACACTTTCTAGCTTCAAACTCCCTCTATTCTAGATTGAAATCGAACACTCTGCTCCCCTAAATCGAACAACAACACTTCTTCTGGTTTCAAATTCTTTCTAAGTCAGAACAAACAACACTACTGCTATGGGTTTCAAATTCTGCCTAAGTCAGAACGAACAACACTACTACTATGGGTTTCGAATTCTTCCTAAGTCAGAACGAACTACACTACTGCTATGGGTTTCGAATTTTGCCTAAGTCAGAAGGAACAACACTATTGCTATGGGTTTCGAATTCTGCCTCCCCTAAATCGAAATCGAATAACAACACAGTTTCTGGCTCTTTCATGCATTTAAACAACAAATCAACAAGGTGACAAATATTCATGGCAAGAGAAACAACAATAACAAACTAAAGGGGGTTCTGACTTATTGAAACATCAACAATAAAAAAAATGCAGCAACAACAACTAATTCACAGCATATATCATTATGACAAGCATGGCAACATATTTTAAGGGAAAAAAAGTAGTGAGGAAACTTACAAGATTAGAGCAAGTCTGATGGTTTCGATTCTGACAATGAAATAATAAAGAAATCCAGAGATGAGGTAATATGCCTTTTTTTAATTCCTCCTGCTCTTCTAAAAATCTGTTTGTGCTTATTGATGATATGTGGAACGGAAATTAAGTAAAAAGTGAAAAAAAACAAAGTATGGTGGCTACTGTGTTGTTGAACAAAGCGTGTGAGCCAGTTGAGGTTTGAAGGGAAACTGATGTAGTTGATGGTGGAATGAGGAAGAGATGTTATAATTTGTGGGTTTTTCGAAAGTGGTTGGTTGTTCGGTTCAAAACAGGCTTTGAGTTATGCAGGCTTGTGTTTGCAGGTTTGTGCTTGGTTCGAAACAGGCTTTGGTGAGGAGGACATGCTTATGCTTGGTTCGAAACAGGCTTGGAGTTTGTGGTGTAAGGAGGTTTCAATGCAGATTTGTGTTTCTGCAAGTTCGAAACAGCTTGGCAAGTGTGAGAACTTGCAAGTTTGTGCTTTTTTCTTTGTGAACTCTTTTTGAACACCCTCTCTTTTATGAACTCCCCTTTTTTCCGCCCCCTACTGCCTGTTTATATAGTGATACAATGAGGTTTTGGGAGGGAATTTTTTTGATGAGTTTGAACATATGTAATGGTCTGATTTCGACACTTTTCTGATACAGTTTTGGTGTGTGCCATTTGAGGAAATTCTTGGACAGATGTGCATAGGTTTGTTGGTGGTGGAGGCAGTTTTGTTGTGGAGGCAGCAGGGATTTGGACCGTTAGTGGCATTACATGCAGGGACCAGCAGAATTTTGTACTGAGCTTGGTGCATGTGAGGACAAACTTGCGCAGCATAAAGACAAACTCATAGCATAACAATATTAATAATAGTAGTGACAATAATAATAAAAACTGTTAGTAAAACTAAGCTAAAAAATATAAAAGTGAAATAAAAGATATTAATTTTTTTGAGTTTTTCAAATAAAGTGATGCAAAATATATAAATTATATGTAACTAAGGTTTTTTTGATAATTTTAAATTAATCATAAAGAACTTGCAAAAATAAAAAAATAAAAATAAAAGAATGTGAAATTACTATTTTTTTGAGATTTTTTTACTAACTTAAATCTAAAAACTATAATTTTAACTTAAATGATACAAGAACAAAAAACTAAATGAAACTTAAGGAAACTAAATTTTTTTGTATTTTGAATATTTTGAATAAACGTAAATAAAAATGAAAAATAGCATGAACTAAATATTTTTAGGATTTTCTTTTTTTATGGAAATAAAAATAAAAGAAAGATGATAAAAAATGAAAAAAAAAACAAGATTTAATAAAGTCGGACAAAAAACAGCTAAATTTCATTGAATTCACAACAATCTCTAACGTTTCTATTTTTTCGTGGATTTTCAAAGCATAATCATCTCTTGACTTGTGAAGATAAGTTGTAGTTGTTGCAGAGGAGAATCATATGTGAAAGAACCACTAAAAAATTGTCGAAATTTGAAGAAGTTATGAATTTTTGAAATCTGACTCGAGAATTTGCAAAAATAGAATGAAACGCTTGTGAACGCTTGCTATGCAATAATGCAGATGGGAGGTGGTATCTTAGGTCAAAATTTGGGGTATGACAACGACAAACGATCTTGCTTGATGCGTTGTAATTTCCGAAAAGAGCTTCTCCCCCTAAGATGCATAACTCCTCCTTTGTATGAGAAGGTTTGAAATCATTTGGATTTTCTCATCTTGAAGGATTCTTTGTACCTTGAAAGTTTAAGACTAGTAAATACACAAGCATAAAGTATAACATCCTTCTCCCCCATTGACATTATCAAAAAGAAGGGAAAGATGCATAAAAAAATGGACAAAATATATATAATAATATTGAAATCTTAACCATAGCCATATTGCTCCATGATGCTTTTTCTCATCCTTTGACAAATGCACATAGTAGTTGTCTTCATCAAAACATAATGTTGAAGATGCTTGACTCTTTTAGAAAGAATGAGAAACTCTTATGTGAATGCTCCCCCTATATTTGATAACTCGCTCTTGATCAAAGTTCTCCCTTGAATCATAGAGAATTTGCATCTTTCTTTGGGCTCAAGAGTAACTTCATAAATCATTAATCCTTGATGAATTTGAAGCCTTTTCAACAAAGTTGTCTTTTACTTAGAAGTTGTCTTTTGTTCTTCAACATGAAGTACATCTTCAATGGATATGAAAGTTAGTGTATCAACTTTTCCAATTCCAAGAATTCTTCCTTTAAGGTATTTCCCATATGTGAAATAATCCTTGGACTTGAACTAGATTTGAAAGTTAGTGTAAGTCTTCCATCAAATGCTTAGAGCCACCACCTATCAAAACATCATAGATTTATAGTGGTCCTCAAGCAAACCTACAAAACAAATTAAGTTTGATTTGGTACCCAATGTGCTTTGGGTCCATCATAGTTAGTTCCCTTCTTATCCCACACATAATGTCCACTTGCTACATTAAAGTTTCTAACATAGAAAGCATTGGGTGTATGGCCAACAATACCACAATAAAAGCAAGTAGGTTCAAAGTTACTTCTATATCTAGAAGAGAAAGATTTCTTCTTAACAAATCTTTTTCTTTTAGGATATTGATGAACTACTTTAGGTTTGTTCACTTTCTCTTTGGATGATTGATCACTAGCCTTAACAAATATAGTTTTATTAGAACTTGGTTTTGAAAACTTTGAATATCCCAGTCCACTTTTATCATTGGAATATCTTTGTTGGCTAAGAACACCTTCCAATCCAATTTGACCTTTTTAATATCTTTTAATAACTCTTTTTAATTTGACAATTTGGAAAGAGAGCGATTCATAATTTTTGCATACAAAATTCTGTTTTTGCTCACTAAATTTTTGTTTTTCATCTTTGAGATCTTTTTCCATAGACTCACATTTTTCTTCTAAAGATGAAATTTGTTTCTTTTGAGATGAAATAGTTTTGTACAGAATTTTGCATTCATTTAATAGTTCATCTATAATACCTTGTGCATCACTATCAAACAGAGAAAATTCATTACTAACCTCGTCATCTTCACTATCGGAATGGTGTGAGGCCATCAATGCAAGATTAACACGTTGATTGTTTTCGGAATCGGAAGATGAACTTTCCCATGCTATATATGCTTTCTTTGATTTCTTATCTTTATTTCTCTTGAAAAATTTCTTCTTATTTTCAAGTGTAGGACATTCACTTTTAACATGTCCCCTTTCTCCATATTCAAATCATATAACCTTCCTTGTTGGTGCTTCCCTTTTCTTTCTTTTCGTAGAACCTTTTCAATCTTCTTGATAAGATCATCATCTTCACTACTAGTGGATTCATCCTCTTGATTGCTATAATGATTTTTATCCTTGTATTTAAAGCAATGTATTTTGAATCTTTTACTTTGATTTCATGCTTTTCAAGTCTTGCAAGTTCCGTCTCATATTCTTGAAGTTTTCCAAACAAAGTGGCGGAAGTCATTGTGGATAGATTCTTCTTCTCGGATATTGCTGTCACTTTTGGTTGTCATTCCCTGGATAAAGATCTAAGCACTTTAAGGTTAAGTTCATCATTAGTTAAAGTCTTACCGAGTTCTTTCAAATGATTTGTCAAGTGTACAAATCTTTTCTGCAAGTCGAGGATTGATTCTCGGGGCTGCATTCTGAATAGTTCATATTCTTGACTTAATGTATTTAATCTCGATCTTTTAACTTCAGAAGTTCCTTCATGAGTTTCTACTAGGGTAACCCATATTTCTTTTGCCATTTTGCATGTCGAGACACAAAATAATTCATCCATGCTAAGTGCACCTTGAAGAAGGTTCATTGCCTTTTCATCATAGAGAACCTTCTCCTTATCATCTTCATCCCATGCAGTTTTAGGCTTTGATGAGCGAGCACCATTGATTACCGTTATAAGGATAAATGGACCATTCTCGACGGCATCCCATATTTCTTCTCCTTGTGCTTCTAGATGTTCCTTCATGCATATTTTCCAGAAGTCAAAATATTCACCACAAAATAGAGGAGGCTTGTTGTTACTACCACCATCTCTGAAAACGGAATTTTGATTTGCGGAAGCCATTTTGGATCTTTTAGGAACAGGTTACCTATAACCTTCTCTGATACCAATTGTAAGTATAAGAGTGCGCCTAAGAGGGGGGTGAATTAGGTACTTTAAAAGTTTCTAGTCTTAGTGATGATGGATATTATTTTTCTGGTTTAGTGCATGAGTTTACAAATGTGTTTCTTTCTTTTCTGGTTTATGACTAGTGATGAAAGTGGTAAATGCATAAAAGTAAAGAACACAAAGATGTATCCTGGTTCCCCTCACAGTCCGAGAGTACTTTGGTCCCCTTTCAACATGAAAGAGATTTCCTTATTGTTAGATCTCTAGACAAGACACCCTAGTCCTTCTATACAAGACTCTAACCAATAAAACCACCAAGAACAATCCTCTTGGACCAAGAACAATCCTCTTGGATTTTCACTATGTGAACAATGAGAACAATCTTCTCAAGGTGACCTTACTTGTATCCAACAATCCTGGAAAAACAAGATTTCAAAATCACTTGAACTTATTTTCAACAATCCTGAAAAATAAGCAAGTATATAGCAATATTTGATTTGAGTGAGTTTGTAGTGTAATAATCACTATGAGTGATTTTATCAATGAATTGATCTTCTCTTCCAATGGAAATAGATACAATGACTCAAGAAATATAATGCTCAAAGTTTTCTGGTTAACAATATGTGAAAGTGTGCAGAAAAACTTTGTGTATGAAAGTGAAGAAAAGCTTGAGTTTGATATTTGAAAATTCAGAAAATATGATTGGAAGAGGTGTTGAAATGATTTTGAAAATGAGTATTTATATGTTCACAGCACCTTTTTGAAACAACATAAAGTTCTAGAGATGAATCATGAACAATTTCCAAGATTGTGTGAAAGGTTTCCATGAAATGGTGTTATGAACAGGCATGTGCAAAGCTGTTGTTTTTCAAAATCGTGCAACATGCAATCGATTGCACCATTTGTGTAAATCAATTGCACGGGGTTTCAACAGCTAGAATTTCAAATATTTTGAGTGTGCAATCGATTGCACAAGAGTGTAAATTGATTGCATGTGAATTCAGTAGCAAAAATTGATTGAGTGCAATCGATTGCACAAACATGCAAATGGACTGCATTGAGAAACAGTAGCAAATGTTTTGAAAAATTGAAGCATGCAATTGATTGCACTAATATGCAAATAGATTTCACTCAAGTGAAAAATTATTTTTAGCCTAGAAAAACTTGAGTAAAGATTTAGACAATATAAAATATTTCTTTTGACCATTGAGCATCTATGTCTTAAGTTCAAAGTAAATATTATCATTATACCTTGAAATTTTCTAAGTGCTTGAACCGAAGACTTTATCCATAGATGCTTTTAGCTTGATCAATAATCTTTGCCTTCTTTATGCCTCATAGTTTGTCTTCATCAAAACAAAAGTACATCTGAGAAGCTTGATTTTACAGTTTGCGGCAGTATATGTTGAATCACACTACTTGGTTGATCTCCAAAATGGATCCAATGAAGTACATTTTTGAAAAGCCTTCTCTTACTGGGAGAATTGCCCGTTGGCAGATGTTGCTACCTGAATATGACATTGAATACCGCACTCAAAAAGCTATTAAAAGCAGTGTGTTGGCAGATTATCTTGCTCACCAACCAGTTGAGGATCATCAGTCTGTGAAGTATGTATTCCCCGATGAGGATGTGATGTTCCTGAAAGTGAAAGATTGTGATGAACCATTGCCTGAGGAAGGTCTTGATCCTGAATCTCGCTGGAGTATGATATTTGATGAAGCTGTGAATTCTTATAGTAAAGGAATTGGTGTTTTGATTGTCACTCCACATGGATCGCACATTCCTTTTACTGCAAGGTTGACATTTGATTATACTAATAATATGCCAGAATATGAGGCTTGCATCATGGGTCTCGAGGAAGCTATTAATCTAAGAATTAAAATTCTAGATGTGTATGGTGATTCAGCTTTGGTAGTAAACTAGATTAAAGGAGAATGGGATACTCATCACCCCGGCTTGATCCCTTACAAAGATTATGCTATAAGATTGTTACCCTTCTTTAACAAAGTTGAATTCCATCATATTCCAAGAGATGAAAATCAGATGGCAGATGCTTTGGCAACTTTGGCTTCTATGTATCAAGTGAATACTTGGAATGATATACCTCGAATTATAGTCTGGCGACTGGATAGGCCCGCTCATGTGTTTACAACAGAAGAAGTAGTAGATGAGAAACCTTGGTATTATGATATCAAGCATTTTATCCAGACTCATGAATACCTGATTGGTGCTTCGAAGAAAGATACAAAGACATTGAGAAGATTGGCTGGCAGTTTCTTCCTCAGTAAAAATGTGTTGTATAAAATAAATTATGACATGGTCTTGCTCAGATGCATGGATAGACACGAAGCAGACATGTTGATGCATGAGATTCATGAAGGTTCATTTGGCAATCATTCCAATGGACATTCGATGGCTAAAAAGATGCTAAGGGCAGGTTACTATTGGTTGACAATGGAATCTGATTGTTACAAATTTGCAAAGAAGTGTCATAAATGCCATATTTATGCAGACAAGGTCCATGTGCCTCCAACACTTCTCAATGTAATTTCCTCCCCGTGGTTTTTCTCTATGTGGGGTATTGACATGATTGGGATGATAGAACCCAAAGCTTCTAATGGACACTATTTTATCTTGGTCGCAATTGATTACTTCACCAGGTGGGTGGAGGCTACTTCATATGCTAATGTCACTAAGCAGGTGGTTGTGCGCTTCATTAAGAATAATCTTATATGTCGGTATGGTGTGCCGAGCAGAATTATCACCGACAATGGCTCGAATCTGAAAAACAAAATGATGACATAGCAGTGTGAAGAGTTCAAGATTGTCCATCACAATTCCTCTCCGTACAGGCCAAAGATGAATGGGGTTGTTGAAGCTGCTAATAAGAATATCAAGAAGATTATCCAGAAAATGGTTGTTACTTATAAGGATTGGCATGAAATTCTCCCTTTTGCTTTGCATGGATATCGAACATATGTCTGCACTTCAACAGGAGAAACCCCATTCTACCTTGTGTATGGAATGGAAGTTATGCTCCCAATCAAGGTTGAGATTCCCTCTTTGCGAGTGATAATGGAAACCAAGTTGTCAGAGGCTGAATGGGTCCAGAACAAGTTTGACCAATTAAATTTGATCGAAGAAAAGAGAATGACAGCTTTGTGTCATGGACAGTTATATCAGAAGAGAATGAAGAAAGCTTTTGATAAGAAGGTCAAAACTCATGAATTCAGAGAAGGCAACCTCGTGCTCAGGAAGATCATGTCTTTCAACGCTGATTCTAGGGGCAAGTGGACTCCCAGTTTTGAAGGCCCATATGTTATCATGAAAGCCTTCTTTGGAGGTGTATTAATTATTGAAACTATGGATGGAGAGGAGTTCCCACGTCCCATGAATGTTGATGCAGTCAAGAAATACTTCGCCTAAAGAAATAAAAGAATAACACGCTAAGTTGAAAACCCGAAAGGGAGGCTTAGGCAAAAAAGAGCGTCTCGGTAGGCCGAAAACCCGAAAGGGAGGTCTAGGCAAAAATTAGAGACATAAACAGAATAAAGTTCCCGCTAAGTTGAAAACCCGCAAGGGCAGCTTAGGCAAACGTCAGGGACTTTCTTGGCAAGTAACTACATCAGACAAGGCATGATCATTGAAGCAACAATCTTCTCGGATCCTCATCATACTTCGAGCAGAAGCTGCTGCTTGGGATTTCAAAAGTCGTTAGAGGGGATAGTGGTCATTGTATCTCAATGTATCTTTTCCATTATATATTACCATTTTCCTAACTTTGTAATCATCCATGGAGTCTCGTCATTCGCAGACTTGAAATTTGAGCTTTTACCCAATTCTTGGTATTTCTTATATTATTTAGCTTGCAAAGACTCCATTTATTATTGATAATAACTTTCGAAGCGAAAAGATTAAATAACAAAATTGATTTTCAAAAAGAATTTACAATTTGCTTTTACTTTAAAATTTGTGACGCAAGAGAAAAACAAAAGTGGTGATCCCAGGAATGGACGAACTCCAGTTGTTTTGAGAAGTTTTGTTTCCCATGGAAGTTTTTTCTCAAGATGTTTCGCCGTATAGGGTTTGTAACTCCAATATCCCCGGTCAAGTTTTGGTTCATTTCTCCTCTTTTCTGAGTTTGCATGATATGAAGGTTCGGTCCAACATTTATCCAATGAAGGTTTCGTTTGTTTAATATAAGTTCTTTTTTCCAGAGAAGTTGGTACAATAATCACTCTTGAAGAACACAGGTCTCTGGTTTCTCTAGTGAAGAATGTGTATTGGTTTTCCCTTTGAGGATGTGGTGTTAACCTCCCCAGTAAAGTCATCACGAAATCCCCAGTTACTGGCTTGATGATAGGACATTATACGCCTTAACAAAGTTTATGTGTTTCCTCTTTCAAAATGGGCCTGAACTCCCCAGTGAATGTTTTCATTATTTGATGTCCATCTGCTCTACTTGAAATTGATTTTTCAAAATCCCCAGTAGAAGCGTTACTTTTGAAAATATTTGATTTCCCGTTGAAGTATGAGTGCTATTCCCCGGTAAATACCTGGGAGAGGATGTTGTATCTCTGTATTTGTACTGTTTGGTCGCTATGTTTTGTTTACTACTGAATTACGTTTCTCCCCAATAAAGTTAAACCAGGCAGTAGGTTTTGTTTCCTCAGTTGGAGATTACTTTTTCTTGGATTGTTCATCTTGGATGTAATTTGGCCGAGTGTTGATTGTGCCTGAGTTGGTTTTTCCTGTTTATTCCCAATGTTATACGTCTGTTTTATCAGCATATGTGCGATAAACACTCATACATTCATACACACATCATGCATAACTGAAATTGGCAAATCACCGCTCATTCACATTTGTTAATATTTTATTGACATATTACCCTGTTTTGCAGATGTTATGTTTTCCTCTCTTCAATAGAGTGTTGGCCTTAAGCAGTTGGTCTTATATTGTTTCAACTTCCCCACTGAGTTATCCCTCGTGGAAGATTTTTGCTTCAGCCTTCTTGTACAACTCTTTGACTGGTTGATTTGGGTATCCCTCTTGAGTTTACTTCTCAAAGGAATTGTTTTAGACGTCCGTCTCATTCCAGTTTATTTCTGGTTTGAATTTTTGATCCTCGACAATATTATTACTTTGGATTTCCACAAGCTTCGAGCATTGGTTTGAGAATGTGCATTTATTTTGCACGAGAAGACCTTTATCTCCTCAAGCAGGAATATATTGGCATTTCCCCAGGAAGTCATATTTCTTCCCCCAGGAAGTTATATTTATTTCCCCAGGAAGTCATATTTCTTTCCCCAGAAAGTCTTTGTTTTTACAATCCTCCATAACAGCAAGTGGAAGGTCTCTTTATTTGAGCAACTTGTACTTCCCTGTAAAAGTCGACGTAACTGTTTTTTGCTATCTTCTCTATGAGTGGATAGTTTGTATCCCGTTGCCCAAATTACTTCAGTGGATGGAAAGACTTTCAATATAGCAGAGACAGTTCATTGTGAAATCTTTACAAGTGGTAGTCTCTTTATTTGAGACAACTTATACATTACCCTTTTCAGGCAGAATGCTTTGGTTAAAGAAGTTGAGACCCGTTCTAGGTGAAATTCTAGAATTTTGGGGAAACTTGTTATCTTTTTTATACCTTCAGTGAACGTTGGTAGTTCATCGTCATTGAACGGCGATGTCATGATATATTTTTCTCTCTACCTTAAGTGAAAGTTGGTAGATCACCTTCAGTGAAAGTTGGTGATTGTTATCTTTTTACTACCCTCGGTGTACGTTGGTAGTTTATTGTTAGTGAACGGAGGTGCTATGATATATTTTCTCTCTCTACCTTCAGTGAAAGTTGGTAGATCACCTTCAGTGAAAGTTGGTGATTGTTATCTTTTTTCTACCCTCAGTGAACGTTAGTAGTTCATCATCAGTGAACGGCAGTGCTATGATATTTTTTCTCTCTACCTTCAGTGAAAGTTGGTAGATCACCTTCAGTGAAAGTTGGTGATTGTTATCTTTTTGCTACGCTTAGTGAATGTTGGTAGTTCATCGTCAGTGAACGGCGGTGCTATGATATTTTTCTCTCTACCTTCAGTGAAAGTTGGTAGATCACCTTCAGTAAAGTTGGTGATTGTCATCTTTTTGCTACCCTCAGTGAATGTTGGTAGTTCATTGTCAGTGAACGGCGGTGCTATGATATATTTTTCTCTCTACCTTCAGTGAAATTTGGTAGATCACCTTCAGTGAAAGTTGGTGATTGTTATCTTTTTTCTACCCTCAGTGAACATTGGTAGTTCATCGTCAGTGAACAGCGATGCTATGATATATTTTTCTCTCTACCTTCAGTGAAAGTTGGTAGATCACCATCAGTGAAAGTTGGTGATTGTTATCTTTTTGCTACCCTCAGTGAATGTTGGTAGTTCATCGTCAGTGAACGGCGGTGCTATGATATATTTTCTCTCTCTACCTTCAGTGAAAGTTAGTAGATCACCTTCAGTGAAAGTTGGTGATTGATATCTTTTTGCTACCCTCAGTGAACATTGGTAGTTCATCGTCAGTGAACGACGATGTTATGATATTCCTTTTCCTTCTACCTTCAGTGAGCATTGGTAGCTCACCGTCAGTGAACGTCGGTGTTGTTATTTCTTTCCTCTTTCTACCTTCAGTGAACGTTTGTAGTTTCGCCTTCAGTAGGAGTTGGTGTATCCTTTGACCATTTTACCATCCTCTCTGAGTCAGGTCTTTTGATCCACCAGTGATTTATTTTCCTAGACATGTTTCTCTTTTGTTTCTGTATTTTCTTTTCTACATCCCCAGTTGTGTTTTGCGTCTCTTTGGTTTTGTTCATATGCATTCATGCTCATAAGAACTGCATGGCATCTTAGGACCAAAAATAAGGTTTGTTTTATATTTAAGTATCTCTGATCGCGTCGACACAAAGATTTTCAACCTTCGTATCTCCGGATAGAAGAAACTTAAATAAGGTCAGCTGTTGTACCCTAATTTTTGCCCCTAAGATCCCCTCATCATACCATGTTGATTCCATCACAATAATATCACATTAGGATTCTTGGTTCCCCTCCCTATCTTTAGCTTTGCTCTTTGAGGAATCACCAAACACCTTGACTTGTGTTCCTTTGTGATCATTAATATTTTTGTTTTGACTTTCCTTTTAATTAATAAAATGCAATGTTGGTTTTTCTTACTTGTTAATAATGTAGGTAAAGGAAATGTGGTTTAGCAAGTTTCTCCATGGGTTCATGAGTTTATTTCCATGCCTTAGTCAATAAAGCTTGAGAAGTTCAAACCTCACCATTGGATTTGCTTTTGAGTAAATGGCATGGCAAGGTTATTTTGGTTCACTACATTCCAAGATATCAAGATTGATCCAAAAGTACAAGGGGTTGATTGAAGAAGTTGTCATGCTTGGACAAGGCCTTGTTCCCATTGATCACAAGTGCATATTTCTCTAAATTCTAAAGATATGTAAGTGGTTTTAGCGGCTATGAATTCTAATTTTCATCCTCAACAACTTCTATTTACAAAGCATTTATGTTGGTACAAGAAGTTTGTTCAAAATTGTCAAGGTTCCTCAAAGCATTTTCTTGATCTAGGAGCTAGGGTTTTGAACTTCAAAGAAGTATATCTTGCTCATCTTTTGGTATTTTTGAGTGATTATAAATACATCCTTCTCTTCAAAGGGTTATCAACAAATCACTTCAAAAGTTTCAAGGAGTTTTCATGTGTAAGAAACTTGATGATGAAGAAAGATTACAAGTCCTCCAAATGAACCCCCAATTTCTCATATGTGACTTCAAATGATAATAACTTGGCAAATTTTTATCACCTTGAACCCATTATTTTTCATAATGATCTTGAGGAGGTGAACTTTATGCCTTCTTTTATGTTTAAAGTGAGAAAATGGATTGAATATGCCCTAAGGATACAAAATATTATAGGTCATTTCATGATTTTTTGCCAACTTCAACAATTCATAACTCTCGCAATTTTTGGATATTTTGAATGGTTCAAGTTTTAAAATGTCATTCAATAGGTCTATTTCATGCCATCTTTTTTGGTCAAGAGCAAATTTCAAGTGGAAGGCCATGTTTGGATGCAAAACATTATAGGTCACTTTTGAAGAAAACTTTGAAATATTTCTAAGTATGAAAAGTCAACTTTTTATCCAACTTTGGCTCTATGTAACTTTCAGCTCAAGCATCCATTTGATTCCATTCTTTTTACATTGCCAATTTTGTAACCCCGTCTTTCTAAAGCATCAAGAATCATGCCCTAAGACCCCTTGAGCTGAGAATGCCATTGATTTGAACTTGGTAACTTGGAATTGAAGTTTCTTCAAAAGTCAGAATTTGAAATCATTGGTTTAGCTTCTAAACACTTTGTTTCTGTGCGTTTTTGCTTCTAAACATGTTTAGTGAACCTCCAAAAGTGATTAGCATAGCAAAACGCGCGTTTTAGATGAGTTTTGATCAAAGTAGAGGTCACACTTTTCTTGTTTACAACTTCACACGATTTCCCTCCAAACTTTATCATTTCACATGCTTGAACATTCCATTTAATTTCCTATAAATAGAGGGTCATTCCCCATTCATTTCCTTAAGCTTGGAAAGCCAGAATCACTCTGCCAAACTTGTTCCATAACTCAAAATTCTCCTACTTCGAAATCTGCTTTCAAGCCTTTTTCAATCCAATTTTTCCATCAATTCACCTTCCTTGATCTTCCCTGAAGCTAACCATATAATTACATTCAAGAATCGTGTCCTAGATTGCTCCATAGAAGTCCAGTTTCAGAGCTCTGTAACTCAACTTCAATAGGTAGGTTCCTTCATCAATTCTTCAAAACTTTGATATCATTGTGATGCTCTCATTGCCCTGGTTCTAGTCGCAACACTTATTTTCATCTGGAAACTTGTTTTGACCATGAAATTTCAAATCCCTTTTCAAAACTTTCCTTCCAATTTGCTTGAGCTACAGTTTATATAAATTTGCCGCAAAGGTGTGGTTATCTTCGTCTTGAAGAGACGAAGCGAATGGCATAGGTCTGAGCTTTTGATTTTACAGTTTGAGAGACCTACAATTCACATTGGCTGGAGGTTGAAGATGACCAACATGTCATCTTCCAACCAATGATGGCATGCCACTTGTTTTTTTTTTAAATCTGATTTAATTAATGATTCAATGCATTATCCACTAAAGTCCATAACATACACAACGCGCCAGGTCCACTTGATCTGTTTACTAACGCATTTTGACATTGATCAGATGACCCATATTTTTTTGGTTTTTATTTTCTTTTCTGATTTTTATATTTAATTGTTTTAAATTACAAAAAATCATAGAAAATTCATTTTTAGTCCAAAAAATCTGGAAAAAATTATGAAAAATATTTTTGATTTTTCTCTTTCTAGTTTTTATTTTTTCATAATTTTATTTTGTGTTTTGGTATTTTTTATAAATTTTCACTTTATTTGATTTGTTTTAAATGTCTAAAAATACTTTTATGCATTTTTAAATTCTAAAAAGAAATATGGAATGATCCAATGATATTGTGACAAATATTGGTGACTTCACTTATTTTTTATTTCTGACTTTGGTATTTTTTATCATTTTTGGTTTATTTTACTCATTTCTTTTAATTTTAAAAATGGTTTCTAACTTTAAAAAATTACCAAAAAATTTATAAAAATATTTGAGTCCATTTCTAATTTTTCTATGGTCTTACTTTTTATTTCTTGATTAATTTGAACATAGTTGACATTTTTATCCCTTATTTCTATTTTAAATATTTCTAAAACCTTTTTTTATGTATATATTAAATGCAATATTATTTTGTGATTATTTCCTGGCTGATCTTGGGTTGAATTTTTTATCATGAACTTTATTAACATCATTGGATCCATGGTGTTGAGTCTAACTCCACAAAAATGGATGAATGATTTTAATAATAGTTTGATCTAAATTTAATTCAAATATGGTTTGTATGGTCTCTCCCACCTCTCTTCATCTTGTCCCTTTCTCATTGCACTAAGTGTTATTGGAGCATGATCTCTATATCATGTCTCAAAATAAATGGTGCATAGATTGTTATTGACCGACCTCAAAATAGGTACGACTTCTACATAAGTCCACTTACGATTGCTTAACATAACGCTAAATTTTGTCCCGATTCGAATAAATGATCATTCGTGGCTCAAACCTATGTTTGCAAGCCCAAGTGTGTTAATTTGATCTATTTGATCCAATAACCTTGAGATTCATTGTGTGGAGGCTTTGGTTCTACCAATCCTCTAATGGATCTACAACACTTTTGGTCAACACGGATCATTTAAACATTGTTGATCATTAAATGGTACTTTTGAGGATTCCAAATGGATGATATACTTGGCAAAAAGCAAATTCAACTTGTTGTGTCGAGGCTTTGGTTCTATCAATCCTCTAATGAGTTCCAAATGCAAGTTTCAAGATGGTTATCCAACTAACCACTAATTATTAAATTGTTTTTACTTTATGCCCTTTTTTTATTTTTTATGCTTTATGTGCCATTTACTTTAAGCATTACATTTCATGTCATTTTTTTGCTCACTTGAGCCTTTTATTTTCTCTTCTAAGATACCTAATAATCAATATGAACCATAAGAAAACTTTAATGATATTTGGACTGTTTGGTTACTATCCTTGGCATTATGGAGTATTGGACTTCTTGGACTTAGGATTAGAGACCTTGTCCTATGTTGGAGATCTTATGACCATAATTGATATTTTGTCTGGAGTTCTTGAGTTTTACCTCAAGACATTGGGTTGTTTGTTTGTTTTGTGTGCAGGTTATTGTGATTACATACTTTGTTTGTAGTCTGGAATTCACCCGTATACAGCCGTTACTCTGCCCAATTTTTTATGAAGACTTAATACACTTGAAGTTTGGTTCTCTCAAGAGGTCTAGTATCTTTGCTTGCTTGGTTTAAATCTAAAGAATTGGAATTCTATCTTGACTCATAATGTTAAGTATTGGCTTCTTGTGGGTTAGATGGTTCCTATCCCTAGCTTTTATCTTATGCTTTAGGATAGTCTATTCTTCTCCTCCCATCTTCTTTAATTTCAAAAATCTTCTCTCTCCTTTTGAAAATTATTCTTGTTTTAAACTTGAACCACTTTCATAATAAACTTGGACTTAAGTCCATGCATTTTCAAAACCTTTTCATAAATAAACTTCAATCAACTTAATAATACCTTGACATTTTTTGTGGGAAGACTAAAAGTCAATCAATCTCATTTAAAACCATTTTTGCCACTTTGGCTTTTACTTTAAACTTTTCTCAAAAGATTAGACTCTTGTCAATCCTTGTAGTGATACAAACAACTATACTTCTAAAATATGTAGTGAAGTGAGATATTTTCCACTTGGGTGTTGAGTGAGGCATTGTTGATTTTAAAATCTAAGCCATATCCTCCACTTTGAGATGATGAAAGTTCTCCTTCCTCATAATTATGGGTAGTAAGTATGTTTTCCACACAGACAATGACAATGATGTCTTATCTCATAAAAATTAACCAACACACTTACATTTTAATATTTTTAAAGAGGAACTACGTGTACCCTGATCCCCTATTATACTGAAGGTGGTACGTAGGCACTAAAGGTTCGCAACTGCGGCGGGTGCAAAAATCATTAAAAAAAATACTTCTTTTCTCACCTCCACCATCTATTTTTTTACAACATTTTTATAGCCAAAATATACAGATTTTACAAAGAGGTTCCTGTGGAGTACCGTAGATGTTTAGGGTGCTAATACCTTCCCTTTACATAACCAACCCCCTTACCTTGAATCTTTCCCCCTCTTTTTTGGGTTATTCGCTCTTTTTCCATTCCTTTGGAAACAATAAAGCGCGGTAGCGATTTTTATTTTTTGATTTATATAAGTTTGGTCAATCCAATGGCTTAGTCTTGAACATTTCTACCGCTACAATAGTGAATAAGAATGAATTGATTCAAAACAGACATATGCAATGCATTGATAAAGTAACAAAGTTTGACATGAAAATAATTGTTTGAACAAACAAAGAAAATACAACTTGAGAATTCAAATGAACAAAAATGCTCTCAATCCTGGCCATGATTTGGCATGGGAGCAGTGATCACGTTGGGAGTCTCAGGAGGGTTAAACTCTATCTCCTTGGCATCAATCATATTTTGAATCTTGTATTTCAGTGCCCAACAATCGTTAGTATCGTGCCCAGGACTTCCAGAATGATAGGCACACCTTGCATCAGGATTGTAGTTAGGAGAAGAAGTCTTAGGGTTTGGATGAGTTCCTATCAATGTAATCAAATTCATCCTCAATATATGTTATAATGCTTGAGATAGCGGCATATTGATCTTGGTAAACTGTCTCTTAGGCTCGTCTTTCCTTCGCTGATTACCCCGTTGTTATGGTCGTTGCACGCGTGCCGAATTAGAGACCAGCACTGCCCCTACAGATTGATGGTAGTCTGCCTTATTACGACCCTTCTGGCCATACACAACATTGACTTCCCTCTTACCAGCAAATGGCTTCTTCTCAGTATTAGAAGATGCAACCATTGGGATCTTCCCACCCTTGATACCACTTTCGATCCTTTCTCCAATCAGAACCATCTCTGTGAACCCGGATGAGGAACTCCTAATCAGCAGATTAAAGAATGGGCTTGTCAGAGTACCCATGAACATGTCTACCATTTCCCGATCATTCAGAGGAGGTTGTATTCTTCCATCTAGATCCCTCCATTTCTGGGCATATCCCTTGAAGCCTTCTCTAGAACCCATAGACATGTTTTAAAGTTGTGTACGAGTTGGAGCGCGGTCAGCATTGTATTGGTACTGCTTGTAGAAAGTAGCAGCCATGTCTTCCCGGGTATGAATGCCTGTTATTTCTAGCCAATAGAACCACTCCAGTTGCGTGCCAACTAAACTTTCTTGGAAGAAATGGACCCATAACTTCCGGTCAGCAGTGTGAGGCTAGATCTTCCTGACATAGGACCTTAAGTGCAACTTAGGACAAGAGACATTGTCATGCTTAGCAAATGTGGGAACCTTGAACTTTGGTGGGATGACCACTCCAGGAACCAACCCTAACTCTTCAAAGTCCAAGCCAGGTACCTACTGAATCTCCATAGCATTGAGACTATCCTTCAGCTGTTTGTATTTATCGTCAGCAGGAGGATATTTTTGCTCAGAGTAATCAACTTCTTCTTCATTAGCCTCGGGGTTATTGACTTCTTCATAATTATCCCATTCGTTTGATGGAGTTGTGAGATCTAGAGCTCGTTTAACCGGTCCTCTAAGTCTTCTTCCCATATTCAAGATGCCAGCCAGTTTCTTTGCCTTCTTCTTCTTCTTCTTCTTCTCTTTGATGACGAGAGCTTTCAGTTCTTCCTGCCCCTAGGCCAAAGCCATGAACATTTGTTGGAACTGAGCGTTTTGAGCTTGAAGGTCTTTTACTGTTTGTTCAAGGGCCATTTCTTTTGCTGAAATAAACAGCGAAAAGATGAGAAACCTGTACTGGAAGACCTGTTATGAAATGGTATGCATGAAATGTTTTCAAGGATCTCGTGGGGTAAATAAGAAAATGTCAAAAGTTGAAATTTGCAGCTTTGATTGAACAACTTCATATCGTTGAGTGTCCTTCTATGAGAGTCAAGCTCACCATATCAAGTGGGTCATAGCCCCAGACTCAAGTTGTTGAGTTTTGATCTTTTAATGGCATTGGCTAGAGGAAAATAAATCCCCCTTGCCCTTTGCTAGACGTCTAATTTATCATAACCTGCATCGCAAACCCTTGAGATCCTTGAAATGGTTAAGGAAATGATGTGGCATGATCTTATGATGTGTATGTTACGCGTTAACAAAAAGTGTAAGGTGATGAAGAAAAGTGGGTCTAAGAAGTCCAGGTTACTGGATAATGACTGTAAACAAATCCTGCAAGGAGATCATGTTGTTAGATAAAAACCCTGCAAGTAGCTCAAGTTGAAAGCAAACAAATCACGCAAGCGGCCTTAGGTTTAGGCTTGCATGGGGTTTGTAGGTAAGTACCCTCTTGAAATTTAGTTGGCTCAACATGTCCTAGTAATAGTAACTTGGTTCTAAGGGATATCAATATCACTAACCTTTCCCACAAGCTTCGTTCGATAGGCAACTGACTCGTAACCAAACAAAACCCAGGATTCAAGTCTCAATGAGTGTAGCATCGAGTATCTTCCGACTTTGGGAATACACCAAAGACTGCCATCTCGCTATGTCCTAATGGCCAAGTTGTTCATTTAAAGGTTCTAAGGTCAGTTGACGTTTCATGAAACCACGCATCGGCCCCGTATTCTCCTTGATTAACTCAAGGGCTACCGGTACCAACCAAAGTGTCGCATCAACATAGCCATCACTTCAACTGTGTCGGTATACCCCGCACAGTTTCCACGATCTATTGCTACTTACCTAAAAGGTTTCCCCATATTCGGGTGTAGGATCTATAGTACCCAAACAAATACCCTTAAAAGTAAAGCAAACAAACAAACAAAGAAGCAAAATGATCTAGACCCTAAGGTAAACCCCACTTTTATCAATCCCCAACAGAGTCGCCAGTTCTGTGATACGGTGGAAGAACCGACTGTTTAATACTGGTTTGTATTTTTTGTTTGCAAATGTCGCGGTAAGCAAGAGTCGCCACTGACTTTTCTTTTATCCAACAAAGGAAAGGGTGAAAAGAACATAAAAAGACCTTTTTCGAGATTTTCCTGAGTAAGGGGGTAGATTATGGAAAGGGAAGGTGTTAGCACCCTTTCCATATGTGGTTTTCCATGGGCTCTTAGGTACTTTTGTTCATTTTTTAAAATTGTTTGTGTTTGTCCGTTTTGAAAGATTTTGTTTGCTTTATGATAACTCTTGTATCAGTCCTCAAGAGTGTGATAAAGCATTTTGAAAGTAGTTTTTGAAAGTGTGTAAGTGTAAAAGAAGATTTGAGCAAGTACTTAAGAGTTATCTACCTACTCGAAAAAAGACGTTCTTTTCCTCCTTTCCTTTAAATAGTGCTATCCTACTATTAGTGAGTAGGTAGCCCTATCGTCAGATGTTAAGGGACAATCGAAAGGGACATTTTACAATCACGAAGGCAACTTATGGAGACGCTTTAGCAATTTTCTTTTAGGGACTAGATCATTTATTGAAAGACAATTGTAGGGTCATCGAGGGACTATGATCTTTTTTGATTTATGGGTCTTTACTAAAGTGTTCCTGCCTCATGACTGTTTCATTTAAAGGCAACCAAAGTGGGAGATACCTTAGAGGTGTGCATGTGCAAGTGTGTTGAGATTCAATTATTTATCTTGCATTATTAAGTTTGCTAACGTTTTAATTTGCAGTCTTATCATGCATGCCTAGTTACTAACAGTTAATATTTATAGAAATTTAAAGTGCGAAAATTTAAACCCTAGGCTATTACAACGCTTTGGGACAATTACATAAAAAAGTGCAAGAAAATAAAATGCAGAATTTAAATCTAGACTATTATATCCCATAATCAGTTACATTATTTATATAAAATGCGAGAATAAAAATAACGCGCGCGAAATAAATATTACGTCTAAAAATCCTAAGAAAAATTCTAAGTAAGCAAGAAAAATCTTTTTGGTTTTATTTTTATTTATTTCAAAAAAAATAATTAAACTAAATCTAAATTTAATTTAAGAGAATAAATATTGAATGAAATTAATCTAATTCTAATATTTTTGCATTTTTTTTATTAAGAAAACATTTGAAACATAAATTAAATCCTAAATTCTAGTTCATTTTAAAATAAGAAAGTAGTTAAAATTTAATTAATTAAAGCATTTCATTATTTTAATTTAAAAAAAAAGTCTAAGCCTAATTTTTTTGTGAGTTTTTATTATTATTTGCTTAATTAAGTAAAGAAGATAAAAGAAATTAAAACATTACAAAAAAAACTATATGGGCTTGAGATAGTAAAAAAAAGTGGGGGTGTGGTTGTTGAATTTGCTGGCCCATGAAGGGAGAGGCCTAGATCTGCTTCTGGATCCAATGTGGATTGGTCTTGATGGCACGTGGTGAGCCCGCAGATGGAGTGCGCTAGATCTGATGGATATCTGATGGCACATGTCTGATGGTGTATAATGCACATCTAGCTACGAGGAGCACCAAATCTGCATGAAACAAGTTAGAAAATATTAAAAAAAAGGGAGCTTACTGGGGCATTTTGTGATGTTTCAGGGCTTGATAATGATTGCAAAAGCTTCAGGGAGCCTTCAGGAATGTATTTGAATCTTTTGTTTGGACTGAGAAAGGCTGGAACCTAAAATGTGAATTTTTACAACTTTGATCATTTCTGCAAAATTTGTAGAGCTTGTCCAGGTTGTATCTCCTGTCTTGAAGCTTGCTAATGTGCCCTTTATATAGAGAGGATGGAGGAGACAAGAGAACAAAGGTAATAACAACCATAAACATGTATTTTTAAAGCCATGAATGATATTTTGTAACTTTGCCAAAGACATGGAATCTTGTCCTTTTTGAATTTGAATGAATATGGACACCTTTGCATGCAATTTTATGGGCCTAGGTTGTCCAAAACATCAACACAAAGCTCAAAGCCCATTTCTAATTTTTTTTATACATTTTATTTTATATTTATTTGAAATAAATTAAAATAAATATGAATAAAATAGTTAGAAAATGCAAGGCACGACAAGAATAATTTTAGAGGTCCTCTATAAACTTAGGAAGATGCTTGAAGTCCAAGAAATTGAGCCCTTGCCTTAAAACTTCAAATTTTCTCAATGCATAATTCTTGAAAATTTCCAAATTTTCCCAACTTGGGCAAGCCATAACTTGCTCAATATTTATCTCATGATGATAATCTTGGACCTTTTGGAAATCCCAAGATGTCTACTTCAATCCCTCTTTTGATCAATTTTGTATATGAAGATTTTATCTTGATGTAAAAAGTCTTGGAAAAATGTGGCTTTTGTTGAATTTCTGAAAATGACCTGTAATGTATGAGCTTGTATCTTTCAAATGGTGAATTTCTTGGACTTGAGGACTGGAGAGAAGTTGTAGGGAATTGTATTCTCTTAAAAATGAGCTTTAGTTGGAAAATTTCTGACAAAGTATGAGAAAGTTATGTTTGGTCAAAGTTTGGTTGACTTTTCCTATAGAAACCCTAATTTGCCATTTTTGACTTTTGATGGGTTATGAGTATTTCTTGAGGAATCATGATCAACCCTTGATCAAATGATGGATATCACTTCAAAATTTTGATGTTGACCAAAAATCTTGAAGTTTGACTGTACATGGGCCATAATTGACTTTTGACCTAGCATAGTTGATTTTCCAATACTTGAGCAATTGACTGAGCAAATTTATTGAGCAAGGCATGAAACTTGGCATGGATGATATTGAAGACATATTAGGACCATGGAAATAATTTGAGACCTTTGGAGCTCAACCATTTTGACGAAAATTGAAACCCTAGTTGGGGGCTCATTGCCTTAGGAGGAAAATTGTCTGGTCAATTCTTGGTCAACCTTGAGCAATTGAGGACCTCTAGAGGCATGTCTTGAGTGAAAATGGGAGGGAAAATTTTGGGGTACAACGCATAACACTCATCGAAGTAGATACAATATAATGGATCTCTTTTCTAGCCATATGAGTGACATGCACCACAGGAGGTGCAGAAACAACAGTAGTTTGAGAAAACGGAGCAACTTGAATATCAAGATTGTAACCCTCTGGCATGAAGTTCTCTGGCATTCCCCACGGATATTTCAAGGAACTCAAAGATTTATAGGCAATTTTTAAATATTAAAGTACCAACACATTTTGAAATACTTAAAATCTCATTATAATAACTTCAAAATGGATTACAAATTTTTAGTACGAGTTTCAATAATCCCAAGTATAAGATAAGATAAAAATATAATATCCTAAGAAAGCAAAGCTAATAAAGATCACTCCACACACTGACGATTTCCTGTGAGTCTCGCAATCTGAGTCTTCAACTAGTTGTTCTCTTCTGCATACCTGTCGGCAACTTCTTTCCAATCACCAGAGTCAGGAAGTGAGTAACTAGGTCCTAACTGAGCTCTAGAGGAAAATAAATCCTCTTATATCTCCATCATCTCTACAGCACGACTCTCAAGAATCTCAATCAGGTCATCTTTCTCCTTTAATTCTGCTCAGTAGGAAACCTCTAAAGTCTGACACTTATTCTTCCAAGCCTCCTTCTCTGGCTGCATCCTAACTAGGGCAAGCTGAAGCTCTTCCACATAATTTAATAGGGGAGGAGTGGTCTTCACAAACATATCAGGCATATGTGCTTCACGGGAATACGACATCTTCAACTGGATGGCTCTTTCTTGTACCCACTGAAGATAAGGCTCTAGAGAAACAACCCCTCTAGGTCCCAAGTCCTTTCTACCCTTCCTGTGAATATGACGCCAAACCTTCACAATCTCCTCTTTAGCTTCCTTATGAACCTCTCCCTTTTTAAGGAAGAAACCACTTAAATGAATACTACTTGGCTTATCCCTCATTGGATATCCAAGCTGTAGCTATGCAAGAACAGGATTGTAGTTAATTCCTCCCTTTGTACCAAGAAGAGATACATTGGGGAAACTACAACAACTATAAATAATCTCCACATCATAGAAATACTGATGATACCAAACAATATCTGAATGAGTGGGGGCCATAATCTTCGGAGCCCAACGAGGTTCCTTCCTTACATCCCAGAAAGCATCAGACCTAGGTAAGTGAGAAATAAACCACTGATACAACAAAGGCGTGCAACAAATGATCATCCCTCCATGGTAAGAATCCCGAAGATGAATAGAGTAATAAGCATCACCCAATAATGTAGGGACTGTATTCCCAATCATAAAGATCTTGATGGCACTAATATCCACAAATTTGTCGATATTGGGAAATAAGAACAACCCATAAGTAAGTAGAGCAAAGATGGCCTCAAAAGCAACCATACTCTTCATCCTAACAAAATAGCAAGCTTTCTCAAACAAGAACTGAGCGGCTAATCCTCTAATCCCTCCTTTGGTAGTCATGTGGGCTTTAACTTCAGACTTCCCCAAATGGATTAAAGCGACAATCTCATGAGATTTTGGCTCCCACTTTAAACCAGTAAAAGGAACACAGTCAGTAATAGGTAAACCCAGTAGATAAGAATACTCCTCTAATGTTGGCATCAACTGATAATCAGGAAAAGTAAAGCATCAATACATCGGATCATAGAACTTGACCAAGGTAGAGAGAATCTGTATCGATCTCGAGAATCAGACTCATCAACTCATATATCTTGGGATCTTTGAAACTGTACTTCTTATTCTTTATTTTTCTAGAACCCATAGTAAAAAAGTACCTGAGATATTCACAAAAAGTCAACTTTTAAGTCCCTTGAAATAAAAAGTTTTAAAGGATGCTCATGGGTGCATGAATGCATGATGCAACAATTACACACAAGATCACAAACATAGGGTTTATAGGTTTGACATCACGAGCATGAGGTCAAAGGTACTACCCACAAGGTATGGTCTAAAAGTTTATCACCTGTCGAACAAGGTTCTAAGAGGTTCCCAGAGTTTACATCCTTCTTTCGAATATTACCAACGTCCCGATTGACTCGGTAATTAGCAATATTCTTAGGAAAAACTCATCAGAGTGTAATATCGTGTGACAACCATTTCTGGATTACTCTGTCATAGCTTCTGCACTACACCTAAAAGGCCAAGATGGGTTAAAGGTTATACGGTTCTCAGTTTCAGCAGGCTCCCAGGTTGAAAGCAGCACGTCTTCCCGATTACTCGATAAATAATACTACAATTAAAGGGGCCTCTACTAAGCGGGGGATCTCATGCCTCCTTTTTTGGGATTACTCCCTCAAAGTTAACATGACTATACCGCCCGTTCTATCTTAAGTTTTCCCAAGTTCGGGTAGAGGACTTATGAGAAATCACCAAGCACCCTAAAAACCAGGAAAATCCAGACAAACATATATATAACACATAATATACAACAGATAATAGCACATACACAAATAAACAAAGATAAGCTCAACCCACTTAAGGATGGACCAGCAATAGGTTGATCTTTCCCCAGTGAAGTCGCCATTTTTCTGTAGCGGTAGAAATGTTGAAACTAAGCCATTGGATTGACTTGACACGCATAGATCAAAACAAAATTCTCCACCACGCTTTATTGTTTCCAAAGGAATGGGAAAAGAGCGAATAACCCAAAAGAGGGGGAGAGAATCTAAGTTCGGGGGTTGGTTATGCAAAGGGAAGATATTAGCACCCTAAACATTTATGGTACTCCGCATGAACCTCTTTGAAAATCTATGTATTTTCGGCTATAAGTGTTGTATACAAAAATAGATTGTGGGGATGAGAAAAAAATTATTTTTTTATGATTTTTGCATCCGCCGCGATTGCTAACCTTTAGTGCCTACGTACCACCTTCTGTGCAATAGGGGATCAGGGTACTCGTAGTTCACCTTTAAAAAAATTAAAACACAAGTGCGTTGGTTAATTTTAAGAGACGAGACATCATCGTCGTATCCGAGTGGAAGAACACACTTACTACCCACGATTATGAGAAAGGAGAATTTGCGTCATCTCAAAGTGGAGGATATGACTTGGATTTTAAAATCAACAAAGCCTCGCTCAACACCCAAGTGGAAAATATCTCACTTCACTATATATCGTTGAAGTATAGTAGCTCGCATCACTATAAAGATTGACAAGAGTCTAATCTTTTGAGAAAAATTTTAAAATAAAAGATTCAGAGTGGAAAAATGGTTTGAATGAGATTGATTGACTTTTAGTCTTCTCACAAAAATGTCAAAGTATTGTTAAAATAGTTAAAGTTTAATTAAGAAAATGTTTTTGAAAATGGATGGACCTAAGTCCAAGTTTATTGTGAAAGCGATTCAAGTTCAAAACAAGAATAGTTTTCAAAAGTAGGGAGAAGATTTTTGAAATTAAAGAAGGTGGGAGGAGATGAAGAGGTTATCCTACAGCATAAGGTAAAATTTAGGGAAAAGAACCTCTAACAAACAAGAAGCCAACACTTAACACAATGAGTCAATGTAGAATTCCCATCCTTTGAATTTGAAACCAAATAAGTAAAGATAATAAATCTCTTAATAAAACCAAGCTTCAATTGCATTAAGTCTTCAAAAAAATTGGGCAGAGTAAGGACTGTATACAGATGAAATCCCAATCACAGACAAAGCATGTAATCACAATAACCTGCACACAAATCAAACAAACAACTCAATGTCTTGGGGTAAGCCCCAAGAACCCTAGACAAAATAACAGTTGGGGTTACAAGGTCTCAAGGTAGGTAAAGACTTCTAATCCTAAGTCCAAGAAATCCATAATCTCCATAATGCCAAGGATAGTAACCATGTAGTCCAAGTAACATTAAAGCTTTTATTGTTCAAGTTGACTATTAGGTATCTTCAAAAAGAAAATGAAATTCTCAAATGAGCAAAGATGAAAATAGAATGAAATGTAAATGCTATGATAAGTGGTGCTTAAAGTAAAGAGCATAAAGTAAAGGCACAAAATAAAGTCAATTGTTAGAAATTAGAGGTTAGTTAAATGACCATCTTGAAACTTGCATTTGGAACTTATTAGAGGATTGATAAAACCAAAGCCTCTCAACAACAAGTTTTATTTGCTTTTTGTCAACTTTATCATTCATTGAAAATTCTCAAGGCAACAATAAATGATCAACGATATTTAAGTGATTCACTTTGACCAAAGCTTATGAAGATTCATTAGAGGATTGATAAGACCAAAGCCACCTAACAATTAATCTCAAGGTTATTGGATCAAAGGGTTCAAATTAACATACTTGGGCTTACCAACATGGGTTTGGGCCACGAATGATCATTTCTCGAATTGGGATAAAACTTAGCGCTATGTTAACCAATCGTAAGTGGACTTATATAGAAGTCGCACCTATTTTGAGGCCGATCAATAGCAATCTATGTATCACATGTTTAGATAAATGATATATAAATCATTCTCCATCAACATATAGTACAAGTGAGAATGGGATAAGATGAAGAGGAGGGGATGTGTTAATTGAAATTTAGTTTCAAATATCGTCAACATCATTCATCCATCTTGGTGGATTTGGTTTTTCAACCTATCAACACCCAAGATCCAATAATATTGAAGAACTTTTCCTAAAATAATCCCCAAGTCAGTATCACATGCCAAATCAAAAAATTAAACAATAATTATGTACAAAAGTTCTCAATTACAAGCCTTAATCAAAAGTAAAACCCTAAATACAAACCTAAGTCAAAAATTAAGTTTAAAATAGGAAAATAACTCGTAAAATTATGATATTAAAACCCTAACTTCCTAAAGTTCTATAAAAGTCAGAAATAGAATTTAGAGTTCTTGGATTGAGGTGGAAATTTGATTTAGAAATACCAACTTTGAAACTAGCTAGCAAAATGCATAAACTAGAGATGTTTTGGAAAATAATTTGTCAAAAACATGTAATCAAATTTTAAAATTCAAGAAAATGATCTTTATGACCTCAACTTGTTCTAGCACTCTAAACAACTTCATCTCTGATTTTATAGGCATGAGAAGTTAGAAATTTCAATCAATTAGTGTGAATGATCAAACAAAAGCCTAAAAAAAGAAATTAAGTTCAAAATTAATCAATTTGATCTAAAGTTCAAATAAATTTGATGTAAGACTCCCTAAATGTCAAGAAAATTCTAAACATCAGTAAGTATATTTTTCTTGAATTTTATCTCAAAAGAAAGAATTAAATAAAAATTATTTACACAATTCATCAAAAAAAGACAAAGAAAAAGTGGTATATCCTAACAAAAGATTTAATTTGTAACCCAATGATTTTACAAAATTAGACAAAAATTATTTTTAAGAAGAAAACTCAGAAGGACACTTAAAATAATTTTTTTAGGGATTTTTTTATTTAGTAGAAATAGAAAAATAAAATGATAAAATAAAAGAAAGATTAAAACCCTAATTAAACTACTTGAATTTATTTAATCAAGAAAAATGATTATAAAAATGAAATAAAAATCAAAATATGAAAATATATGAAAAGTAGAGTGTAAAGTATTTTTTTTGGTAATTTTTGAATTAAGAAAAGTAATTAAACAAAAACTAGAGAATCAAAGAAAATTAAAATATAATTAAGGTTTATTACACCTGTTTTCGACAGAAAGCGCCGTAGAAAGTTTTTAGAACATGTTCAATAGGGAACAACCACGTAGTCACCCCTACCAAAATACCAAACCCTTTCTCATTTTACATTTTTAAAATCAAGTTTTCAGATCATAATAACTCACGCGTTTCTTTATGAAAATCAAAAGTGTAAACATCAAAGTTCAAGGTCAAAATGTGCTGAACACGATAGTATCAAAAAACTTCATGGAATGATGCATGGATCATGGAGAAAATGCTAAGCGAATATTGCTGCATGAACACAATTATGAGTTGAGCATTTTAGCAAACAGATTTCTGACATTTATTTTCTTATTCGATTCTCAACCATTTCCTTTTATTCAAACACCAAAATTCACCACCTCGATGCGTAGAACAACAAAATGCTCATGAATTCAACAATCAATGCAAGGCCTGAATGTGAATTGAGTGCGAAGGCAGCAAAATAAACTGAATTTTGAGCAACTTTATAGAACAACATCAAGCAACAAATGCATACATGATTATACTCAGATGTAGGATATAACCAACTAAATCTAATGTGAACACAATTTAAGGCAAGATTGGAGCTAGCATGAAGAGATTCAGATTTGAAATTCTACCTTGATGAGTGGAAAATAAATCCACTTGGTGACTCTATTTTAGAAGAGAATACTGCTGTTTTTCCTTCTTCAAGCTTCAATGGAGTAGATTGTGTGAAAGGAGCAGGCTTGAACAAAGTTCTCTTGAGAACAAAATGCAGAAAAAAATGAGTTGTGGAGAGAGAGAGAGAGAGAGAGAGAGAGAGAGAGAGAGAGAGAGAGAGAGAGAGAGAGAGAGAGAGAGAGAAGTTTCGTGAGGGAGAGAGGAAATGCTTTTCAAATTTCTGCTTACCACCCTTTATGTTGAAGGTGGTTTTTTTATAGAGTAAGGGAAAGAGAGTGAGGGAAAAAGAGGTAAGAAAATGAGGTGGTAAGTGGTTTTACGTTTTGTGTTGAATTGATGGTGCAAGGTGCGCATTTTGAGTAAGTGAGGAACGCATGGGTGTGTGAGCTGGCAAGCTACTGCCTTGGCTGATGAAAACGCATGCATTTCCATGCAGGTTTGGCAAAATCACGATCATGTCTTTATCTCCTTATATCTCTCTCCATAGTGTATGAAACGAGATAAAATTTGAATAAAAAATGGAGAGAGCATTACATACTCCAACTTTCATGTTCAAAATTTTTTAAAACGAAGCTTAAATCAATGAGATAATTGGCTATGAATGCATACTCGTGAACTGTTTGATGAAATGACAAGCCTGACTGGGCATTCCATGCGTGTGACATGCCTTGTGCTGGGCAAAAATTCAGTTTGCATGGTACCTTCTTCCCATGATTATATCTAAAAATGTAGGAGTTCTTTTGAGGAACTTTCTGAAGCAAAGTTGTTCCTTACATTTAAGGCTTGATCTTTGATGTTGAACATTTTTCCAAATAATGAAAATTACAAGGATAAAAATGATGGTGAATACATGCCCATGAACTGTTTGATAAAAAGCTTGGCTTGGTGCGCGCGTGGCTGGGCAAAATGACAACTTGAAGCTCCAAATCCTAAGCATCATATCTCTTTCTACACTTGACCATTTAAGATGATTCTTGAACCAAAAATTAAGAGCACACTTCATACTTCAACTTTGATGTTGTAAACTTGTTGATTTGAGCCCAAATGAACATTCAAAATTAACCATGTGTTTACCTATGGTTTTGGTAAACAACCGCTGATCCTCCAAATGGTTACTTATTTGGTTACTCGCAGGATCGATCAGATTGATCCTATGGACATAGGTTGATTTTGAAGTTTAATTAATGTGGATAAGGCTTTAAGTAAATTGTTTAAAGTAAATTTCATAAAGGAAAGGCTTGGTAAAATAAACAAGGCTTGAATGTAAAGGTTCGACAGGAATCTTAAAGGGGAAAAGCATGTAAAATACTGGGAAAAGTAAATGACTTTAATTGATAAAATTGGTGTTTCACACATACATTTCTCAACAATTCGTTCGCTCACACTGGGTACTTGAATCTAAATGAGTGACTATGTATCTATTGCGAACACCCGCGAGAAACTACACGTCTACTCCTATTTATACAAAACATTCCAAGTAACCGTCGGGCAGTTACACTGCTTCGAGATTAAGCCACTTGTCACGTTCTCCATGCTCGACGCTCCAGATCCTTGCACGTTTGCACGTAGTAACTGCTGGAAACCGTTTTCCCTCCAAAGCTTTGAATTTCAAACTGCTCCACTCTGGACCATCGAACACCTTCATCAAAAGACGTCTTCGACGAAAACTCCTTCGACGTCGAAGGCAATCAGCCTTCTTCTTTGGAAGAAATCTTCTAAGTATTTTGCCATCTTTCGACGGGCACTTCGACAGGCTTAGCCAGTCGAAAGCATCTTTCAGCTTTTAATGGCTGCTATCAATCAAAACAGAGGTGTCGAATTTTAGGAGCCAACAAATTGCCCCCCAAGAATGCCTTATTTCGACTCTGAAAGAAAAAGGCATTCTTTGAAAACGCCATTCGACACCTGTTTTTCCACGCTTAGTCACAAGTTAACTTGTGCGCTTTTTGTTGCTTTTTACCAACTATTGGCAATCCCAAGAAACCATCATTGATTTGATCCTAGGACGTCACTGTCAGTACGGCGTGCAGAACCAAACATCACTTCATAATTTGTCATTATGACAAATTCAAAAAACGAGGATGCACGCTGCGTCTCTCTATTTCTGCAGAAACGGCCAAAACAACAGGATGCTGCCACGCGTCCCACTAATTCCTGCAGCATTAAATGACATTTAATGTCCTCGTTATTGGGAATTTCTCCCACTACTATAAATAGTAGTGAATATCCCATTGTGGGACTTTTCACGCACACTAGCCTTCAAACTCCCTTGCTTTCTCACAAACTTGTTCTCTTTGCAGAAAAACTCTTCTTTTTCCAACTTCATCTTCATCCTCAACAATGGCCTCTGCTTCCATTGCCCCCAAGACTAACGCACCAACTGAACAACTTGCTAAGCCCAAGGTCTTTGTTACTGCTCCGGTAGTGAACGCTACAGGGAAACGAAGGGTCCCTGAACCATCTGACATCTCCGTTCGCGATGCTTACTCGCGTCACTTGATGATTCCGGTTGGATACTCCAACCAGATCTTCGCCATGTCTGGACCCATGCACCCAAGCATCTCTGAAGCTCTGAAGATCAAGAGCTATTTTCCCATCGTCGAGAAACTCAAGCCAGTAGCCTGTGCTAAGAAGGATGCAGAAGACAACGAAGACCCTACTCACGAGAAGATTGACCTTCGTTTCTTCAACAGAAGCATTAGAGTCTTCAGGTCTTGCCCTAATCTGACCTCTGACTATATTGCTTGGCTAACAAAGTTGGAGAAACATCAAACTCCAGTCTGGAAGGAAATGGGAATCTTTGACCTAATAATGCTGTCGAAGACAGGCTTAAACTACTCCCCAGAGATGCTCATAGCTTCGCTGTTGTTCTGGGATAACTCTCACTTCACCTTTCACCTTCCATGTGGGATGTTAACCCCCACACTCTTCGACGTAGCGGCCATCACTGGCCTTCGACCAACCGGAGATTACTTCGACCCGGAAGAGATGTCGGAGGACCAAATTGGCTTTTCTGAGACGAAGCCAACATACACTACCTTTATCAACCATTATCATGACCGGTCGACAGACGCAGTGTCAGACGTTGAACACATAGCGTTTCTAGCCTTATGGCTAACTCGCTTTGTGTTCTGTTCGAAGTCTCTGCAAGTGACCAAAAAGATGGTCACTCTTGCCACCCAACTGCATCACCGCCAGAACATCTGTCTGGCAGAACTGATTCTGGCCAGTCTTTATGACTCAATCAGCAATGGGGTCACTCTCTTGAAACATGTCGAAGATAGGAACAGTTTGCTACTCGCTGGGCCTTTCTGGCTACTTCAACCGTGGCTCAACGCCACTTTCGAATCTTTCTTACCCAAGAAGATTCAGATAAATGAACAAGCCCCAGCGATAGCCAATAGACGTATCGAAGGAATTAGGCTGGCTCTACTGACACCTGTGGAAGATGGGCTAGAGTTCCAACAAACCTTCACTAACTTCGTCCTGATGTTCGCTCGAAGGAAGGAATTTGTTTCGACTATGGCTCCATTTGCACAACGAAAGGTGGGGCCAGCATGGTTTACAAGGCCACATCCCAAGGAGTCGAGCGGTCCCAATGTCGATGAGCACTCTGTACTTTGGGAGGCATTCCTTACCCCAAGGATTATGCCTCTTCGATTTAAGAGTTCTAAGACTCATCTGAGTCTGCTTGCCTATCAACCAAATCTGGTATCTCGCCAGTTTGGTATCATCCAAACCCTGCCTTCTCCTATTTTTCCAAGAGAGAAGTCAATGTTGTACTTCTGCAACGATTATACAGAAGAAGCTGCTACCAAGCATATCGGAAGATATGCTGGTCGAACAATCCTCTCGCTGTTCAACTACCAGCTTAACTTCCTTTGCTCACCATCTTTTGAAGAGTGGTGGAGAAGCTATTATGCTGAGTACTTCTTCGACGAGAAGGACTTCATAGCAGAGTTGCAGAAGTCTTTTGTCCTTGTGTTTGACAAAGTGAAGAAATGTAAGTTCATACTCTCACATTACTTTTTATCTTTCTCTTCGACTGTTAGCCTGTTAACTTTTCCTTGTCGCTTTCAGTTGTTCGAAAACCCCTAGCCAAGAAGGCTACAGAAGGCCCACAAGGAAGAGTCCCTTCGACAAAACCTCCACCGCCGGCGAAGACTATAGCGCCGGCGAAGACAACGGGCAACCAACAGGGGGAAGGCTCTTCGAGGAGGCCTCCTGCATCGGTAACCAGATTTTCTTCATTTTCATTCTGGCTTTCGATTATTTATTTTCGACGTAATTATTCAATCGAATTCCTATTGGTTTTCCAGGCCCCTTCGCCCAAGAAAAGGGCAGCATTCGTGATCGAATCGGGGAGTGATGACGAAAGTGATTCCCCTCCTTCTCCCTTAAAGAGGCGAAAGTTAACGAAGGACGCTTCTGTTCCTACTCCAGCTCCTGAAGGTCGAACCGTCAGAATAAAGGTCGCTGTGAAGAAGCCTAGGCCACCTGCAGTGGTCATCGAAGAACCAACTGAGGAGGAACTGAACGCTCTAGTTACCAAGCCTGTCGAAAGTGATAATTCCAGCCCTGGGGCTGAAGTCAATCCACAGGTAATCTATTGGACCCTTCTTATAACTTAGGCATAGATACCATTATTCAATTATGTCTCTTTCGACATCTGAAGATTTGTCTTCTTCCTCTTTTTCAGGACACTACTGGAAGTTCCCCACCAAGGACTTCAGAAACTCTGGAATCTGCTGACCTTAGCAGGCCTCAGGTGCAAGATTTGGGCAATGACGAAGCCCACACTGAGCATGAGGCCAATGCTGAAACAGTGGAGAAGACAACTGAAGAACCTATGGCGGAGGAAACACAGCCAGAAACGGTTCCTGTGGTGGTCTTGTCGTCAGAAGAGAACCCTGAAGGAAGAGACCAAGGCAATGGCGAAGAGAATCAAGATGCTGTTGATGAAGATCATCAAGGTGGTACTGGCGAAGAACACCAGGATGACGCTAGCGAAGAGCCACAAAATGACGCTGGCGAAGGACCCCAAGGTGATGTTAACGAAGAACCACAAGTCAACGCTAGTACCGCCTCAGTTCAAGTCGAAGAGCAACCAAACGAGGCACTCAGCATTCAACAACCTCCAGCCCAAGATAAAACTGTGGCAAAGGTCACCTCTTCAAAGCACAGATCGAAAGAGGACTTGGAAATCTTGAAACAAACTGACCCTGTCAGCTACCTCAATGCAATCGTCGAGAGTAAGAGTTCTTCTGACACTAGTCAGGAAATTCCTACTCTGTCAGGGAAATCTACTGAGACTTCTCCTCTTGATGATGCGTTGGCGAAGGTTAAGGCTCAGTTCTTCAAGAGAGATTTAATGAAGGCTTTAGAGGGGGACCCCACTGCTCCATCTTGCTTGAAAGAGGTTTTGAATGCTGTTGACTTCGAAGCTGTAGCCCCAGAAATCTCAGACTTAATCATGGAATTACATTCTATGATTGATCAAGTCTCCGCGGATTACAGGCGCCAACGAACTTTTAACAGTCAGCTCGAAGTGTTGCATGGCAAAAGCTCATCTGCGTGGACAGCTGTCTCAGATTCGACTTCTCGAATTGCCGAGTTGTCGAAACAGAAAGCGTCTGCACAGGAAAGGTTCGATGCTATTGAGCGAGAGAATGTCTCCTTCCGAGCGCAAATTGCAGAGATAGAGGCGAAGATAAACGCCAACACTGTGCTCCAGGAGGAAATTCTTTCGAACATCCCAGACGCTGAGAGCCAGACTGAGATCAAGCAAGGCCTGGAATTCGCTGAGAGGGCTCAAAGCCTCGACGCTCAAATTGCCAAGCTGGTGCAAGAAAAATCTTGGTGCAAAAAGAGGTTGGATCTGCAGCATGCCAAGTATCTTCGACTCAAAAATTCTCTTTCCTTTTGATTGATTCTCTTTTGTAACCATCTTCTGTAGTCACTTTCGACAACAATTGCCATTTTGGCTGAAATTAATAAAAATTTCCATTTTGGCACTTTTATGGTTAATTTAGTTTATTATTTTATTTTTATCTCTTGAAGTATAGGCTTATATTTTTTCAAATATTTACCATTTACTCTCAAGAGCCTTTTATCACCACTTATCTCTTCGACTTCATAGGCTCCACCAGAAAAAGTTTGGATAACTCTGAAGGGTCCTTCCCATTTGGGTGACCATTTCCCCATGCTTCGATCCCGTCGATCCATGGGAAGAATTACCTTCCAAACTAAGTCTTCAGGCAAGAATACCTTAGGTTTTACCTTTCTATTATAAGAGTCTTCGACTCTTTTCTTCTGAAGCCTGAGTAAGTCGAGAGCGTGTAATCTCTCTTCGTCTAAATCCACCAATTCATCTAACATCATATTCCAATAAACCTCAGAAGGAATATCATAATGCCTCTGAACTCTTGCAGATTGAAGACAAATTTCTGCTGGCAATACTGCATCATGGCCAAAAGTTAGCCTATATGGTGTTGTACCAGTGGCTTCTTTTGGGGACGTTCGACAAGCCCATAAAATCTGGTCTAACGTTTTATGCCAATTCTTTGGTTTCTTCCCAACATGTTTCTTTATCAAGCCAATTACCACTTTGTTAGCTGCTTCGACTTGACCATTCGCCTGTGCATAGTAAGGCGTGGATGTTAGGAGTTTGAAACCTGTTTCCTGAGCAAATTCCTGCATCTTTCGACCAGTGAAAACTGAACCTTGATCAGTTGTTATTGTCTCAGGGATTCCATACCTAAATATAATGTTCTTTTGAATGAATTCAATGACATTTTCTTGGTCTACATTGACTAAAGGGACAGCTTCGATCCACTTAGTAAAATAATCAATGCCTACCAATATGTATTTCTGACTCTTTGATGATGCTGGTCGAATCTCTCCAATAAGATCCAACGCCCATCCTCGAAAGGGCCAAGGCTTCACTATCGAGTGAAGTTCGCTTGCTGGTACATGCTGGATGCCTGTATGAACTTGACACTCTTGGCAACCTTTGGCGAACTCAACACAATCTTTCAGCATAGTGGGCCAATATAGTCCTTGTCGAAACAACAACCATTTCATCTTGTGGCCTGCTTGGTGAGCCCCACATGCCCCAGCATGTGTAGTCGAAAGGGCTATGTATGCTTCAGTTTCACTTAAACATTTCAGCAACAACCCTTCAGGCGTCTTCTTGAATAACTCATTACCCATGAGTACAAAACTCAACGCCCTGTATTTTGTTTTTCGTTCTGTCGGAGCTCCTGGATTTTGAAGATAGTCCACAATGGGTTTCCTCCAATCCTGGTCTGACAAATTATCAATGAACGAAATCTCGAAGTTTGAGTGATCAGCATATCCTAACCTTGTTGATTCCAAGTCTGTTGGTGATAGGCAAGTTGCTCTTATCTTCTCTCGAACTTCGATTGCTCTTTGTAATCTCGTTTTTGAAACCTTATACCCAGATGCAATCTGTGCCAAGTCATTGGCTATTTGATTTTCGACTCTGGGTATGTGTCGAATATTGACACTTTCAAATTTTTTCAACAAACGATTTGCTATCACAAAGTACATAATGAGATTTTCTCTTATGCATTTATATTCCTTTGTGACTTGCTTGATGACTAACTCTGAGTCTCCCATTATTTCGACTCGAGTTGCCCCCAATTCCAACAATATTTCAAGGCCAGTAATTAGAGCTTCATACTCAGCCTCGTTGTTCGAACAAGGACCTTCGATTTGGTACTTGAATGTTGTTGGAATTTTATCTGGAGAAATAATCAAGACTCCTACTCCTGTTCCATTTTTATGGCTGGAACCATCGAAGTAGAATTTCCAAGGTTCTATCTCCACATAGTTAATATCCTCGACTTGAATAGAGTGGTCGACTATGAAATCTGCAACCACTTGTCCTTTTACTGCCTTAAGAGGCATAAAGGTCAAGGAGTATTCAGTCAATGCTAATGCCCACTTGCCAATTCGACTATGCAAGATAGGTTTCGACAACATATATTTGAAAACATCAAAATGAGACGAAACATAAACATCAACTGGTTTTATATATTGTTTGAGCTTTGTACAAGAGAAATACAGACATAGACACAATTTTTCAACTTCGCTATATCTAGTTTCTGCATCATTCAAAACTCGACTGAGATAATAAATGGGTCTTTCGACTCCATTCTCATCCTCTTGGGCTAACATACTTCCCAGAGTTTTGTCAGATGCAGCTATGTACAATCTCATACTCCTATTGCTACAAGGAGGCACCAAAATAGGTGGCTTAGTGAGGTACCCTTTGATTTTGTCGAAGGCTTCTTGTTGCTTCTGCCCCCATTCGAACCCTTCTTTATTCAGTCGAAGTAAGGGTGAGAAGGCCTGGGCTTTCCCACTTAGATTAGATATAAACCTTCTCAAGAAATTTATCTTGCCTAAGAGAGATTGCAACTCCTTCTTATTCGATGGCGCTTTCGCTTCCAAAATTGCCTTCGTCTTGTTCTGATTGATTTCGATTCCTTTCTTGTGGACAACAAAGCCCAAGAAATCTCCAGCTTTCACACAGAACGCACACTTCAAAGGATTCATCTTCAGACCATGTTCTCTCATTCTTTCGAATGATTGTCGAAGGTGGTCAATGTGACTCTTCCTGGAAACAGATTTTATAACAATATCATCAATATAAACTTGCATAAAAGTGTTAATAAAATCATGGAAGATAGTATTCATTGCTCGCTGGTACGTTGCCCCAGCGTTCTTTAGGCCAAAAGGCATCACTACCCATTCGTAAGTGCCTAAGGCCCCAGGGCATCGAAAGGCTGTTTTCGACACATCCTCTTCAGCAATGAAAATTTGATTATATCCTGAATAACCATCGAGCATACTCAGGTATTCGTAGCCAGCGGCAGAATCGACTAGCATTTCCGCCACAGGCATAGGATATTCGTCTTTGGGGGTGGCAGCATTCAGATCTCTGAAATCTATGCACACCCTTAATGTGCCATTTTTCTTAATTACTGGCACAATATTTGCAATCCATTCGACATACCTTGTAACACGGATGAATTTGCATTTCAGAAGTCTTTCGACCTCCGTTTTGATCTTCGACAAAATTTCTGGAGCGAAGCGTCTTGGATTTTGCTTGATTGGCTTCTTTCCAGGTTTGATTGGCAACTGAAGTTCTACCAATCCTCTGTCGAGACCAGGCATTTCGTCATAATCCCATGCAAAACAGTCTTTAAACTCTTTCAGCAATTGGATTACTTCCAACCTAAGTTCTGGATCAATTTTGGCGCTGATGTAAGTTGGCCTATTCTCTGATCCTTCGCCTAAGTTAATTTCTTCTAAAGGGTCTTGTGCTAACATCTTAATGTTGTTCGCCAAGGGATCCTTTTCGAAGCCCAAAGGCTCATCGTCATAGATGGCGTCGAGCCTCTGTTCCTGCATTTCATCTGGCATGATATCAGGAGGTCTTGGATCAAAATCCTTTCCTGGGCCAACAGCAGATAATTGTTGATCATTGGCCTGTGTGGCCATGTACTTTACTTCGGCTTCGAGAGCCGTTATCATCTTGGTTTCAGCCACATAGGCCGAAATTCGCTTCAGAGATTGTGACTCAGTCATTATCACTGAATTCACTTCCCCAACCAGTTGGTTGGATACCAGTTAGCCCACTGAATTCTATGTGGGACAAGTCTTCTCTGTCCCATTGGAAACCATGCTCAGGATGCAGGTATAGGGAACAAAAGGTGTTTGGCGCTGGCGCCATGTCGAAGTCAGGAGTTGGACATGGCCCTATGTGAGCCAAGTTTTTGTCGAAATCTGTTACACCCAAGTGGTTTACTTCGCCAAGGTAGTAACTCTGATCAGCCTCTATGTTTTCGACCAGCCCATCTGGGCGCCATAGAAGCAGTCTTTGATGCATCGATGAAGGCACAGCACCTACGCCATGAATCCACTCACGGCCTAACAAAAGGTTGTAGTTAGGTTTGGCCGATATGACCATGAACATTGTTGGTCGAAGGATCGACCCAACTTTTATGTCTAGTTGGATCACTCCCATGGTGGTCCCAATGCCTCCCTCATAGTTGGATAGGACCATATTGTGAGGTTTAATTTCTTCATCCCTTTTGCCAATCTTTATTAGCACAGAATGAGGGATAATATTGATAGTGGCCCCACAGTCGACCAATATTTTGTTCACAGTGGTCTCTTCGAGCTTAGCCCTTATGAACAAAGGTTTGAGGTGATTCTTCATTGCCTCTGTGGGTGGCTCGAAGAAGCCATTTTGTTCCTCTGTAGTGCCATTGTCCATGACAAAATAGCACACTGGCCTGTGTCTGGCCATTTCTTGTTCCACCTCCCAGTCACTGGCTTCGACTTCTACTTGTCGATTGAATTCCCTAGGCAGCACTGAAACAATGTTCACCATTATATCCAGAGTATCGTCGGACTCAGCATCATCTTCGTCTTCGACTTCGCTCTGGTTAGGCCAGACTAGCCTATTGGTAACTGGTTCTCTCTCAAGAGGCTTTCTTTGTTTCCTTTGAGGCACATTCGAACTAGTTTCTGCTTTAGGTTCGTTGGCAGCCTCCCTTTCAGCTTTTCGCCTTCTTTGATATCTCCTCCATTGGGATCTCGACATAGGATTTTTTCCCTTGTAGTTGCTGGACACTTGAGCAACCTTGGGTGCAGCAACTTGAGGATCTTTCTTCTGAATTAAAGAGGAACCTCTTGGCACTTCGAAAGAGTGCCATTTCTCTTCGCTTGGCCTTTTGCGGCCAGATGTTTTGTACCAAGTGTCTACCGGCACATTTGTTGGAGGCCTAAAAGTCAAAGGCCTCTTGTCTTGATTAGAACCCCTTCTGGGATCATGTCGAAGGTCAGAATTCTCCCTTCTCTTGTTCGCTGCTCTCACGCCTTGTATGTGCTCAGCAGCTTTTTTATCAAAGATAGAACTGCATCTTGGACACAGCATCACCTCTGATTTCTTCTTTTGGCATCTTTGTAAAAAATCTGCCAAGTTTTCGTTCTCCCTAGGGAAAGCCGTTTTATTTGCCTGCTCTTGCCTTATGGCTTCTTCTGATGCTTTAGGGTCAGAAAGTTCAACCATGTTGATATTCATGGTATCCTTATCAGCAAGAGTTAGTTGTTTCATTTGTGTCTCCAGATTCTCCGTCTGGCCTTTTACAGTGGCCAAGTGGGAACTGGGCTTTGGTCCAGTTTTTAGTGCTTCAGCAGTCTTCGACTTCGGGTCTTCGACCGCTTTCTGGACAGCCTCAATTGTCTTCCTGGATAAGTTTCCAGAAAAACTGCCAAAGATTGGCATGTTGATGTGGTCCTTTGAGACTTCGACCATGTTAATGCCTGGCTTCTTCGACTGGATCCTGGTTGCCTCTATCATGTTCACCTCAGAGGGTTCTGCGTAGTGGGCTTCAGCCTTCAGTGGATTGGAGTCGACAGCCATGGGGGATTTGTCAGCAAACTTTAATCTCCCTTCCTCAATAGCGTCTTGCACAAGATTCCTGAAAAGAAAACATTGAGAAGTTTTATGGCCCAGAAAATTATGATATTTGCAAAAACCTCTCTTCTTTCTTTGATCAAGAGGAGGCACTTTTACCCCAGGGGGTACTATCATTTGGCCATCTTTAACTAGCAAGTCGAATATTTCATCACATTTTGTGATGTCAAAACTGTAAGTCTTTTTTGGGAACCTATCGTTGGTCTTGTCTGGACCAATGGGATTTTTCCCATTTGAGGGGACTAATTGTTTACAAGAGTATGGAGGCCCTTGTTTTAGTTCTGCTAAATCGACTTCTCCTTCTTCGACAGCTAAAGTATCGTCGAAGGATTCTAGATCTTCGTCATCCATCTCAACGTACGCTATTCTTTCTCTCTTGTGAGTCTTAGTTGCCTTAGCCTTTTCAGCTTTGAGGCGTTCGACTTGTCGAACTCTATCGGCCAGTTGGGCCATGTCTCTTAGGTACTGGGTATCTAGCTTCTTCCTAATGGAATAATCTAAACCGCCTGCGGCCATTTCGACCAGCTCATGTTCTGGCACTTGTGTAAAACATCTCGCCTTAAGCAACCTAAACCTATTCAAATATTCGTCTATAGGTTCAGTGAAACGTCTCTTCACACTCGCCAGTTCTTTCAGGCTTATCTTGGTTTGCCCCATATAGAATTGTTCATGGAACAATCTTTCCAACTGGGTCCAATGGTGGATCGAATTGGGGGGTAGAGTTGTGAACCAAGTAAAAGCGTTCTTGGTTAAGGAACTTGGGAAGTATTTGATCCTTAGGTTTTCATTATTTGAAATATCTCCTGCTTCGATCAAATACCTCGCCACGTGTTCGACAGTAGATTCTGTCGTGTCCCCAGAGAACTTAGTAAATTTGGGGACTTTGGTTCTAGGGGGTAAGTCAGTTTGTAACACATATTCTGACAATGGAGATGTAAAGTTGGGCCTTCGAAAGCCCATGTTCATTCCATTCTGAGTCATGATCCTTTCGATCATGGTTGCCAGATTGTTTTCCAAACCCATGTTTTGGTATTGGACATGCTGAACCACTTCGTCAGCATTTTGGTTTCTGTTAACTAACCTTACCTCTGGGGCTATTACCCTAGGTTCTTCGACAGGTTGTTCTACAGGCTGTTGAGCCTGATTAATGGTGGTTTCTTCCTCTACAAATATCCCCTGATTTCCTCTTACTTGCGCCCTTTGGGGCTGTCGAATAGGTGGGGGTACTCCAAAGAAGTCAGCCAGACGTGTCATTTGCGCTGTAACTTGCTGATTCGATTGAGTAGTATTTTGTATTAGAGGATTTAGCACTGTACTCAAAGTTTGTGCCAACATTTGCACCATATCATGGTTGCTTTCGTCCATCTGTTGCCTCAAAACTGCTGTCGAGGCATTTGTAAGGCCATGGGCTACTTGGGACGTTCCTCCTAAGAGTTGGGTCCTATTTCTATTCGCCATGCCTATTCCAGAGCCTTGGAGTGGCGAAGTGGCACTCACGAAAGGGTCAGAATAAGTGGACGCAGCATTCGTCAGGCTTGCCACTTCAGAAGTTGGCATACCATAGAATGGAATAAATCCTGGGGGAACCACTGGCCTTGGGCCAGTATTTCCCCTTGGAGGGGGGGTTCCCAAAGGCATTTTGGGGCCTGTAAACGAAGTTATTGGCCCCGTGGTTGTGACTGACACTGCTGGTGTCGAACCAACATTCGTCGCTTCACTCACGGTCATATTAACCGTTGCTCCCACACTTGGTGGTGGAATTTCGTTATTATTTGGCGGATTCGCCATCTCTTCCCTTCTTCTGGCAGTATTGTTATCGTTAGTGTATATTCTACCACTCCTTAATAACATACAACTCGAAAAGATGAGATTTTTCAACAATCAACACACGGTCCCACCGGGTGTGCCAATTTGTTTACCTATGGTTTTGGTAAACAACCGCTGATCCTCCAAATGGTTACTTATTTGGTTACTCGCAGGATCGATCAGATTGATCCTATGGACATAGGTTGATTTTGAAGTTTAATTAATGTGGATAAGGCTTTAAGTAAATTGTTTAAAGTAAATTGCATAAAGGAAAGGCTTGGTAAAATAAACAAGGCTTGAATGTAAAGGTTCGACAGGAATCTTAAAGGGGAAAAGCATGTAAAATACTGGGAAAAGTAAATGACTTTAATTGATAAAATTGGTGTTTCACACATACATTTCTCAACAATTCGTTCGCTCACACTGGGTACTTGAATCTAAATGAGTGACTATGTATCTATTGCGAACACCCGCGAGAAACTACACGTCTACTCCTATTTATACAAAACATTCCAAGTAACCGTCGGGCAGTTACACTGCTTCGAGATTAAGCCACTTGTCACGTTCTCCATGCTCGACGCTCCAGATCCTTGCACGTTTGCACGTAGTAACTGCTGGAAACCGTTTTCCCTCCAAAGCTTTGAATTTCAAACTGCTCCACTCTGGACCATCGAACACCTTCATCAAAAGACGTCTTCGACGAAAACTCCTTCGACGTCGAAGGCAATCAGCCTTCTTCTTTGGAAGAAATCTTCTAAGTATTTTGCCATCTTTCGACGGGCACTTCGACAGGCTTAGCCAGTCGAAAGCATCTTTCAGCTTTTAATGGCTGCTATCAATCAAAACAGAGGTGTCGAATTTTAGGAGCCAACACCATGAAGAAGTCATATTTTTGTGCATATTTAGAAAATTTTCACTAAGTGTCCAAAAACTTCCAAGCTCCATAACTTTTTTTCCTTTCACTTTTTAGACTTAAGGCCTCTAATAAAAAGTTGAAGAATTTGGTATCCTCTTTCCAGACATGTAAAGTTTGCACATTTTCAATAAAAATTAAAAAAGTTATGACCAATCAAAGTTCAGCACTATGAACACTTAGAAAAAATCCAAAATTTCAAATAACTTTCTTGACAAGTTATCTCCAGTTCACATTTCCTCTTGATTTTATGCCACCATTGACCATGAAATATGAAAATAGGGACATTGAATTGATAGTTGACCCAAAGTCCCCTTAATCAACAGTTGACTTTGGTTGACTTTTGACAAAATGACCAATTTATTCATCAGTTATAACTAATTTCTATGTCACACATACTCCCCGTCCTCACAATGAATCTCCTAGAAAGCGTTTGAATTTTACTGTTGACATATCAGTTGCGGTAATAAAATTGTTAATAATTGGAAGTCGTGCGACGCGCTAGTCTTATTCTAGTGAGTGGTCAATTCAACAACATTGCATCTACATCAGCTTCCACATTGTAATTTCTGCATGCATGCAACACTTTGATACCAAGGATAACCAATTTCTATCCAAATTCACACAAAATTGAATATCTCTACCAAAACTAAATATTCTACTTGTATAACAAAAAAAGTTAAAATCAAGATTTGTGTCCTTTAAGGAAAACATGAACACTACTAAACATTAAAATCAGTGCTAAGAAAGATACCATACACTTACTCGATCAATATGCAACTGTAGTACAATATTCTAGTGAGTCGTCGAATCGTGGTTCGCGTTGCCATTTCTCTCCTGTGTGGTATCTTCTTTTTCTTTTCATTATTTCTTCAACCACTATGTTCTTTTTCTTTTCATTAATTGCAAGTTTGCAACAAGAACATGTTTCAGTTTTTTTTCATCATTTTGAAAACAACACAAAGTTCTTAATTCTCAAACAGTAAAGTAACACAAATAACAAATTAAGATAAATTGAAGTAGTTAATTTTGTTAAAGAAAATGAAAATTTTAATTTTGTTAATTTTGCACTCTGTCTGTGACTGTGTTTTAGTTTTGTTAATTTTGTTGAAGAAAATAAAGCTTTTAATTTTTATAAGTTAGAATGATTGAATGAATAGCAAAGAGATTTGCTTAAAGAAGAATGATTTGAAAAGTTTTTAGTTTTTAATCTGTGTGTGGTCGTTGATGGTTTTGGTATTTAGAAATTAAAATAGAAATTGAGACTCATTTTTTGAATTAGAACATGGCCACCGAATTGTTTGGGCCGACCTTGCTCACAATCTTTGTGTGTATTCGCATTTTATTAAATTGAATAAAATTGAGATAATTGTTTTCGAAGATGATATTGTTGCTGAGGATGTATAGCTACAGGTTTGAGAATTGCATTTTCAAAATCAACAAATTTATTCTCAAATCTCCAGTTGTATTACATCAATGGCCTTCGACTTTGTTTGAAAGGAAATCGAAACAAAGGGAATCGAGGACTGTGAGGAGGCAATTTAGAGTTTGGTTGATATCTTTAGCGGAAGGAGAGGAAGATGGTTTGAAAGAGACATGGAAATTGTGAGAGTAGAGGAAGGAATTCATGGTTGCGGCGGGTAAGGATCCTCTACCTTGGTAGAGTGACTTTAGGCTAAAAAATGAATAAGACAAAAGAGAAATGATGATTATTTTGAAAAGAAAATATGTGAGAGAAAGTAAATCATAAGAGAGATTGAGAGAAAATTAGAGAAAAAAAGATAATTGAAAGTTAGGGGATTTAAATCTTGGTTGCGGTTGCATTGTGTTATGTTGCAGCGCACGGATTTTGTAAAGGTAAAAAGAATGGTTTTGATACGGGTTTAGGCCAAGGGGGAGAAAAATAGATTTTATCCCATACCCCTACTTTGATCTCACACCACATGATGGGTGTTTTTAAAATAAAATTTGTGTTTTTTTCCGTTTTTAAAAATAATGTGTTTTTAAAATTTTTGGAAAATTTACGAGTTTTAATCAAAATTTTAAAGATATTGATGATTTTTTTATCGAATTTTTGAGAGTTTTATGAGTTTGTATCGGATTTTTGGAGATCTCATGAGTTTTTATTAGATTTTCTAAAATTTACCGAATTTAAACTATCGGATTTTTCAAACACACTATTGAATTTTCCAAAACTCAATGTACCGAATTTTTCAAATACACTACCTTATTTTTCGAAAATCTATGAATTTTTATAAGATTTTAAAAATCTATGAGTTTTTACCGAATTTTTCAAAAAATCTATACATTTTTACTGAATTTTTAAAAAATATGAGTTTTTTTTTTTAATTTTTCAAAAAAACTAGTATTGTACATGATTTTTTGAAAAAAATCAGTAGTGTTAATTTTGGTTTATTTATATCTATCATAAATGAACTACCAAATTTTTAAAAAAATTTAGAAAATTATAAAACATACTGGATTTATCAAAAAAATTTAGAGTGTTAAATTCATTTTTCTAAAAATCGTTAAAAATGCATATCAGACTTTTTAAAATACATTATTGAATTTTTTAATTCATACTGGATTTTTCAAAAAAAAACTTTTATTTTTCCAAAAAATATGAAATATCGGACATTTAAGAAATTTTCAGTAAAAAACCATGGAAATAAAATTGTGGACGAAAAACCATGTTTTTGAAAAATCTAATTACTTATAAAAGTATAGGATATTTTGAAAAATTAGGTACATACCAAATTTTCTGGAATTTATGAAAAATATGGTAGGTAGTAGTGAAATTTAGAAAGAAAAAAACTTTTTGACATTTTTAACTAACTATACCCGATTAAATATATACATATAATGCAAAAGTGCTATAATATCAATACAAAACAGATTATGTCGACTTCTTAACTTCTTCTTCCTAATGCCTAATATGCCATGCATATGTTGATTCTCATGCTCTTGCACTTTCACTACAGTTCTGTCTCCATCGGTCTGTGACAGGAGATAACAGACAACTGGGTTTCAACTTCACCTGAACCCAATGATTGTTGTCAACAAAACCATCTGCAATAATTGTGTCTACTCGAAGTTATGCATGAAGCTATCAATAATGGGAAAGAATATGATGTTAAGGTTCCTAGACAACAAGACCAATATGACATTGTATCTAGAAGCAATAGGGTAATCCATATCAGGAATCATCATCCACTTATCACGACTCTGCACACCCAAACTAGCTACCCGTAACACACTCCTAACTTTCGATACCGTGTCATAAAATATATTGGAATACATTTTGTGGTGTTGATAAACTTCAGTATCTAAGTGCGTTTGAACTAAAGGCCAAGACTCTTCGCCCCATCCAAATAAATCTGCAATAGCATGAAAATCACAATTTCCATCTTTACTCACATCAATAATCTCATAAATGTACTGATGTAAGAAAATAAGACATTGAGATAACTGTTGTAGTTTTGAAGACTGGCTCCATGGTTTATTTTATGTTGGTTTTGTACATGATCTCTTCGTAGTATGACTTCATTGCAAGCCCTTATCATACTTCCACTACGAAGGATCACGACACACATCACTCTCTTGACCCTTTTACTCTTCTTATTTCTCTTTTTTGGTTTGTACTTCACTGGTGGTGGACACATGGAAGTTGTGGATGGATGTGTTAGTTCTCAAACTTTTTTGTTCATCAACCTCTTGCCTACAATATCCAATATACTGGAACACCTCATCAACTCTTCACACTTTTCTTCTATATTAAATTGTGTCCCATTATTTTCTTGAGTGACCTCATGTTCTTCAATGTATAATTTCTTCCAAAATACATGATTTAATTCTAACGAAATAGGGTCACCTTAAATTTGAAGACTTGTAAGTTCACACGCGTAAGGTAACCCATGTGTTGTTCTAATGAAGCAACCACATGCAACTTTATCACAGCCAACGAATATTATCCATTTTAGCTCCTTTCTAATGTGTTATATACAGTGTCTAAAGACGAAGTCATGCAATCTGAAGTAAAATGGAGGGTTATACTGATGCTCAATATTGGAAATACTTTTTTGTAATGATACTCTGATTAAACCTAATTATAACTTCAACATGATGTTCACAGCATCCCAACTTCTATATAAATCTCCTCTACTAGATGTCAACATGTTTTTAGTCTCCAGTGAGGTGACTCAACCCTAAAAACATAAATAGAAAAGGATGTCATTCTTTGATAATTAGTAATGTACATGTATTCAAAGTCACATCGATGTACATGTTCGTTGTCGTATTCCCTAAATAACCTATTAGTCCAAGAGGTGACAAATCTTTATTTATAGGGTGTCAACCAAGTTTTGTGCATATACTGAACAAATAAAAAAATATTTGCACATACAACCTCAAAATTCTTCAGGTGTACCAAAAACTCAGACTCCATATTCGAATATAAGATGTTGTTCCATATATTTATAACATGCTCATGCTAATGTGATTCGACATACACCTTACACTTCATACTAACATTTTTTAAGTATGGAGCAAACACAACAAATGAGTTGTATTTGGGAAAATAACTCTTTCAACTTCTCTAATGCTCATGTAAAGTTTTCCTCTCGTTCATGTTTTATATAGGCAAATCCAACCGAAAAATGTCAACTTCATGGATGTAACACAAAAAATCTCAAGTAATGGTAGTCAGTACCTGTTTGTTTTGTATTTACAATAAATAATCAACAATTTACAACCCATAATCAAATAAATTAAAATAGAAGCAATTAGAGCATGCATTACCTGTTTATTGTATATGTACAATAAAAGATAATCACCAAATGAAACATGTTCAACAACTTCACTGAATCAGGATGCGTCTAAAAGATATCAGCAACAACATTTGAGGAGTCCATATTTCTAGTCCAGTATATGTATTTCTCTTCATGAATAAGACTCAATAGATGTTGCACTTCGGTCAACGCTCCTCTCTTGCTCGTCTTGTATGTATATACACCTACGTAATGCTCGTCAGATTTTCTAGACCTCTATCTTTCAAAGCAGCTATTATGTATCTCAAAGTCATATTGTATTTGGCCATGTCATTCACAAACTTTTTTCCTTATCTTTTAAACGACCTAATATGTCATGGTCATCTAAGTCCTTAGCTAGTATATGATTGTGAAAGCCACACCTAACAACAATCTTCCAACTGCTACCACTTGACACATATCTCAACATAAATGAACATTTATCTTTCATACTATAATTGCCTTCAGACACATTCTTCTTTTTGTAGTTTCCTCATCTTTCACAACCCATAATTAACGTATTTTTCCTCCCTCTGATCCTATTAGCAGTATCAAAACGAATATTACCAACAATAATATCATGTTAGTAAAAATTAAACATGTAAGTAAAACATACAATGTTAACAGTGAAAAACTGTTAAAATATGCAGGGGAACCAACAGGACCAGGACCGCACAAATGAAGTATTATGAACTATCAGATTTTTTTATAGTATGCGAAAAATCCAGTATATCGAATTTTTACAAAAATCCATAATTTTTTAATTTTTTCCGGATATTATGAAATTTTCGTTAGCAATGTACTAGATTTTTGAAACCTCAGATAAATACACAACTACTTCCCAGAAAATATATTAGATTTTTCTTAAAAAATCCAATAAAACTGCAATAAAATACCGATTATTTTCAAAAATTCTGATAAAAATACAACAAAATACTGATTTTTGAAAAAAAATCGATAAAAACTCGTATCTAATTTTTAAAAACTCGGTAAAAATGCATAAATTTCTCTTCTTGCGTAAACTTTTGACCCAAATATTTCTAAATAACTACTGAATTTGTTGTTTTTTTACTAGTTTTCCAAAATGAATTTTTTTGACATAATGTAATTTTTTGAAAGGTAAATAATGTGAAAGGTATTTTTGTTATTATTGTCATACTTTAATTTTTACCCTTAAGATCTCACCTCATTCATATCTTTACGATACATCAAGATCACAAGTTATGTTTGTTGTAGTTCAACTTTATCCACTCTTTATGTATTTTTAGGTGCAATTTCTTGAATTAGAGTGATGGCTTAGTGGCAAGAATAGAGTGAGGTAAGAAGTGTAATAGTGGGGGAATTTTAGTTCTAATCCCATCTCCTTCATTTTGAATGTAAAATTCTTTAAATAGTTTATGCATCATAACCATTCATAAATATTATTTTATAAATAATTTAAATAAAAATTAAATTTTAAAAAATATTTAACGACTACGATTCAGTAATAATGTAAAACTATATTATACGTATTTCAATTAAACTCTTTCCTTATCATCGTTTTTTTTATTGTATTATTTTTTAGGGAGAATTTAGATTTTTTTTATAAGTACTAATTCTTTGGACATTATAAGAAAGTAAAAAAATAAAATAAAAAAGCTATAAAAAGAATCAGAATTCACGGTTTTCATGAAGATGTGTTCCAAAATCACAAAAACTAATGTTTTGCAAACCAAATATCCATCGCATTAAAATCAAATCAACTTTGCAATACAATATAATTTTGCTGTTACAATTCTTCCAACCTCATTGATTGTTGATATGCAAAATCTTCCCAAAATCAAATATTTCAAGATTGAATCTCCTAATTCAAAATTCAGATCTTGCACAAAATCCTCCCAAAAATAGAACTTTAAAGCCTTCCCAAAATTCTCACGATGTAATAAGGTTGGATCTGAATTTTGCACTGTATCTCTTTTAGTTATGTATGAGCTTTCTTTCTTTTATTTATTTTTTAACTTGCCAAGTTTTCTATTATGAGTGGTTGGAGTCATATTTTGAAATAGTTACAATATATGTTTATGTTAGTGAACAATAGTGTTGATCGGGAAAAATGGTAAACAACCGCTGATCTTCCAAAAGGTTACTTATTTGGTGACTCGCAGGATCGATCAGATTGATCCTAAGACATGGTTGATTCTTGGAGTTTAAATGCTTTGAAATAAAGAGTTTCGACTAATCCTAATGGTGATTAATGCAAGTAAAGTAGAGACACTTTAAATAAATTGCATGGAGAAGAGCTTGATAAAATAAATAAAAGCATTAAAGGTTTGCTAAATAAATGCCTTCGACCGAAGTAAATGAATGAAAGTGATAAATTGCTTGAATATAAAAGACTTTGATTAAGGTAAATGGTGCCTCACACATACATTCTCAATGATTCTTTCTCTCACGCTGGATACTTGAATCTAAATGAGTGACTTGTATACAATGATGAACACCCTTATAACTTTGTAAATACTTAGTATTTATACTAAAAAAACTAAGTAACTGTTGGGCAGTCACACCGCTTCATGATGACTCCACATGGCATGCTCACAACCTTCGACGCCTACGTGCACGACACGTTGCGCTTGGTAACTGCTGGGAACCGTTTTCCCTCCAACAATTCAGAATTCAAACCATTCGATCTTGGGCATCAGGGACCTTGGTCGAGAGGTTGCTCCTTCGACGTCGAAGACAACAAGATTCCAACTTAAAGGAATTTCTCTAAGTATCTTGTCATTCCTTGATGAGCCTTCGACGTGATCAGCTGGTCGAAGCCTTCTTGTGTCGGAAACTCTTCTGACTCAATTAATGATCTATATAATAATAGAATGTGGGTGTCGAATTTAGGAGCCAACAAATTGCCCCCCAAGAATGTCTTATTTTGACACTCCAAAGAAAAAGGCATTCTTTGATATTCCATTCGACACATGTCCTTCACTCTCAGCCACAAATCAGTTTGTGTGCTTTTCATCTACCAACCAACTGACAAACTCAAAAAGTCATCATTTTACCTTTTCCCAAGACGTCACTTCAGTAAGGCGTTTTGCACGCACGTTTACCTTTCATATGTCGTCATCATGACTATTTCCCGAAATCGAGGAAGCACGCTGCAACGTTTCCGTTTTTCAGAACGGTTATAACGCCCACTGCGTGCCACGTGCCCCACTCTTGTCTGTGGCATTAAATGACCTCGAGCCCTGTGAATTTTCACTCACTATAAATAGCACCAAGTGCCTCAGTTAGACTCTTTACGCCTTCTTGCACCCAAACCTTCAATCGACCGAAATTTTCTGCAAACAAACCTTTGCTTCTTCCTTTCCAATCCCAGTAATCTTCATCTTCATCTACTCTCATCTCAAACCAAAAAATGGCTTCACGTACTCGTGTTCCCCATACCCCAAGAACTAGCACTCCCTCAAAAACTGCTCGACCAGAAATCTTCTCAACCGCTCCGATAGTCAATTCTATGGGAATGTGAAGGGTTCCTGAACCCATGGGTGAGGCTGAACATGAAACTTATGGCTCTCAACTGCTGATTCCTGTTGGATATTCCAACCAGGTTTTTGCCATGTCAGGCCCTCTTTCAACAAGCATCAATGACCCCACAAAAAATGAGGGTTTCTTCCCTATGCATGCGGAACTCAAACCTGTTGGGTGTTCAAAGAAAGCAAAAGATGATATTGAAGATCCTGCGAAGGAGAAGATAGATCTTCAGTTTTTTAACAGGGGGGTTAGGGCTTTTCGCTCTAGCCCTAGTCTGACACCAGAATACGCCGCTTGGCTCCTTAAGATGGAGAGGTTTCAGGCTTCGATTTGGAAAAATATGGGCATTTATGACCTGGTCATGTTGTCCAAAATTGGCCTTAACTACAGCCCTGACATGCTGGTAGCTCCATTGCTGTTTTGGGACTACACTCATTATACCTTCCACTTGCCTTGTGGAATGGTTACGCCCACACTCTTCGATGTGGCCTCCATTACTGGTCTTCGACCAACTGGGGACTACTTCGACCCAGAGGAAATGTCTGAAGACCAGATTGGGTTTTCTGCTACCAAACCCACCTACACCACCTACACCAACCATTACCACGACAAATCGACAGCTGTGGTGACTGATGTGGAGCACATTGCGTTTCTAGCCCTATGGCTGTCGCGCTTCGTGTTCTGCACGAAATCTCTGCAGGTGACGAAGAAAATGGTCACCCTCGCTACTCAGCTTCATCACAGCCAAAACATATGTTTGGCCGAATTAATATTGGCGAATTTGTATGAGTCAATAAGCAGTGGAGCGGCTCAATTGAAAGTAATCGAAAATAGAGCCAGCCTGCTACTTGCTGGTCCCTTCTGGCTACTTCAACTCTGGTTGAATGCCACTTTCGAGTCGTTTCTTCCCCAGAAGCCTCAAATAAACGAACAGGCTCCTGAGATAGCTAGAAGGCGCGTCAAAGGCACCAGGCTTGCCTTATTGACTCCTGCTGAGGATGGGCTGGAACTACAAAAAACCTTCGCAAACTTCGTTCAGATGTTTGCAGGGAGGAAGGAATTTACTTCGACCATGGCCCCTTTCGCCGGTCAAAAGTGTGGTCCAGGATGGTTTACCAGGCCCCATCCCAAATCATCAGAGGATCCTCACTTGGAAGAGCATACAACAATGTGGGAAGCGTTTCTCACTCCAAGGATAATGCCATTGCGCTTCAAGAGTTCAAAGAATTAGTTGAGCCTGATTGCCTACCAGCCAAATCTTGTCTCTCGACAATTTGGCATTATCCAATCGCTTCCTTCTCCAATTTATACTCGGGAGAAATCATTGTTGTTCTTTTCTACTGACTACTCTGAAGAAGCCGCTACTAGGCATATTAGTAGGTACGTTGGTCGGACCGTACTATCATTGTTCGACTACCAACTCAACTTCCTCTGTTCACCAGCTTTTGAAGACTGGTGGAAGAGATATTACGTCGAAGAGTTCCTCGACGAGAAGGACTTTGCAGACGAACTCAAGAAGTACTTCGTCCTGGTTCTTGATAAAATAAAGAAATGTACGTTCCTTCAAATTATATTTGCCTTTTCATTTCAACTTATATCTGCTAAATATAACTTGTGAACGTTTCTTCTTTCAGTTGTTCAAAAACCTGTGGCTAAGAAAGCCACAGACAGCCATCAGGGTGGAGGTCCCTCTACAAAACCTCCAGCACAGGTAACAAAAATTTCTCTTGTTTCCTTATTTGGTTTTAAACATTCTTGTTCCCGACGCTGTGTTTTAAATCGACTCCATTTGGGATTTTCAGGAACCTGCGCCTAAGAAGCGACCTATATTAACGGTCGAATCTTCGAGTGGAGACGAGGAGGAATCTCCTCCTGTTCCTATCAAACGGAGAAAGCTGAAAAAGGTTGCCCCTGCCCCTGAATCTTGACCTGTGATGAGAACTAAAGTCACAGGGAATAAACCCAGGCCACCCCCTGTGATCATCAAAGAGCCCACGGAGGAGGAGCTAAACGTCTTGCTCAGTAATCTTGTTGAAAGCGATAACTCCATCCCCGGGGTTGAGGTTCCTGTACAGGTAACGCCTCCGACCACTTTTAACTTAAGTGTCGATGATCAACTTCAATTGTACATCTCTCTAATCAGAATATTTTTCCTTTTCTATTTTTAGGAAACGACTGGAACTTCAGCGCCAGCTGGGCATCCTGTCGAAGGTTCTGATACCTTCGTAAACAGCGCAGGAGAACCCACCTTCAATTCTTCTTCTTTCATCAGTTCTGCTAACGAAGTGAATCAAACTTCGGAGCCGCAGGACTCTGCTGACCATAGCAGACAACGCAAAGAGGAACTGGTGGATGATGAGTTCCTTGCTGCAACAGAGGATGTCCCTGAGGAGCATCACCAGGAGGAAACTCAAGTGGTCAATGAGACAGAAGAGCAACATGATGAAGAGGGTCATGTTGACGTCGATGCTGCTGAAAATGCTCAGCCCCAAGCCACCAATGCCACAGAAAAGGTTACCTCGACAAAGCCCAGATCTAAAGAGGACTTAGCCCTCTTAAAGCAAAATGATCCAATTGGCTATCTGAACGCCATCGTCGAGAGCAGGGAAAATTCATCTGACCCCAGTCATGATGCTTCTACTGCATCAGGGAAGTCTACTTCGACTTCTCCTCTCGATGATGTCTTGAAGAAAATTAAGGCTCAATTCTTTAAGAGGGATCTAATGAAGGCTTTGGAGGGGGATCCTACTGCCCAGTCTTGTTTGGGGGTTGTCTTGGGTGCAGTCTGTGACACCCCAAATAATCCGATTATTAAATAATTAGAATTTTTAATTATTAATTTAATTGGAAATTTAATTATTGGTATTTTTGGATTATTGGAATTAATTTAATTAATTAAAGGAAAGAAGTATTGGTGGTGTGAAGAGTGATTAGAGGGTGTGAGGGGTAAAATACTCTACTCTTACTAATTACTAATTTAATTATTTTATTGGAATAATAAAAGGAGTATTAAAAGGAAAAAGAAGAGAAAGAGAGTTATTTTGGAATATTCATCATACGTGCATTTGAGAAGAGGAAAAAGAAGGAGAAAACCGGAAGCGTCAGAATTCGAAGAACCCACAAGGTAAGGGGTGATTTCGATTAGTTAATTCGTATTATCGATTTAGATATTCAATAGTATGGATCATAGTATGTTAGGGAATCCCGGTTTGGAATTCTAGGGTTCCGTAGAATAGTCCCTATTGCGTCAAATTGTAGGTTGAAAATCATTAGGGTGTCAGATGATAAAAAGGAATGATGAAATAATGTTGTTTGATGTTATAATGGGGCAAAATGGATGTGTTTTGGTGTTTCTCATGTTTCAATTCGTATGGGTATGTTTGGAATTGGTTTAGAATGAATAAATGCTGTCAAAAGTGCAGAATTTGACTCTGCAGGTCGTGGGAACCGGTTCCCAGTGGGGAGGAACCGGGTTCCACTGTGTGAATTTATAAAAACTGGCAAAACTGCACGTAGGAACTGGTTCCTGTATAGGTAGGAACCGGGTTCCCATACATTTTTCCAGAAGCGTGATTTTTGAACTTCGCAGGAACCGGTTCCTGCATATGTAGGAACCGGGTTCTGGTGTAACTTTTGAAAAATATTAAACTTTGAAAATTCATAACTTTCAAATCGTAAGTCCGTTTTGAGTGCCGTTTTGGACGTTATTTCTTAAATTTAATGCTCTATTTTATAAAATGAAAAGATTTCCTAAAACCTGAAATTATTTTGAAAATGAGTCAAATCCCGGAATAAGTGATTATTGGCTAACGCACATGGGTGTGTATGTAGCAGTGAACCTGTGATGGATGGATGTATTAGTATTGTGTGAATGAAAGGCATGTTTATGTTGCTAATGATGGTGTGCATGATTGTTGAGATAACATGTTTTTGGTTTTGGTTCAGTTATGATAAATTGATGTATTTCATAGACTGATTTGATGTTGCATGCTAGTGATGTGCGTGCATATGCATTGTTTTGGTGAAGTTAATTCCCATTGTGTGGAATTTGACTTGTATTGCCGTTAACCGATACCCGGGTGATGATGGGTAGTTAGGCTGGATTTGTGTCCGGGTGTTTATGGACGAATCGATGGTTGCTGTATCCGGTTGATGATGGATCAGTGTTGGGTGACTTGGTCACGTGTTGGTACCACATGCATTGTGTCTGCATTTGTGTTTGCATGGAATTGTAACATGTTAGGATGTCTTCCAGTGTTACAATTCTTTGGTTGATTATTGATTTGTGCATAATGACTTGTATGATTGGAACTGCGTGTTGAATCTGAATTTATGCTAAAATGGGTGAAATAATATGCTTGTGATATAATGTTGATTGAGAAGCTTATAATGCATGTTAATTATGAGAAATATAACCCTTACTTTAACAATTTTAGATTAAAGTTAGCAGCTCAGGAGTTGGTGAGGATGGCTCTAGAGCTATGTTACTTTAAGTCAGCGTGTCAGTGTCATGCTCTGATAGGTTGTAACACTGGGGAACGTTTAGTTGAGGAATTAGTTATTATTCAATTGTTTCTTTGAATTTCATTGGGAATAATTATGTTTTGGTTTATTCCGTTTTGGTTATGGTATTTTTCCGCTGTGTAAGACATGGTCTTAATTTGATTGAATTATTTGAATAATGACCCTCAGTGTAGCATGACTACTGTTTTATTGGAAGTTTTATTTATTTCATAATTGTGACATCCCTTGTTCCGTGTTAACTCTGATGGAATATGTCTTTAATCATTGATATAATTAATATTATTCGGGGTATTTTAGAAGGAGTGTTACAATAGTGGTATCAGAGCATAGTCGGTCTTGTCTTGTGTCGTTATCCCTTTTGTATGTGACTAGTGTAAGATGACACTGTCGATACTTGTGTGCTGATGAGGTTGTTTTGTAATGTTACAAGAACAATGGCCGGAAGAGGTAACGGAAGAAACGACGATGCTATTGCTGAAGCATTGGGAATGTTGGCTGGAGTACTCGGAGGGAACCAGCAGGGAGCTGTGATTGGTGCTGACCGACAATTGTGGAATTTTCAGAGGAATAATCCTCTGTTGTTCAAGGGTGCACATGATCCCGAAGGTGCTCAGAAGTGGTTGAAGGAGATCGAGAGGATCTTCAGAGTAATTGACTGTGCTGAAGGGCTGAAGGTGAGATACGGAACTCATATGTTAGCAGAGGAAGTTGATGACTAGTGGGTTGCTACCAGAACTAAAATGGAAGAAGATGGTATTGCGTTGACTTGGGCTGTGTTCAGGAGGGCTTTTCTGAGGAGGTACTTTTCTGAGGACATCAGAGGCAAGAAGGAGATTGAGTTTCTGGAACTCAAGCAGGGTAACAAGACTGTCAGTGAGTATGCTTATAAGTTTACTGAGTTAGCGAAGTATTATGCTCATTATACTAACGATGTAGATAGAGAATTTCCCAAATGTATCAAGTTTGAGAATGGTCTTCGTGATGAGATTAAGCAGGGTATTCGGTATCAGCGTATCCGAAGATTTCCTGATCTGGTTGACTGTAGTAGGATTTTAGAGGAGGATCTTGCTAGCACTAAGTCGAATGCTCGAGGGTATGTTGATAGGAAGGGTAAGCAACAAATGGATCGTGGTAAGCCTTATGATAGAAGTAATCAGAGACTCGGTGGTTGGAAGAAGTTTGGTGGAGGAGATTCTAGTTCTTCTATTAAGTGCTACAAGTGTGGTGAGACAGGATATTGTATGGTGGATTGCAAAAGTAATGATAAGAAGTGTTTCAAGTGTGGGAAACTTGGCCATGTGGCCAATGATTGCAGAGTAAGAGTGGTGACTTGTTACAACTGTGGTGAAGAAGGTCATACTCGTCCTCAGTGTACAAAACCCAAGAAGGAGCAAGCTGGTGGTAAAGTGTTTGCATTGTCTGGGTCAGAGACTAAGCCAGATGATCGGCTGATTAAAGGTACATGTTTTATTAATGACATACCTTTGATTGCGATTATTGATACTGGAGCTACGCATTCTTTTATTGCTTTGGATTATGCTAAAAGATTGAATTTGGAAATTTCTAATATGGATGGAAGTATGGTTATTGATACTCCTGCGTCGGGTTCAGTGACTACTTCGTATGTTTGTAGGAATTGTCCTATTGTGATTTTTGGTAGGGGTTTCGGTATGGATTTAGTGTGCCTACCGTTAGAACAACTTGATATCATCCTTGGAATGAACTGGTTGGAATTCAACCAGGTTCATATCAACTATTTTTCGAAGACGGTTATTTTTCCTGAAGAGGTTGGTGTCGAAGATGTGACTATGTCGGTTAAACAGATGAACCTAGCTGTGAAAGATGGTGTTGTGGTATTTATGTTGTATTCTGCAATAGAAGCGGAGGGAAAAGCAAAGAGTGATGGATTGCCAGTGGTGGATGAATTTCCAGAGGTGTTTCCGGAAGACGTTAGTGAATTGCCACCTGAGAGGGAGGTAGAATTTACTATAGATTTGATTCCTGGAACTAGTCCGGTGTCGATGGCGCCTTACCGTATGTCGGCATCTGAATTAGCGGAGTTAAAGAAACAGTTAGAGGAGTTACTTGAGAAGAAGTTTATTCGTCCGAGTGTTTCGCCGTGGGGTGCTCCGGTGTTGTTGGTTAAGAAGAAAGAAGGTTCAATGAGATTCTGTGTTGATTACAGACAGCTGAATAAAGTTACAATCAAGAATCGGTATCCTTTGTCGAGGATCGATGATTTGATGGATCAACTAGTTGGAGCTTGTGTATTTAGTAAGATTGATCTGAGATCTGGATATCATCAGATTCGTGTGAAGTCGGAAGATATTCAGAAAACTGCATTTAGAACGAGGTATGGACATTACGAGTATTTTGTTATGTCGTTTGGAGTTACTAATGCACCTGGTGTTTTCATGGAGTATATGAACAGGATATTTCATCCGTATCTTGATAAGTTTGTGGTGGTGTTCATTGATGATATTCTAATTTATTCGAAGAGCGATGAAGAGCATGCAGAACATCTCAGAGTTGTGTTGGAATTGTTGAAAGAGAAGAAGCTTTATGCGAAGTTGTCCAAGTGTGAATTCTGGTTAAGTGAAGTAAGTTTTCTTGTCCATGTAATTTCCAAGAATGGAATTGTTGTGGATCCTACGAAGGTAGAAGCAGTATCTCAGTGGGAAGCGCCGAAGAATGCTTCTGAGATCCGTAGCTTTCTTGGTCTTGCAGGTTATTACAAGAAGTTTATAGAAGGATTTTCCAAATTAGCGTTACCTTTGACTAAGTTGACCAGGAAGGGTCAGATGTTTGTTTGGGATGTTGAATGTGAGAAAGGATTTCAAGAGCTGAAGAGGAGGTTGTCAAATGCTCCGATCTTGATTTTGCCAAATCCGACTAAGTCTTTTGTTGTGTATTGTGACGCATCATTAATGGGATTAGGTGGTGTGTTGATGCAAGATAAGCAGGTGGTGGCTTATGCTTCGAGACAATTGAAAGTACATGAAAGGAATTATCCGACTCATGATTTGGAGTTGGCAGCTGTTGTGTTTGTTTTGAAGTTGTGGAGGCATTATTTATATGGTTCTAGGTTTGAGGTGTTCAGTGATCACAAAAGTTTGAGGTATCTCTTTGATCAGAAAGAGTTGAATATGAGGCAGAGGAGATGGTTAGAATTTCTAAAGGAATTGCTGAGTTTGTGTATGCTTGTTTGGTTTGTCAGAAGTCGAAGATTGAGCATCAAAAACCGTCAGGATTGATGGAACCGTTGTTTGTTCCGGAATGGAAATGGGATGGAATCTCTATGGATTTTGTGTCTGGTTTGCCAAGGACATCAAAGAATTGTGATTCTATCTGGGTTATTGTTGATCGGTTGACGAAATCTGCTCACTTTATTCCGATAAGAATGGATTATCCGATGGAAAGGTTGGCAGAATTGTATGTTGAGAAGATTGTGAGTTTGCACGATATTCCTTCTAGTATTGTGTCGGATCGAGATCTGATGTTTACATCTAAATTCTGGACAGGATTACAAGAAGCTTTGGGTACTAAGTTGCGTTTGAGTTCCTCTTATCATCCACAGACAGATGGTCAGACGGAGAGAACGATTCAGTCGTTGGAAGATTTGTTAAGAGCTTGTGTGTTGGAGAAAGATGGAGCTTGGGATAGTTATCTACCATTGATTGAGTTTACCTACAACAATAGTTTTCATTCGAGCATTGGTATGGCTCCGTTTGAGGCATTGTATGGTAGGAGGTGTCGGACACCGTTGTGTTGGTATGAATCTGGAGAGAGTGCTGTGATTGGACCGGAAATTGTCCAACAGACTTCGGAAAAGATTAAGATGATTCAGGAGAAGATGAGGACTTCTCAGAGTCGTCATAAAAGTTATCACGATAAGAGGAGGAAAGATCTTGAGTTTAGCAAAGGAGAACATGTTTTTATGCGATTTACTCCTATGACTGGTATTGGTCGAGCTTTGAAGTCAAAGGAGTTGACTCCACGTTTTATTGGTCCGTTTCAGATTACCAAGAGAGTTGGGAAAGTTGCTTATCAGATTGCTTTGCCGCCGTCACTTGCAAATTTGCATGATGTTTTTCATGTATCTCAGCTAAGGAAGTACATTACTGATTCGTCTCATGAGATTCGGGTAGACGATATACAGGTACGAGAGAATTTGACTGTGGAAGCGGTACCTGCGAGAATTGAGGATCGGAAGTTGAAACAGTTGCGAGGCAAGGAGATCGCGTTGGTAAGAGTGGCTTGGGGAGGACCAGCAGATGGAAATGTCACTTGGGAGCTGGAGAGTCAGATGAAGGACTCGTATCCCGAACTGTTCGTCTAAGGTATGTTTTCGAGGACGAAAACTCTTTTAGTTGGGGAGAGTTGTGACACCCCAAATAATCCGATTATTAAATAATTAGAATTTTTAATTATTAATTTAATTATTGGTATTTTTGGATTATTGGAATTAATTTAATTAATTAAAGGAAAGAAGTATTGGTGGTGTGATGAGTGATTAGAGGGTGTGAGGGGTAAAATACTCTACTCTTACTAATTACTAATTTAATTATTTTATTGGAATAATAAAAGTAGTATTAAAAGGAAAAAGAAGAGAAAGAGAGTTATTTTGGAATATTCATCATACGTGCATTTGAGAAGAGGAAAAAGAAGGAGAAAACCGGAAGCGTCCGAATTCGAAGAAACCACAAGGTAAGGGGTGATTTCGATTAGTTAATTCGTATTATCAGTTTAGATATTCAATAGTATGGATCATAGTATATTAGGGAATCCCGGTTTGGAATTCTAGGTGTTGTACCCCGAAATTTGCCCTCCCATATTCTTCAAGATTTGCCAAAGATCAGTCTTCAGATGATTCAAAATCACTCAAAGGTTGCACAGTCCAATTGCCTCCTAACACAGTCAAAATTAGGGTTTTGATTCTGGCAAAGAAGTTGAAGTTTCCAAGGGTCCAATCAAGTCCCACATGCCTATAAACATTGTCAAGCATCCTTATGTCAAGTTTCAAGACTCACAGCATCAAATGGCCCAGTCAAAAACCCTAATTGCTTCACAGTCAACTGCAGGGGCAAAATGGTCATTTGACAGTCAAAAGTCAAGATTTTGGTCAACAGCTTATTTTGAAGCCACAAACATCATTTGATCAATTCTTGATCATGATTCTCAAAGCATGGCTCAAAAAGTCTCAAGATGCAAAAGTGTCTATTTTTGGACAGTTGAAAAAGTCAACTGCAAATTGACCAGGGCATAACTTCCACATGGTTTATCATAAAAATTCCATCCAAAGCTCATTTTGAAGAGAATGACATTTCCTACAACTCATCTTCACACTTCAAGTCCAAGAAATGCTCTCACAAAAAGTTATCAATCTCAACATTATAGGTCATTTTCAAAAGTCAACAAAAAGGCACTTCAAGTCAAAGACCATAACTTGCGATTGGTAAATCAAAATGACATGGGACCAAATACATTGGTTAGAGGACTTCAAGACCTTTCCAAAATATCCAAGAACATGATCAAAGCTTAAAAATTGAGCAAGATATGCCTTGTGGAAGTTGGGAAATTTTTGGGAATTTTGAAAAGTCAACTTTACTTCAAATGCCTCAAAATTGCTAATGGGCCTCAATTTCTTCCATGAATCATTACCCAAAGGCTATGCACGACCCATTAAGCTAAAAGGGAGTTATTTTCTTATTTTTAATTAATTATTGAATTTTTAATCCTATTAATTCATTTAATTAAAATTAATTATGAGAAAAATACTAAATCATGTGTTTTGAATCTTTTTGTGCAGCATTCTCATCCATTATGAATCAAATATTTCGTGCATCACTCAAAAGGAAAGATTCTATACAATTGGCAATAGTTTCATGGCAAAAAGATTGAAATTGATCTCATGGAAAATCAAATCTCCAAATCATCAATGCATGGATTATAGGCTGGTTTTCTTAACCTAATTCACTCACATACATAAGCACAATCAAAACCTAATGCCTTAGATACAAGAAGCTGCACAAGGAATCAAGAACAAACTTGCAATTTTGGACAAAATATTGGAAACTGTTTTCATAGCTGCTGCACGTTTCAAGGCCTAAAAGCTATTCCAAAAGCTTGCTAAGACATCCAGGAAGGGATTGCAATCAAGAACACAACCCCTGACCTCAAGAATTGGTAGAACCACGTTGCCTTTGTTCATAAAATTTTCATATTCGTGTTTGCATTTTCATGCCTTATTAATGTCTTTTAATGGTTGATTTACACTAACATGAGCATTCTGAAGCTATTGGTGCCATTTGATTGAACTAAGAACGCCTGTATCCAAAGTTGCCATTAATGCATTTTAGGGTTTCAGAAGCTTGGATTTAGGGGTTCACACATATGGTAAAATCAGGCCTTAAAACCTATACCATTGGATTCAGGATATCCAGACGAAGCAAAACCACCCCTCGCGCCCTTTTTATAATCGCTTATGTGATAATCGCTATTTTTGTGTATTACAGTTAGTGGGGGTTTAAAACCCCCGCTATTTGCTTTTAGTTACAGGTAAAAAGATGAAGAAGATGCTAGCGTGGCTGAACGTGGTTGGGTAGTTTGAAGATTGGCGCGTTTTTTTTTATTGTTCAGCATAATAGTTTCTTTTCACACATAATATTTATGTTCCACTAAACTAACAAAGAAACGCGTTGGTCCATATGGTTGTTGAGTTGTCATGCAGGCACTGGGACCTGGGTTCGATTCCCAGGTCCCCCATAATCTCAATAATTTTTGACAAAACATGTTCCAGCGTAGCACTGCATCCAAAGATCATCATGCACCCTCGCCTGCTTGCTTGCCACGCGCCCAGGAGATCTCATCCAAAGGCCATCATATGAGGTCCACCATGCACGCTGGTCAAACATTCCATACACAATTCCTGAAAGTCAATAAAGGCCTTATTCTTGGGCCAAAAATGCTTCAAACACACCTCTCAATTGGGTCAGCCACCCCCATGGTTTGCATATTTTTATTCTTTATTTTAATTTTCCTTTTTATTCTTTTATTTGTTTTATTGTTTTATTTAATTCACAAAATAATTTTCATAACACAAAAAAAATCAGAAATCAAAAAATAAAATATGTTTATTTAATATTTAATGCATTAATATTTTTTGTAAATAAATTTGTAATAATCAATTTAGGTTAATTTAGGTTAAAATTTTAATGTTTTTTTTTCTTAAATAACTAAAATATGTAGAAATTAGGTTTTAGCATTTTTATTCTTTTTCTTAATAAAATAATTTCTTCTTATTCTTATTATTATTAATTACTAATTATTTTGTAAATAAACATGTAATTAATTAATTAGGGTAAATTAGGTTAAACTTAAACATTTTCTTTAAAAAAATTAAAAATAACTTAGAACTAGGGTTTTATTTAACTTCTAATTTTCATTAATTTTCTTTATTTCATAAATACCAAAAACCATAAAAATAATTCCTTTTCTTTGTTTAATCATTAATTAACTTTCAATTTCATTTAATTTCTTTAAAGGGTCCAACGCCCTCGCATATTTGATTCTGGTTTCTTTGCGCGCGTTTGTTCTTATTTTCATTTTAAATATAATGTAATTGCTCAAGCCTTGTAATAGTAATTAGGAAATTTATTTACTTTCCGCATTTTTATTCAAAACGGGTCTTTGTTAATTTGGCGATGTATAGACCCGCGCCTTGTAATAGCGTAGGACTTTATTTTCCGCACTTTAATTCCCGCACCCTTAAAACTGTTAAACTTTGCATGAAAGAATGAATGGCCCAAATAAAATCAAAGCGTAGCTCACCAAATGCATGACAAGATAAAACATAACTGAAAACAATACACCAATTCACACACCACTCTTAGGGTACGCCTCACTGTTGCCTTGCCCCTCGAAATGTGGTTGTCGAGTATAGGACGTTTTAGTAAGTCCTTATGTCCATGAACATGGCATAAGGGTAGCTTCTATGGTGTCCTACTATTGCTCTGGTGACCACACTGTCCCTAACCCTCGAATTGACCCGAACACCTCCAACGGTGGTGCTACCTACCTCTCAATGGTGGGATAGCACTACCTTAGGGACTTCTACACAGTTTAATTCCTTAGGGTAGGTAGATGACTCGTAGATACTTGCTCTAATTTAAAACAAATCAAAACTTCTTTTCACACCGACACCTTTCAAAAAGCTTTCAAAAAACAATTTTTCAAACACTCTTGAGGACCGATACAAGAGTCGATCTGAAATCTTTAAACGAAACTTTTTCAAACCCACTCACAATTGAAAAACAAACATTTTGAAAACACAAATGAGAAAGTATCTAAGAGCCCATGGATAACCATGGATAGAAAGGGTGCTAACACCTTCCCTTTCTATAAATCTACCTCCCGAACCGAGAGACAATCTCATAAGGAATTTTGTTGTGCTTTTGTCCTGTCCATGTTGGAGAAAATAAAAGACGGTGGCGACTCTTGCTTCCGCGACATTTCACGAACCAGCGTTAAACAGTCAGTTCCAGATCCACCGATCACAGAACTGGAGACTCTGCTGGGGAGATTTAAAGTGAGGTGTACCTTATGATAGCTCATACTTGTGTTTTCAATTGTTGTGTTTTGTTTGCTTTATTATTGTGGGCATTGTCTTGGAGTTTCATAGATCCTAACCCGGATCTGGGGATACCCTGTTAGGTAGCATAAGCTGTGAGGGACCTGTCCGGCGTAGACCGACACGGGTGAAGCAGTGGCTACGTTGGTGTGGCACCTTGGTCTGTACCGATATCCCTTGTGTTGCAACGAGGAGAATATGGGTCTTCTGAGGAGTCATTAAGCACCAACCGACCTTAGAACCTTAAATGACCCAACTTGGCCAATAGAACAGTAGCAGTATGCTACGCCCATTGAGGCTAAACTCTCGTGATGGTTCTGGCCGCAAGAAAAGATTGTGATGCTGGAGTTATGACCGATTAAGGGTAGTCAGTGATATTGGGATCCTCTAGAACCCAGTTACTTCTGATAGGACAGGTCTTAACCAACAAACTGAAAGAGGGTAATACCTAGACCCCATGCTGGCCTAAACTCTAAGGGCTCTCTTGTGTGACTTGCGTGCCTTCCAACTTGACTATTTGCATGCTTGTTATCTGAAACTTGAGTTTCTTGCGGGTTTTGTTTATAGTCCTTAATCTGGACTCATTACAGGGTTTACCTACATTATTCCACGCATAACATAACATCATGCCATCATACCATTGCATACATCCTACATAAGGACTAATCCATTTCAAGGATCTTAAGGGTCTGTGATGCAGGTCATGATGAACCAAAATGTCTAGCAAGGGGCAAAGGGGATTTATTTTCCTCTAGCCAAGGTTGATAATTTGAGTCAGGGGCTATGACCCACTTGACATGGTGAGCCTTGACTCTTGAAGAAGGTTCCCCTAACCAAGGTTGTTTGGAAATCAAAACCAGACATGATGACTAAAGTCAGGGGCTATGACCCACTCGATATGGTGAGCCTTGACCCTTGAAGAAGGACTCTCAACAGTATGCAGTGCCTTCCATCAAGCTACAAAATGCAGATTCTAACAAATTTTCTTGTCTACCCCGCGAGGTCCTTGAAAACATTACATGCATATCATACACATCATTGCATTACAGGTACCCTTGTTACAAGTCACTTACCATCTGCGCTGTTTATTTCAGCAATGGCTTCCCAACAATACAACCAGGACTTTCATGCTCAAGAGACTCGGTTCGGGCAAATCCTCCTGAATCTATCCAAGGGGCCGGAAGAGCTGAGAACACTTCTCACGGGGACTTTGGTCAGGAACAGTGCTGAGGATGATAAGGACGAACGGCTGAAACATCTGCAAGCCGAGGTGGATGCAATGAAAGTCTAGATGCTGGGGCAGGTGACTATTATTCAAGACTTAGCTCAAAGACAAGAAGAGCTCGGGGTTCTCGTCAACCAACTGCTTCGGGGTAACCAACTGGGGCAAACATCTAAGGTTGGAGAGCCAGTCATCATTCAACCACCTTTGAGACCAGAAGATAAGGGGAGAGCTCCTCAAATGGCTTCAGTGCCACAAATTCAACATCAACCTCACCAGCTTCAGCCAGACAAGCCCAAAAGGCAATTCACCAAGCTCAACGTGTCGCTGCCTCAAGCTCTACAACAACTGTTGAGGTTGAATTTGGTAATTCTAAGGGACCCTCCTAAGAATCCCAATAGGAAACCTTCAAGGTATAACCCCAACGCACGCTGCGCTTATCATTCCGACAGCCCGGGGCATGCTACAGATGATTGTTGGACCTTGAAGAACAAGATCCAGGACCTGATTGATGAAGGAGCTATGGAATTCACCCAGGATGGCCAGGCTGAGTGCTTCTACCATCCCTATAGGATTCACCGGTTGAAGTAACAAGCCCTGAGATGAAAAGACTTTTTGTTCATTAGGATTTTCAAGTTGTAATTTTCTTTTGTTCAAACATTTACTCATGTTAAACGTTGTTATTTCATTAATGCATCGCATATATCTGTTTTGGATCAATACATTCGCATTCGCTATATACAAACTGCTTTCATTTTTTGATGTCAACTCTCAATTAATAATTCTAAGCCTCTTGAGGGAGGATGACGAAAACGATACCGCGATCATTACAGTATGCTTTTGAACAGACCCCGCTGATGAGGTACAGGCATTGTTTCAATCCCTAAACACTGGAGTTATAAGGAAGATAATCCCTCGTCAACCCCTCTGAGCCAAAGAAGTAGGAGTTTTTCTTTTCGAAAATTAAAACCCTTTATCATAACCTGGGGCAGGGTAGTTCTCTCAGTTGATCCAAGTGCATAACAAATGGCACCAAAGAGGTCCTTACAAAAAAAAAACAGTGATGGTTCCCTATAATCGTCAGGATAGGCAGTCGTTATATCTCAAAAATAAAAACCCAATAAGTCAAAACCTAAGAAGGAGACTTACAAAACTGGGGCATCACGCTGACTGTAATCACAAAAGAAACAATTCAGGCAAAATTTAGGGATAGCGAAATCAAAAAGAAAGAGGTCATACAAACCCTCAACAAAAACAAAAAAATGACTGCCAATGACTGCCTATTCAGAATAAATCATCAATATCTGAACCATCATTGGAACATCAGGACAAAGACTCAAACAAGGTCTAACGCACGACCAACTGAGCTTAGGTTCGAAGAACATCACGAAGAAAGGGTGGGTACAAATAATTTGAGCCTTTATCCTTTGTTTCTTAAACCATGAACCAGGCCACGTTATAACCTTTAAAAGTCCTAGCTGAAGCATGGGTTAGTTCGAAAGCATACTGTTACGACAGGTATCCTGACTCCTTAAGGCCTACGGTAAATACGGAGTTGACATCACGTTTTACAAACATTCACTTGTTTTATGAAAAAGAATGCATTTTCAAAATCTTCAAGACAGACATAAGCTTTGCATTTTGATATAACATTGTTTGCGTATGACTATTTGTTTGAACAGCAGGGAAATTCGCACGATGAATACCTAGTGAACAAAAGCACTTCCAATCAAGGGGCAGACATGATCATGGTCTATTATCTGGGGCAGTCCAATCAAGATTCGGAGAATCTCTCAAATATCCACCTGAGTCACTTGGGGCATTGGACGATCAAACGAAGATATTCTGGTGGTATGGTAACACAACACTACCGACAGTGACAACTCCCTACATCCTGAGAGCACGGACATACTCGGAAAAATACTATGCTTAATCAAAGACCCGCTAGGTTGACACACCTAGGCAAAAATAAGGGCTTCCCGGCAAACCAAAAGGGTTTGGGCAAAAATAAGGGATGAAAATGAAAATCTGTACACCCGGCAAGTCGAAAACCTGAAAAGGAGGCTTGGGCAAAAATGGGTATCCCGGTGGGCTGAAAACCCGAAAGGGCGGTCCAGGCAAAAGTTAGGGATCAAAAGCGTACGACTATGTCCCGGCATCTTGTCACTTGCTTACCAGAAGAAGATTTGTCAAATCGGCAGTTATCAAGACCTCCACAGGTACCTTCTCCCGCAGAAACTGGGGCAATAAGAATGGTCTAAGCGATCTAGTTGCTCTGTCCACCGAGGTGCCAGGGTATGTTCAGCTGAAGAACATAACCAAGATGTCTTAATTCCCCAGAGAATGAGCCAGCAAGTCAATGCATTCTCCCTAAGCAGAGTTATCCTGTCAGCCTTAAGGAAGTTGGGTATCCCCTGCAGATCTCAACATTCCCCAAGAGTATACGAACATTCTTAACAAGCATCCCTGGCAGTCTTGGTCAAAGATTGTTCCCCGGCGGTATACAGACATTCAGTGGAGCCACTTCCCCCGTACAGTTCAAAAATTCCCCAGTGCAACCTCAAAGGATTTCCCCAGGAGAGTCCAGTCCAAAGATCCCCCCAGGAAAGTGGAATCCATCTCCCCAGCAGGAAGCTTATCCCCAGTAGATTCTGGAAGCTTATCCCTTGCAGAGCACGAACGCGTCCCCCGGCTTTATTCAAAGGTTATTTCCCTACCAGGATATAACTGGGTTATCCTCAGCCAAAAGCCACGGAAAGATCGTCCTCGGCGAATTCTTCTCATCCCCAGCGGAGTCTATTAAAACTTCCGACATAACAACGGTATCCCCAGCGAAGTTATCATCAATACCTCAACAAAGTACCTCTCTCCCCACAAAGTATTGTTCCCCAGCAAGGTCGCTAGAGTAATTTTCCCCCCGCAGAGCAATCTCCAAGGTTATTCTCCAAAGGAGTCATCTTCTCCCGCCGGTTTATTCTTGCAATCATCACTCCCAGCGAAAACGAAGAACTCTCTTCAACATCAGCCCAGGATTCAGCTCCCGACATTCGTCAAGGATTTATTTTCCTAGACAAATATACATTCATAAACATCATATCTTCATACATTATAGCATGCATACACGCATCATATCACCCCAATCTCATTTATTTTTGAGAACATCATGACATCAGGCATGTCATACATTATGACATTGCATACAACTAACTCGTTACTTTTTCAGGAAAGAACGATCAACAGATAAAAGTCTTTACCTTTTGAAGTAGAAGACATCCAAGATTCTCTCATCATCCTGCTGAGGTTGTAGTCGCCTAAGATTCTCTCATCATCCTGCTGAGGTTGTAGTCTCCTAAGATTCTCTCATCATCCTGCTGAGGTTGTAGTCGCCTAAGATTCTCTCATCATCCCGTTGAGGTAGTAATCACCCAAAGGTTCTCTCATCGTCCCGCTGAGGTAGTAATCATCCAAGGTTCTCTCATCGTCCCGTTGAGGTAGTAATCGCCCAAAGGTTCTCTCATCGTCCCGTTGAGGTAGTAATCGCCCAAAGGTTCTCTCATCGTCCCGTTGAGGTACTAATCGCCCAAAGGTTCTCTCATCGTCCCGTTGAGGTAGTAATCGCCCAAGGTTCTCTCATCGTCCCGTTGAGGTAGTAACCACCCAAGGTTCTCTTATCGTCCCGTTGAGGTAGTAACCGTCCCTGATTCGTTCATCACATCATTATCAACAAAAACCTTTTGAAGTTCCAGACCCGATTCCTGAATCTTGCCAGGGTGTGTCTGAAGAGTTTGAGGATATGATTCCTGTATCTTGCCAGGGTGTATCTGTTGACGACTAGCATTACCAGACCCGATTCCTGTATCTCGCCAGGGTGTGTCTGAAGAGTTCGAAGATCCGATTCCTGTATCTTGCCAGGGTGTATCTGTTGACGACTAACATTACCAGACCTGATTCCTGTATCTTGCCAGGGTGCGTCTGAAGAGTTTGAGGATCCAATTCATGTATCTTGCCAGGGTGTATCTGTTGACGACTAACATTACCAGACCCGATTCCTGTATCTTGCCAGGGTGCGTCTGAAGAGTTTGAGGATCCGATTCCTGTATCTTTCCAGGGTGTATCTGTTGACGACTAGCATTACCAGATCCGATTCCTGTATCTTGCCAGGGTGCGTTTGAAGAGTTTGAGGATCCGATTCCTGTATCTTGCCAGGGTGTATCTGTTGACGACTAGCATTACCAGACCCGATTCCTGTATCTTGCCAGGGTGCATCTGAAGAGTTTGAGGATCCGATTCCTGTATCTTGCTAGGGTGTATCTGTTGACGACTGATTCCAGACCCGATTCCTGTATCTTGCCAGGGTGCGTCTGAAGAGTTTGAGGATTTGATTCCTGTATCTTGCCAGGGTGTATCTGTTGACGACTAACATTACCAGACCTGATTCCTGTATCTTGCCAGGGTGCGTCTGAAGAGTTTGAGGATCCGATTCCTGTATCTTTCCAGGGTGTATCTGTTGACAACTAGCATTACCTGACCCGATTCCTGTATCTTTCCAGGGTGCGTCTGAAGAGTTTGAGGATCTGATTCCTGTATCTTTCCAGGGTGTGTCTGTTGACGACTAGCATTACCAGACCCGATTCCTATATCTTGCCAGGGTGCGTCTGAAGAGTTTGAAGATCCGATTCCTGTATCTTGCCAGGGTGTATCTGTTGACGACTAACATTACCAGACCTGATTCCTGTATCTTGCCAGGGTGCGTCTGAAGAGTTTGAGGATCCTATTCCTGTATCTTGCCAGGGTGTGTCTATTGACGACTAGCATTACCAGACTCGATTCCTGTATCTTGCCAGGGTGTGTTTGTTGACGACTAGCATTACCAGACCCGATTCCTGTATCTTGCCAGGGTGTGTCTGTTGACGACTAGCATTACCAGACCCAATTCCTGTATCTTGCCAGGGTGCGTCTGAAGAGTTTGAGGATCTGATTCCTGTATCTTGCCAGGGTGTATCTGTTGACGACTAACACTACCAGACCCGATTCCTGTATCTTGCCAGGGTGCGTCTGAAGAGTTTGAGGATCCGATTCTTGTATCTCGCCAGGGTGTATCTATTGACGACTAGCATTACCAGACCCGATTCCTGTATCTTGCCAGGGTGCATCTGAAGAGTTTGAGGATCCGATTCCTGTATCTTGCCAGGGTGTATCTGTTGACGACTAACATTACCAGACCCGATTCCTGTATCTTGCCAGGGTGCATCTGAAGAGTTTGAGGATCTGATTCCTGTATCTTGCCAAGGTGTATCTGTTGACAACTAGCATTACCAGACCCGATTCCTGTATCTTGCCAGGGTGCGTCTGAAGAGTTTGAGAATCTGATTCATGTATCTTTCCAGGGTGTGTCTGTTGACGACTAGCATTACCAGACCCGATTCATGTATCTTGCCAGGGTGCGTCTGAAGAGTTTGAGGATCCGATTCCTGTATCTTGCCAGGGTGTATCTGTTGACGACTAACATTACCAGACCCGATTCCTGTATCTTGCCAGGGTGCGTCTGAAGAGTTTGAGGATCTGATTCCTGTATCTTGCCAGGGTGTGTCTGTTGACGACTAGCATTACCAGACCCGATTCCTGTATCTTGCCAGTGTGTGTCTGTTGACGACTAGCATTACCAGACCCGATTCCTGTATCTTGCCAGGGTGCGTCTGAAGAGTTTGAGGATCCGATTCCTGTATCTTGCCAGGGTGTGTCTATTGACGACTAGCATTACCAGACCTGATTCCTGTATCTTGCCAGGGTGCGTCTGAAGAGTTTGAGGATCCGATTCCTGTATCTTTCCAGGGTGTATCTGTTGACGACTAACATTACCATACCCGATTCCTGTATCTTGCCAGGGTGCGTCTGAAGAGTTTGAGGATCCGATTCCTGTATCTCGCCAGGGTGTATCTGTTGACGACTAGCATTACCAGACCCGATTCCTGTATCTTGCCAGGGTGCGTCTGAAGAGTTTGAGGATCCGATTCCTGTATCTCGCCAGGGTGTATCTGTTGACGACTAGCATTACCAGACCCGATTCCTGTATCTTGCCAGGGTGCATCTGAAGAGTTTAAAGATCCGATTCATGTATCCAGCCAGGGCGCATCTACACAAAGAGTTTGAAGACCAACTCCTGTAACAGGCCAGGTAATCATTTTCTTTCTCAGGTACGCAAGTTCTCGCTAAGGAAGCTCTTACGTGATCGACGCCCAGATGGCATCTATAAGCCCATCCACCTATCCATCACCTCTCAACATGGCATCTGTAAGCCCATCTTCTTATCCATCAATCTCTAAATGGCATCTATAAGCCCATTCCCACCATCATACTGCTGACATTCTACTATGTGAGTGCAAATTTCTGGGCACTCTAGTGTTCAATCATCTTCCACCTTCGGATTACGAAAGGCACGCCAGCCAATCTACACCCTCGGGTTTAAGAAGATTGAACAGGGGCAACTGTTGTACCCCAAAATTTACCCTCCCATATTCTTCAAGATTTGCCAAAGATCAGTCTTCAGATGATTCAAAATCACTCAAAGGTTGCACAGTCCAATTGACTCCTAAAACAGTCAAAATTAGGGTTTTGATTCTGGCAAAGAAGTTGAAGTTTCCAAGGGTCCAATCAAGTCCCACATGCCTATAAATATTGTCAAGCATCCTTATGTCAAGTTTCAAGACTCACAGCATCAAATGGCACAGTCAAAAACCCTAATTGCTTCACAGTCAACTGCAGGGGCAAAATGGTCATTTGACAGTCAAAAGTCAAGATTTTGGTCAACAACTTATTTTGAAGCCACAAACATCATTTGATCAATTCTTGATCATGATTCTCAAAGCATGGCTCAAAAAGTCTCAAGATGCAAAAGTGTCTATTTTTGGACAGCTGAAAAAGTCAACTGCAAATTGACCAGGGCATAACTTCCACATGGTTTATTAGAAAAATTCCATCCAAAGCTCATTTAGAAGAGAATGACATTTCCTACAACTCATCTTCACACTTCAAGTCCAAGAAATGCTCTCACAAAAAGTTATCAATCTCAACATTATAGGTCATTTTCAAAAGTCAACAAAAAGGCACTTCAAGTCAAAGACCATAACTTGAGATTGGTAAATCAAAATGACATGGGACCAAAGACATTGGTTAGAGGACTTCAAGACCTTTCCAAAATGTCCAGGAAAATGATCAAAGCTTAAGAATTGAGCAAGATATGTCTTGTGGAAGTTGGGAAATTTTTGGGAATTTTGAAAAGTCAACTTTACTTCAAATGCCTCAAAATTGCTAATGGGCCTCAATTTCTTCCATGAATCATTACCCAAAGGCTATGCACGACCCATTAAGCTAAAAGGGAGTTATTTTCTTATTTTTAATTAATTAATTGAATTTTTAATCCTATTAATTCATTTAATTAAAATTAATTATGAGAAAAATACTAAATCATGTGTTTTGAATCTTTTTGTGCAGCATTCTCATCCATTATGAATCAAATATTTCGTGCATCACTCAAAAGGAAAGATTCTATACAATTGGCAATAGTTTCATGGCAAAAAGTTGAAATTGATCTCATGGAAAATCAAATCTCCAAATCATCAATGCATGGATTATAGGCTGGTTTTGTTAACCTAATTCACTCACATACATAAGCACAATCAAAACCTAATGCCTTAGATACAAGAAGCTGCGCAAGGAATCAAGAACAAACTTGCAATTTTGGACAAAATATTGGAAACTGTTTTCATAGCTGCTGCACATTTCAAGGCCTAAAAGCTATTCCAAAAGCTTGCTAAGACATCCAGGAAGGGATTGCAATCAAGAACACAGCCCCTGACCTCAAGAATTGGTAGAACCACGTTGCCTTTGTTCATAAAATTTTCATATTCGTGTTTGCATTTTCATGCCTTATTAATGTCTTTTAATGGTTGATTTACACTAACATGAGCATTCTGAAGTTATTGGTGCCATTTGATTGAACTAAGAACGCCTATATCCAAAGTTGCCATTAATGCATTTTAGGGTTTCAGAAGCTTGGATTTAGGGGTTCACACATATGGTAAAATCAGGCCTTAAAACCTATACCATTGGATTCAGGATATCCAGACGAAGCAAAGCCACCCCTCGCGCCCTTTTTATAATCGCTTATGTGCTAATCGCTATTTTTGTGTATTACAATTAGTGGGGGTTTAAAACCCCCGCTATTTGCTTTTAGTTACAGGTAAAAAGATGAAGAAGATGCTAGCGTGGCTGAACGTGGTTGGGTAGTTTGAAGATTGGCGCGTTTTTTTTATTGTTCAGCATAATAGTTTCTTTTCACACATATTATTTATGTTCCACTAAACTAACAAAGAAACGCGTTGGTCCATATGGTTGTTGAGTTGTCATGCAGGCACTGGGACCTGGGTTCGATTCCCAGGTCCCCCATAATCTCAATAATTTTTGACAAAACATGTTCCAGCGTAGCACTGCATCCAAAGATCATCATGCACCCTCGCCTGCTTGCTTGCCACGCGCCCAGGAGATCTCATCCAAAGGCCATCATATGAGGTCCACCATGCACGCTGGTCAAACATTCCATACACAATTCCTGAAAGTCAATAAAGGCCTTATTCTTGGGCCAAAAATGCTTCAAACACACCTCTCAATTGGGTCAGCCACCCCCATGGTTTGCATATTTTTATTCTTTATTTTAATTTTCCTTTTTATTCTTTTATTTGTTTTATTGTTTTATTTAATTCACAAAATAATTTTCATAACACAAAAAAATCAGAAATCAAAAAATAAAATATATTTATTTAATATTTAATGCATTAATATTTTTTGTAAATAAATTTGTAATAATCAATTTAGGTTAATTTAGGTTAAAATTTTAATGTTTTTTTTCTTAAATAACTAAAATATGTAGAAATTAGGTTTTAGCATTTTTATTCTTTTTCTTAATAAAATAATTTCTTCTTATTCTTATTATTATTAATTACTAATTATTTTGTAAATAAACATGTAATTAATTAGGGTAAATTAGGTTAAACTTAAACATTTTCTTAAAAAAAAATTAAAAATAACTTAGAACTAGGGTTTTATTTAACTTCTAATTTTCATTAATTTTCTTTATTTCATAAATACCAAAAACCATAAAAATAATTCCTTTTCTTTGTTTAATAATTAATTAACTTTCAATTTCATTTAATTTCTTTAAAGGGTCCAACGCCCTCGCATATTCGATTCTAGTTTCTTTGCGCGCGTTTGTTCTTATTTTTCGTTTTAAATATAATGTAATTGCTCAAGCCTTGTAATAGTAATTAGGAAATTTATTTACTTTCCGCATTTTTATTCAAAACGGGTCTTTGTTAATTTGGCGATGTATAGACCCGCGCCTTGTAATAGCGTAGGACTTTATTTTCCGCACTTTAATTCCCGCACCCTTAAAACTGTTAAACTTTGCATGAAAGAATGAATGGCCCAAATAAAATCAAAGCGTAGCTCACCAAATGCATGACAAGATAAAACATAATTGAAAACAATACACCAATTCACACACCACTCTTAGGGTACGCCTCACTGTTGCCTTGCCCCTCGAAATGTGGTTGTCGAGTATAGGACGTTTTAGTAAGTCCTTATGTCCATGAACATGGCATAAGGGTAGCTTCTAAGGTGTCCTACTATTGCTCTGGTGACCACACTGTCCCTAACCCTCGAATTGACCCGAACACCTCCAACGGTGGTGCTACCTACCTCTCAATGGTGGGATAGCACTACCTTAGGGACTTCTACACAGTTTAATTCCTTAGGGTAGGTAGATGACTCGTAGATACTTGCTCTAATTCAAAACAAATCAAAACTTCTTTTCACACCAACACCTTTCAAAAATCTTTCAAAAAACAATTTTTCAAACACTCTTGAGGACCGATACAAGAGTCGATCTGAAATCTTTAAACGAAACTTTTTCAAACCCACTCACAATTGAAAAACAAACATTTTGAAAACACAAATGAGCAAGTATCTAAGAGCCCATGGATAACCATGGATAGAAAGGGTGCTAACACCTTCCCTTTCTATAAATCTACCTCCCGAACCGAGAGACAATCTCATAAGGAATTTTGTTGTGCTTTTGTCCTGTCCATGTTGGAGAAAATAAAAGACAGTGGCGACTCTTGCTTCCGCGACATTTCGCGAACCAGCGTTAAACAGTCAGTTCCAGATCCACCGATCACACTAGGGTTCCGTAGAATTGTCCCTATTGCGTCGAATTGTAGGTTGAAAACCATTAGGGTGTCAGATGATAAAAAGGAATGATGAAATAATGTTGTTTGATGTTATAATGGGGCAAAATGGACGTGTTTTGGTGTTTCTCATGTTGCAATTCGTATGGGTATGTTTGGAATTGGTTTAGAATGAATAAATGTTGTCAAAAGTGCAGAATTTGACTCTGCAGGTCGTGGGAACCGGTTCCCAGTGGGGAGGAACCGGGTTCCACTGTGTGAATTTATAAAAACTGGCAAAACTGCACGTAGGAACCGGTTCCTGTATAGGTAGGAACCGGGTTCCCATGCATTTTTCCAGAAGCATGATTTTTGAACTTCGCAGGAACCGGTTCCTGCATATGTAGGAACCGGGTTCTGCTGTAACTGTTGAAAAATATTAAACTTTGAAAATTCATAACTTTCAAACTGTAAGTCTGTTTCGAGTGCCGTTTTGGACGTTATTTCTTAAATTTAATGCTCTATTTTATAAAATGAAAAGATTTCCTAAAAGCTGAAATTATTTTGAAAATGAGTCAAATCCCGGAATAAGTGATTATTGGCTAACGCACATGGGTGTGTATGTAGCAGTGAACCTGTGATGGATGGATGTATTAGTATTGTATGAATGAAAGGCATGTTTATGTTGCTAATGATGGTGTGCATGATCGTTGAGATATCATGTTTTTGGTTTTGGTTCAGTTATGATAAATTGATGTATTTCATAGACTGATTTAATGTTGCATGCTAGTGATGTGCGTGCATATGCATTGTTTTGGTGAAGTTAATTCCCATTGTGTGGAATTTGACTTGTATTGCCGTTAACCGATACCCGGGTGATGATGGGTGGTTAGGCTGGATTCGTGTCCGGGTGTTTATGGACGAATCGATGGTTGCTGTATCCGGTTGATGATGGATCAGTGTTGGGTGACTTGGTCACGTGTTGGTACCACATGCATTGTGTCTGCATTTGTGTTTGCATGGAATTGTAACATGTTAGGATGTCTTCCAGTGTTACAATTCTTTGTTTGATTATTGATTTGTGCATAATGACTTGTATGATTGGAACTGCGTGTTGAATCTGAATTTATGCTAAAATAGGTGAAATAATATGCTTGTGATATAATGTTGATTGAGAAGCTTATAATGCATGTTAATTATGAGAAATCACACCCTTACTTTAACAATTTCAGATTAAAGTTAGCAGCTCAGGAGTTGGTGAGGATGGCTCTAGAGCTATGTTAATTTAAGTCTGCGTGTCAGTGTCGTGCTCTGATAGGTTGTAACACTGGGGAACGTTTAGTTGAGGAATTAATTATTATTCAATTGTTTCTTTGAATTTCATTGGGAATAATTATGTTTTGGTTTATTCTGTTTTGGTTATGGTATTTTTCTGCTGTGTAAGACATTGTCTTAATTTGATTGAATTATTTGAATAATGACCCTCAGTGTAGCATGACTACTATTTTATTGGAAGTTTTATTTATTTCATAATTGTGACATCCCTTGTTCCGTGTTAAATCTAATGGAATATGTCTTTAATCATTGATATAATTAATATTATTCGGGGTATTTTAGAAGGGGTGTTACACAGTCGATTTGCTTGCTGTTTCTCCAGAGATTTCCAGCTTCATCTTGGAGTTATACTCCATTATTGACCAAGTCTCTGCGGATTATAATCGTCGAAGGGGGTTCAACAGCCAACTCGAAACGCTGCATGGCAAGAGTTCTTCTACTTGGACTGAAGTAGCTGAATCGACTTCTCGAATTGAAGAATTATCGAAACAAAAGACGTCCAAGCAATAAGAAATCAAAGCCATAGATCAGGATAACGCCTCTATATGGGCGTAGATCGAGGAGTTGGAAGCCAGGTTAAACGCTAACACTAAGCGCAAAGAGGAACTCCTTTCGACCGTTTCAGACGCAGAGATCCAAGATGAAGTTGCTCGAGGCCTAGAGTTCGCTGAAAGGGCCCAAGCCTTAGATGACCAGATTGCCAAAATTTCTCAGGCGAATGCCTTGTGTAACAAATGACTGGAGTTACAGCGAGCCAAATATCTTCGTCTCAAAGCCTCTGTCCCCTTTTAATTTGCTCTGTATTTCATTGACCACGTACTGTAATTTTTGTAATACAATGTAGCCATTTTGGTTAATCAATGTCATTTTCCATTTTGGCCTTATGGTTAACTTAGTCATTAATTCTTATTTATTTTAATCTCTTGAAGCATAGGTTTATATTTTTTCAAATATTTGCCGTTTACTCTCAAGAGTCTTTTATCTTCGCTTAACTCTTCGACCTCATAAGCTCCACCAGAAAAAGTTTGAATGATTTTGAAGGGTCCTTCCCACTTGGGTGACCATTTTCCCAAGCTTCGATCTCTTCGATCCATAGGAAGAATTACCTTCCAAACTAGTTCTTCAGGCGTGAATGCCTTAGGTTTTACTTTCTTATTGTAAGAGTCTTCCACTCTTTTCTTCTGAATTCTCAGTAGGTCGAGAGCTCGTAGTCTTTCTTCGTCTAAATCTACCAATTCATCTAACATCATATCCCAATAAACCTCAGAGGGGATATCTTGATGTCTTTGAACCCTTGATGATTGAAGACAAATTTCTGCTGGCAGTACTGCGTCATGACCATAAGTTAGCCGATATGGTGTTGTACCTGTGGCTTCCTTTGGGGACGTTCGACAGGCCCACAAGATCTGGTCTAACGTTTTGTGCCAATTTTTTGGCTTCTTTCCCACATGTTTTTTGATCAGGCCAATCACTATTTTATTCTCCGCTTCGACTTGACAATTTGCATGCGCGTAATAAGGTGTTGATGTTAGGATTCTGAAACCTGTTTCTTGAGCGAATTCCTGCATCTTTCGACCAGTGAACACTGACCCTTGATCAGTTGTTATAGTCTCAGGGATTCCAAATCTGTAGATAATGTTCTTTTGAATAAACTCAATGACATTTTCTTGGTCTGCGTTGACTAAAGGGATATCTTCGATCCATTTAGTGAAATAATCAATGCCTACCAGTATATATTTCTGGCTCTTTAATGATGCTGGTCGAATCTCTCCAATAAGATCCAACGCCCATCCTCTAAAAGGTCAAGGCTTCACTATTGAATGAAGCTCGTTTGCTGGTACATGTTAGATACCAGTGTGGACTTGGCATTCCTGACAACCCTTCGCGAACTCAACGCAATCTTTCAAGATAGTAGACCAATATAGTCCTTGTCGAAACAACAACCATTTCATCTTATGACCTACTTGGTGAGCTCCACATGCTCCAGCATGCGTAGTCGAAAGGGCTATGTATGCTTCGGTTTCGCTTAAGCACTTTAGTAATACCCCTTCAGGCGTCTTTTTGAACAACTCATTCCCCATGAGTACGTAAATTAACGCCCTATATTTTATTTTTCGTTCGGTCAAAGCTGCTGGATTTTGCAGGTAATCCACAATGGGTTTCCTCCAGTCTTGCTCCGATAAATTATCTATGAACGAAATTTCAAAATTCCTTTGATCGGCATACCCTAGTTTTGTTGATTCCAAATCAGTTGGAGACAAACTGGTTGCCGTTATTTTTTCTCGGACTTCGATTGCTCTTTGTAATCTCATTTTTGAAATCTTATACCCAGATGCAATTTGTGCCAAATCATTGGCTACTTGGTTTTCCAATCTAGGTATATGTCGAATATTAACCACTTCAAATTTTTTCAATAAACGATTTGCTATCACAAAGTACATAATGAGATTTTCCCTTATACGTTTGTACTCTTTTATGACTTACTTAATGACTAACTCTGAGTCTCCCATTATTTCGACTCGAGTTGCCCCTAATTCCAACAATATTTCAAGGCCAATAATTAGAGCTTCGTATTCAGCCTCATTGTTCGAACAAGTACCTTCTATCTTGTACTTGAATGTTGTTGGAATTTTTTCTGGAGAAATAATTAAGACCCCTACTCCCGTTCCATCTCTATGGCTGGAACCATCGAAGTAAAATTTCCAGGGTTCTATCTCCAAGTAATTTATATTTTCAACCTGAATTGAGTGGTCCACTATAAAGTCTGCTACCACTTGTCCTTTCACTGCCTTAAGAGGCATAAAGGTCAATGAATACTCAGTTAATGCTAACTCCCATTTGCCAATTCGACTGTGCAAGATGGGTTTCGACAACATGTATTTGAAAACATCAAAATGGGACGAAACATATACATCAACTGGTTTTATATATTGTTTGAGCTTTGTACAAGAGAAATATAGACATAGACATAATTTTTCAACTTCGCTATATCTAGTTTCTGCATCGTTCAAAACTCTGCTAAGGTAGTAAATGGGTCTTTCGACTCCATTTTTATCTTCTTGGGCTAACATGCTTCCTAAAGTTTTGTCAGATGCAGCTATGTACAATCTCATACTCCTATTGCTACAAGGAGGCACCAAAATAGGTGGCTTGATGAGGTACCCTTTGATCTTGTCGAAGGCGTCTTGCTGCTCTTGCCCCCACTCGAATCTTTCCTTATTCAATCGAAGTAAGGGTGAGAAGGCTTGCGCTTTTCCACTTAGGTTGGATATAAATCTCCTCAAGAAGTTTATCTTGCCCAGCAGAGATTGCAATTCCTTCTTGTTCGTTGGCGCTTTCGCTTCCAAGATTGCCTTTGTTTTGTTCTGGTTGATTTCGATTCCTTTCTTGTGGACGACGAAGCCCAAGAAATCTCCAGCTTTCACACAGAACGCACACTTCAAAGGGTTCATTTTCAGACCATGCTTTCTCATTCTTTTGAATGATTGTCGAAGGTGGTCTATATGGTTCTTCCTGGAAACAGATTTTACAACAATATCGTCAATATATACTTGCATGAAAGTGTTAATAAAATCATGGAAGATAGAATTCATTGCTCGCTGATATGTTGCCCCAGCGTTCTTTAGGCCAAAAGGCATTACTACCCATTCGTAAGTGCCTAAGGCCCCAGGGCATCGAAAAGCTGTTTTCGACACATCTTCTTCAGCAATGAAAATTTGATTGTATCCTGAGTAACCGTCGAGCATGCTCAGGTACTCGTGGCCAGCGGCAGAGTCGAGAAGCATTTCCGCCACAGGCATAGGATATTCATCTTTGGGTGTTGCAGCATTCAGATCTCTGAAATATATGCACACCCTCAACGTACCATTTTTCTTAATTACTGGCACAATGTTTGTAATCCATTCAACATACCTCGTAGTTCATATGAATTTGCACTTCAGCAGTCTTTCGACTTCCGTTTTGATCTTCGACAGTATTTCTGGAGCGAAGCATCTTGGAGTCTGTTTGACAGGCTTTTTTCCAGATTTGATTGGCAACTGGAGTTCTACCAATCCTCTGTCGAGTCCAGGCATTTCGTTGTAATCCCATGCAAAACAGTCCTTGAACTCCTTCAGTAATTGGATCACTTCAACCCTGAGCTCTGGGTCTATTTTGGCACTGATGTAAGTGGGCCTTTTATCTAACCCTTCGCCCAAGTCGATTTCTTCTAAAGGATCCTGTGCTAACATTTTGATGTTGTTCGCCAGGGGGTCCTTTTCGAAACCCAAAGGCTCATCATCGTAGATGGCGTCGAGCCTTTGTTCCTGCATTTCCTCTGTCATGATATCGGGAGGTTCTGGGTCGAAATCTTTTCCAGGACCTATATCTGATGGCTCCTGGTCATTGGCCTTGCTGACCATATATTTTACTTCGGCTTCAAGAGCCGCTATCATTCTTGTTTCGGCCACGTAAGGCGAAATTCATTGTAACACTTGAGACTCAGTCATTATCACTGAATTCGTTTCCCCAACCAGTTGGCTGGATGTCAGTCAGCCCACTGAAATCTATGTGGGACAAGTCTTCTTTATCCCATTGAAACCCATGATCAGGATGCAGGTACAAGGAACAAAAAGAATTTGGCACTGGCGCCATGTCGAAGTCAGGTGCTAGACATGGCCCAATGTGAGCCAAATTTTTGTCGAAGTCAGCTCTCCCTAGGTGATTAACTTCGCCTAAGTAGTAGCTCTGGTCTGCTTCTACATTCTCAGCAATCCCATCAGGACGCCATAATATCAACCTTTGGTGCATCGATGATGGTACTGCTCTGAAACCATGTATCCATTCTCGGCCTAATAATAGGTTGTAATTTGGTTTCGCCGATATGACCATGAACATGGTTGGTCTAAGGATGAATCCCACTTTGAGGTCTAGTTGAATCACACCCATGGTGGTCCCTATTCCACCTTCGTAGTTCGATAGGACCATATTATGAGGCTTAATGTCTTCATCATTCTTTCCTACTTTTCTTAGCATGAAGTGGGGGATTATGTTGATAGTCGCCCCACAGTCCACCAAGATCTTGTTTACAGTGGCCTCTTCGAGCTTTTCCCTTATGAATAAAGGCTTGAGGTGACTCTTCATCGCCTCAGTTGGTGGTTCGAAGAAACCATTTTGCTCTTCAATGCAGCCATTACCCATGACAAAGTAGCATATTGGCCTATGCTTGGCCATCTCTTGTTCGACTTCCCAATCGTTTGATTCGACTTCCACTTGGCGGTTGAATTCTCTTGGCAAGACCGAAACTATATTTACCATGATGTCTAATGTGTCGTCGGACTCAGAGCCATCTCTGTCACCAGCTTCGTTTTGGTCAGGCCATACCAATCTATTGGTTACTGGTTCCCTCTCCAAAGGCTTTCTTTGCTTTCGCTGAGGGACATTTGAACTCGACTCTGGCTTTGGTTCTTTGACAGCCTCTCTCTCAGCCTTGCGTCGCCTTTTGTATCTTCTCCACTGGGATCGAGACATTGGGTTCTTTCCCTTGTAATTACTCGATACTTGAGCAACTTTGGTGTCACCTGGATGAGGTTCCTTCCTGAGTATCAAAGATGAACCTCTTGGCACTTCAAAGGGGTGCCACCTTTCTTCGTTGGGTCTCTTTCGACCTGATGTTTTTAGCCATGTATCGACTGGCACATTGGTTGGAGGCCTGAAAGTTAGTGGCCTCTTTTCTTGACTTGAACCCTTTTGATAGGTTCTTCTAGGACCGTGTCGAACATCAGATCCTGCACTTTTCTGGGCATTTCTGCTCCATTTCTTGTTTGCTGCTCTCATACCTTCGATGTGTTCAGCAGCTTCCTTGTCAAAAATAGAGCTGCATCGAGGACACAACATTACCTCTGATTTCTTCTTCTGGCATCGTTGCAAGAATTCTACCAGATTTTAGTTCTCGAGGGGGAACGCTGTCCTGTTTGCTTGCTCTTGCTTGATGGCTTCCTCCGAGACTTTTGATTCAGAAATCTCGACCATGTTGACATTCATGTTGTCTTTAGTAGCAAGAGTCATTTGCTTCATTTGAGCCTCCAAGTCTTTTGTCTGGCCTTGCACCGCAGCCAAGTAGGAAGTGGGTTTAGTCCCATATTTTGAGACTCCGCCTTTTTCCAGTTTTGGGCCCTCAGCGGCCTTTTGGACTGCCTCGATTGTTTTTCTAGAAAGGTTCCCAGAAAAACTGCCAAATATTGGCATATTGATGTGATCTTTGGTGACTTCAACCATAGTTATCCCTGGCCTTTTCACCTGACTCCTGGAAGCTTCGATCGCATTGACCTCTGAAGGTTCAACATAATGGGCCTCCACCTGTAAAGGGTTCGAGTCCACATTCATGGGGGCCTTATCAGCGAACTTCAACCTCCCTTCTTCGATAGCATTTTGTACGAGATCCCTGAAAAGAAAACATTGAGATGTTTTATGGCCCAAAAAGTTATGATATTTACAATAGCCTCTTTTCTTTCTTTGATCAAGAGGAGGCACTTTTACCCCTGGGGGTATTATCATTTGGCCATCTTTTACAAGTAAATCAAAAATTTCATCACATTTCGTAATATCGAAACTGTAAGTCTTTTTAGGGAACCTATCATTGGCCTTTTCAGACCCAGTGGGGTTTTTTCCACTTGAGGGGACTAGTAATTTGCAAGAGTATGGTGGCCCTTGTTTTAACTCAGCCAAATCGACCTCACTTTCTTCGACGGCTAAAAGTTCGTCGAATGTTTCTGGATCTTCTTCGTCCATTTCGACATATGCTATCTTTTCTCTTTTATGAGTTTTCGTCGCCCTGGCTTTTTCAGCTTTAAGGCGTTCCACCTGTCGAACCCTATCGGCCAATTGGGCCATGTCCCTCAGATACTGAGTGTCTAATTTCTTCCTAATAGAGTAATCTAGACCTCCTGCGGCTATTTCGACTAACTCATGCTCTGGTACTTGCATAAAGCATCTTGCCTTGAGCAATCTAAACCTATTTAAGTATTCGTCTATAGGCTCAGTGAATCTCCTCTTTACACTAGCCAACTCTTTCAGGCTTATCTTGGTCTGTCCCATGTAGAATTGCTCATGCAACAATCTCTCCAACTGAGTCCAATGGTGGATCGAATTGGGAGGGAGAGTTGTGAACCAAGTAAACGCATTCTTTGTTAGGGAACTTGGGAAATACTTAATCCTCGGGTTCTCATTGTTTGAGATTTCTCCCGCTTCGATTAAATATCTTGCCACATGTTCGACAGTGGATTCTGTCGTGTCCCCTGAAAACTTAGTGAACTTAGGGACTTTGCATCTAGGAGGCAAGTCCGTTTGCAACACATATTCCGACAAGGGGGATGTGAAGTTGGGCCTACGGAAACCCGTATTCATCCCGTTTTGCATCATGATTCTTTCAATCATGGTTGTCAAGTTATTCTCCAAACCAGCATTCTGGTATTGGATCTGCTGAACTAATTCGTCAGCGTTTTGGTTTCTATTAACCATCCTTATTTCAGGGGCTACGACTCTTGGCTCTTCGACCCCGGGTTGTTCTAGTTGTACCCTAAGGTTCTCTTCGACAGGCTACTGGACTTGGTTAATAGTGGTTTCTTCCTCTAGAAGTATGCCTTGGTTTCCCCTCATCTGTGCCCTTTGGGGTTGTCGAATTTGTTGGGGTACCCCAAAAAAATTAGCCAGGCGCGACATTTGCGCTGTCATTTGCTGATTCGACTGGGTGGTATTCTCTATTAGAGGATTTAGCACTGTACTTAAAGTTTGTGCCAACATTTGAATCATGTCGTGGTTGCTTTCGTCCATTTGCTGCCTCAAGACTGCTGTCGAGGAATTCGTAAGGCCAGGCATTACGTGGGACGTTCCTCCTAAGAGTTGGTTCCTACCCCTGTTCGCCATACCAACTCCAGAGCCTTGGAGTGGCGAAGAGGCGCTCACTAAAGGATCTGAGAAGGTGGACGTAGTGTTCGTCAGGCTAGCCAATTCAGAAGTTGGCATGCCATAGGGTGGTTCTCGATTTAACCCGACTGTCGAAAAACCTGGGGGAACATATGGTCTTGTTCCTTGGTTTCCCCTAGATGGGGGGGTTCCCAAGGGCATCCTGGGGCCTGTAAATGGAGGTAATGGCCCCGTTTGTGTAATCGTTACTGCTGGCGTCGAACTAGCGGTTACCACTTCACTTACGGTTGGGATAACCTTTGCTCCCATGTTTGTTTGTGGGATTTCTCCATTGATTGGCGGATTCGCCATTTCACTAACTCTTCCCTTAGTATTGGTTTCGTTGGTGTATATTCTACCACTTCTTAATAACATGCAATACTCTCGAAAGAGAAGGATAGTTTATATAAGACGATTAAACGTGAAAGAATCAACACAAAGTCCCACCAGGTGTGCCAATTTGTTTACCGGGAAAAATGGTAAACAACCGCTGATCTTCCAAAAGGTTACTTATTTGGTGACTCGCAGGATCGATCAGATTGATCCTAAGACATGGTTGATTCTTGGAGTTTAAATGCTTTGAAATAAAGAGTTTCGACTAATCCTAATGGTGATTAATGCAAGTAAAGTAGAGACACTTTAAATAAATTGCATGGAGAAGAGCTTGATAAAATAAATAAAAGCATTAAAGGTTTGCTAAATAAATGCCTTCGACTGAAGTAAATGAGTGAAAGTGATAAATTGCTTGAATATAAAAGAATTTGATTAAGGTAAATGGTGTCTCACACATACATTCTCAATGATTCTTTCTCTCACGCTGGGTACTTGAATCTAAATGAGTGACTTGTATACAATGATGAACACCCTTATAACTTTGTAAATACTTAGTATTTATACTAAAAAAACTAAGTAACTGCTGGGCAGTCACACCGCTTCATGATGACTCCACATGGCATGCTCACAACCTTCAACGCCTACGTGCACGACACGTTGCGCTTGGTAACTGCTGGGAACCGTTTTCCTTTCAACAATTCAGAATTTAAACCGTTCGATCTTGGGCATCAGGGACCTTGGTCGAGAGGTTGCTCCTTCGACGTCGAAGATAACAAGATTCCAACTTAAAGGAATTTCTCTAAATACCTTGTCATTCCTTGATGAGCCTTCGACGTGATCAGCTGGTCGAAGCCTTCTTGTGTCAGAAACTCTTCTGACTCAATTAATGATCTATATAATAATAGAATGTGGGTGTCGAATTTAGGAGCCAACAAATAACAACTACAGGGCGGTACATTCACATCATTTCTTATATTTTCTGTCTCTTTATTTATTTCTTTTATTTTATTAATTACTAACTAGTGTATTATAATTTTGTTCTGTTTTGTTGCCCCTGTAACTTGTTAACCTTCTTTTATTTCACTCATTTGTTTCTTAATTTAATTGTTATTCATTAGTTAATTTAGAATTAAGTTTATATACCAATTGGGCCTTGGGCTCATGTTTCTATTATTTTGCCATGCCTAACCTTCACTCTAACTTAGCACCCCCTCATATTCTTATAATTAGTTTTTTTTCCTAAAGTAGTTTAGTTAATTATTAATGAATTATTATGGTTAATTTTTATTTTATTAAAATTAGAGAAAAGTGTTTTATCTTTAAATAGGTTATTTGTTTTTAGATTAAATTAACCAACTTGTATATAATTCTAATTTTCTCTCGATTAATCATCACCCCTTTGTAAATAAGTCGATCAAGCATGTTATAATGAAATTTTGATTATTTTTTTGTCATGTGTTGATGAAAGTTATTTTATTAATGTTTTCATGTTTAAATCTAAGGAAAAGAGATTGTATATCCTGACTTATTGTCATGTACTTGTCTCTTGTATGTTTGTTGTTTCCTTTATCTATTTTTTTTTTGTATTTAGTCCTTAAATCCTAAGTTTTTTCTAACTTACCCCTTTTAATAAAAAACCTTGACATTAAGTCATTGAATTTTCAAAATTTTTTTTATTTTTAATAAATGCTTCAAAATGCCTAAGCATGTCAGAATAATCTCAAAAAATCTTTAAAAAATCACTTCTCTCCTCATTTCCTCGATATTTCAGCAAACAAACATTTTTTTAACCAAAAAATGCAGATATCATAAGAGGTTCGTATAACATACTATAAATACATAAGGTGATAGTACATTTCTTTTGTATAAGCAATCCTCGTACCTTATATCTCTTTATTGCTTTGCTTTTAGTTTTACTACTTACTTTGCATGTTTATTATGAGTTTTTTATTTGATCTTTTCACTTTCCTTTGAAAATAATAAAGTTCGTGGTGAACTCTTATTTGTGAGTCAAGTTAATCAATAGCTCGATTTCTGATTTCACCGCGATAATTATGAAATTATGTGTGGGTGCCAGGTCAAAGTGGAGGGTTGTAGAAAAAAATCTCGCAATCCATAGGGTTCATTCGAAATAAAAGAATTCCTACAAAGTGCCATGATCACAAGAGCTATAAATAATATTGTTGTTTTTATTCCTTTAAGTTCTAGAAGGGGTTATTAGTGTGCGGTCTAGACACTAGTATAATAACTTTTGGTTACATCAAAATTGACACAAACACCCCTAAAACATAAACACGTCTCAACAACACTAGAACATAAACTCGCCTAAAAGAACAACGCAAACAACAAATACAAATACTTAACAAAGACTTATGTCTAAGTTGTTACAACAAGCAAAACAATTTCATCTGGTGAAGATAACATAACTCTAACATCAATGTCATCTTTAACTCGCACCAACGTACGCTGCATAACATTATTGTCATCTACAATTGAGATGTACGAAACAACCCTCTCAATACACCTAATTCTTTTCCCATTTGTAATCTCTCCATCTAATCAACAGTTCAAACTCTTTTCAAGATGCTCGAAAGTGTGGATGTTCCAAAAACGCATTTTCATCGGAGATTTTGCTCTCGAATAAAACACATGCAGATTTCTTCTAGCAATCATCATAGAACTATTGAAGTTAAGAAGAGGTTGAATGGAGTGAATATTAGAAGACACGTCTACTTATAGTAAAAAAAAGCATACAACACACTATTGTCAGTTGAATTGGCGCCACCCTTTAACATTGCACACATACACTAATTCAACAGACGCCTTCAATTAAAACACAACACACTAGCGTCAATTGGATTGATTAGACTAGATGTAGTTGTCAATCAAATTGGCTAAATTAAATACAGTCGTCAATTCAATTGACACCTCCTTTAAAAAAATTATTGAAGTCAGCCAATTCATTTGATATTGCCTCTACATTCTAATTTTTTTTAATTTGAAAGTGAAATAAATTAAAAACATTTTTAAAGCATGGGTTAGTTTGAAAATAAATTTTAAAAAGTGAGTTATTTGAGTAAAAAATTCAAAATTTTGAGTTATTAACATGTGGCCAAATCATAACCACTTAAAAAGGTGGTCCACTCCATTATTTCCAACCATTATCCTAAAATATAACCCAAAAAAAAATAAAAAAGAAAAAGAAAAAGAAAAAGTTGTCTTTCAAGTGTTATGGTGTACAACCACTCAAAATTCCAAATTCATTTTTCAAACGGATAAGAGAAATAACCCAAATGGCTTGCAATTCTACACCCCTCCTATCACCACCCAAAACCACAACCGTCGCAACCGTCCACCACCCCCACCACCACAGACTCCAACCCATCTTCCACACCAAACCCACCCTCCACCGCAAACTCACCACAAAACTCCACGTCTCCTCCTCCCCAACAAACAACCCCACAACCACACCCTCCCCCACCCAACCCCCACCCCAAAAACCCAACCAAGAAACCGTCTTCTTCGACGGCGGAGCCCACTACGGCGACCTCGTCGCCAACCTCTTCCTAGGCTTCACCCTCGTCTGGCTTCCCTTAACCTTAGCAGCAGTCTCACGCGCTCTCTACCTCCGTTACAGGTTCACCAACCTCAGAGTTACAGTAATCTCAGGGCTAACAGGCGAGGACAGAAGCGACTTTTCATATAGTGTTATCAAAGACGTTCAGGTTGTTCCAAGGTTTATCGGTGAATGGGGTGACATTGTTATCACGTTGAAAGATGGTACTAAAGTTGATCTTAGGAGTGTTCCTAAGTTTAGAGAAATTGCTAAGTATTGTCTCTCTATCAGAGATAAATCTTCTCAGAATTTGAATCAATCTCGCACTCCTAAAGCCTTTTGAACTAAACCAAAATTATACAGGTATTTATTTTATGTTTATTATGTATACATATATGTAAATTTATTTTTTTTGTTTTTTTTAGATTAATTGGTGTTTGACAATGTTAACATTTTGTATTGAATTTTGTTGTGCCACTTTTTTAATTCAATGATAATGGAATTTGAGTTATATGGATGATCAAGGTTTTAAATAAGGTTGTTTAGATAAAAAATATGGTTAGTCATTAAAATGATGAGAATTTATAAAATAATTTGTTCAATTTAAATTTAAGGAATGTCATATGACACGTAAATAATAAAGAATTTTAAATTCATCTTCCACTCTATTTGCTGTATTACGTGAATGTTAAATTAGTTATTATTAATCTTTAGAATTTTACAAATTCATCTTCATTTTTTTTTGTAATTTTCAAATTGACCCCTAAATATTTAAAAATTAAAAATTAATTTTTAATAATTTTCAATTTTTACATAATGATTCTTTAAATTTCCAAAAATTGTAAATTAGTCTCTAATTTTCCAATTTTAAATTTGAAACAATCATAAAATTAGGTAAGTGGCCTAAATATTAACAACGAACGTTTTTAATATTCTATCCAAACAAAAGCATTTTAAGATGAAAGAAATCCAATTGAAGCATTTGAATTACCTCGTTCAAATGCATAAAAAGTGTTTGGATTTATATCAGCTTAAAGAGTAAATACTGTTTTTTTTTTTAATATACCCCTTCACAAAGTGTTTGGGTTTTTTCAGCTTAAAGAGCAAATACTTTTTTTTTTTTAATATACCACCTCACACTGATATGGTTGGAGTTCATGCATGAAATAAATGAGAAAAATACTCTTTTCATCCTTACATGAGCATACTATATTTTTGAAAATCTAAAATTGTTCTTTAAATAAAATCACATCAATTTTCTATTTTTTGAGTTTCATCTTAATTTTTTTAAAAATGATCCGAAGATGTATTTTCGTATATTGTTTGGATATAACTAGAGATGTATCTCTGAAATATTCTCTGCATTCACTTATGGGATTTTGTTATTCATGCAACTGATTTAAATAACAACTCATGGATATTTTCGAAGATGTAACTCTGAAAATGTCCAACTGAAAAGTTGAAAAAACACCATCTTGCATGAGTTTCTTCTTCATGCTAAAAGAAGAAACCATCGGAAAATTCCTTGAAAAAACTCTCTCATTCTCAATCAAACTTTCAACACCAAAATATAATTATTGTAGTTCATCACTTCAAAGGGAGCAAAACAAGTTGGAATTACAGGTAACGATCATTCATTTCAACCCTAATTTCTTGCATTAATAATAATTTTTAACTGAAAATGAACGTTGATTTCGGAGATGCATCTCTAGACAAAGTTTGGTGTGGTCTGAATGTGCATCTCCAGATTGTCCTGATAGTATGAATCTTCACACTATTTTTCTGTTATTGGTGGTAATAAATATGGTGCACCCGAATACGTATCCCAAAGTTATTATGAGGGTGAATGTTAAATAGGTCAAGTGAATCATGATGTTAAATCAGATGAAGTGAATAATGATGTTCAACCAGATGAAGTGAATGATGATGTTAAATCGAGTATTCGACCGACCTTTGTAGATGTAGAGTTCGTGCATAATTTTTAATTAAAGAAGTGTTTTTTGTTCGTGAGCATATGCTATAATGGATCCGTAGCGAGACCGAAAAATTGGGGGTTGGCGTTGTAATTGGAAGGTTTGACAATGGTATGCGAAAGAAGAGGCACGTACCAACCAAAGATTAGGAAGTTAAAACGAGATCAAGGAAATGTGAGTGTCCGTTTAAATTGTGCGGATAGCGTATGGCGGATGAGACATGAAAATTTAATGTGATTTCTGATATACATAATCATGGCTTGGATGACAAGTTAGTCGGTCATCCCGTTGTATATCGCCTTGTTGCGGAGGATAGGGAACTTGTTTTAGACATGACATTAAATATGGTGGCGCCGAAAGACATATCAGCGTCTTTGAAACAGAAAAGACCTCTAAATATTTCAAATATCAAGCAAATATACAACATGCATGCTCGAAATAACAAGGCAGTAAAAGGACCAAGATCTGATATGCAACAAGTGTTGAAGCTTTTGGAAGATGAAGACTATGTTTCGAGATACAAAGCTTGTGATGATAAATTCACCGTTCGAGATATATTTTGGAGTCATCCCGATTCTGTAAAGTTGTTCAACACCTTTCCCTCTGTGCTTATAATTGACTCAACATCCAAAAAAATAAGTATAGACTTCCACTCTTGGAAATTGTTGGTGTCACATCTACAGAGATGACTTATTCAGTCGGTTTTGCATTTTTGGAATCTGAAAAAGAGGACAATGTTACATGGGCTTTGGAAATATGCAAGACTATGTTGAAGGACCAATAAAACATGTCATAAGTCATAATCATCGATCCCGACACCATATTTATGAATTCAGTTGCAACAGTGTTTCCTACTTTTTTTCGCATTACTTTGTAAGTATAACATAAACAAAAATGCGAGAAGTCAAGTAAAACATGTAATTGGTACGAAACAAGTCAAAGGTGAAGATAGTAAAATGTTCAAACCTGGTGTGGTTATATAAAAGATAATGGATGTATGTAATGGTATAATAAATTCTTCCAAGAAAGAATTATATGTTGAACCTGTTATATATTTCAAGAGTGTGTGTGCGATATATCCAGATTTGCTGAAATATATTGATGGCACAATTCTGGATCAAGTTAAAGAGAAGATTGCTTGTGCATGGACCGATCAACTTTGACACTTTGGCAATACAACAACTACCAAAGTTTAATATGCACATGCTAGATTAAAGAATTGGTTGGGAAATAGTAAAGGTGATTTTTGTCGAGATTGGGACATCGTGAATCAAATATTGCAAAACTAACTAATAATATACAAACATCTTTTGGTAGGAGCATTACTGTGTTAGAACACCAATTCAAAGACAACATTCTTTGTTCATTGTTGGTTGGCAACATATCTTGAATGATATTGAATTTTATTTTTCACAAAGTCAAACGAGCGGATAAAATAGGTTCTAATAGCTCAAAATATGGATGTACACTTAGGAATACTTACGATCTTCTATGTGCTTATTTAATTTCAAAGAAGCTGAATCATGAAAATCTAATCTGTAAGGACAAAGTTCACACTCACTGGACCCGACTCCGTTTTAATGACGATGGTGTGAGGAAGGACAATAAATCATACATATCTATCATGACCGAATGGAAAGTGATCCAATAGAGATTCATGAAAGCAGATGACATTATGAAATTTCACATCAAAGAGCAACTTAAGAAGATTGCATATCCAGAAACAATGGATTTGAAACCACCATAAAAACCAGTTAAAATAAAAGGTGCCCCTAAAAAGGTAAACAAACTCAAAGTGATAACTCCATGAGACAGTCTCCTTCGTATTTTGAACATGTTAACTCACATTTTTCGGATTCTCCGACTCCAAATTCTCAAAAAAGTGTTTTCAAGGATACGCACATTATTAAACCATCTCCTCCACCGCTGTTACCAAAAATGAAATTCATTGAAGAGATGACGCTTTTTATGCATAAATACATCGAGCAGATTGTAAATGTTAAAAGTGACGACAATTGTGATTTTTGAGCTATTTCAGGTTTACTCGGTAAGGGAGATGATGACCATAATTTTTTCCACTGTCATCTTATACAAGAGATAACCACGCATAGGGAATCATACACATAGCTATATGGGAATAAAACAAATTACAATACAATTCTCAATGCTCTTGTTCCTTTTCTTAGTGGTCCGACTCTGTTTGACAAATGGATGCGTTTTCTGGAAATGGAACATCATATAGCAAGTGCTTACGATAGGGTGTGCATTGATTTAACACGATATGGTTTCTCGGAAACATTCTTTCCACTTCGATATAAGCCACCTTATAATGCATTTGAACGCATCATGTGCATTAGTTGATTATAAAAAAAGCAAAATTGTGTTTAGGTTTATTTGAAACTAGGATGTCTTATACCAAAGGCATCACCGGAGTGGACGACGTATTTCACACAAGATGTTGAAACATGGTTGGATCACTTTCTTGAAAGAATGGAAGAGTTCACCAAATTTAGTGACAATGAACGAGAAGCAGATAAGGAGAGGACAAAGATTGAGCCACCAATAGATTTAGGTATGAGTTTTATTTGTAATCTAACAATGTAACTCTTTTTTTGTAAGTAACACACTGCATAAAGTTATAAAGTAGGATGGTATTTTTTGGACATTTTTTGTTTTTCAAATTATGCTATCATAATTAACGTCGTTCTGTTATGCATAGTTTTTGGGTAAATCCAGTGATGCATCTTCGGATACCCATTTATTAATTAAAAAACAAAGCAGTGGATCATCCGGAGATGCATCTCCGAAATGAACCTTATTTTTTGAAAAAATAAGAAGGATTCAGAGATGTATCTCTGAAGTATTTCATGCAAATATGATCATGTACGTAAGGTCCTTATTGCTCTACAACTTCTATAAATATGGTCTCTCAATCCATTTTCTTTGTACAAATCAGAATGACTACATATCCTCCATCTTGTATTTGTGTATCTCAATGGAACAAAACCCCCACTTCAATTTTGAATCTACAAGGACAAACTTCTCGTCGATATGAAAACCAAACTGAATACTCTCCTAAAATATTTAAAAAATCAGATAGTTGTGAAGATAGAGTACCATTTACCCTCGATAGACAACAAATGGAAGATATAATTCACAATGCTTGAACTGAAGACAGATGATGATTTGAAGGTGATGTGGAGTACTTTTTACAATTACTCAACAAAGGTGAAATTCTGACACACACAATATCAGAAGTCAAGACTGATGTCTCAACAACACACAATGTCACAACAAATGTTATGACATCTGCTGATAGAACAACAAACAATAAAAACAATGCAGAATTATAACTTGTAGAAAGTAAAGTAACACGCAAAATTGTTAACCCAGTTCGGTGCAAACTCACCTACTCCGGTGGCTACCAAGCCAAGAAGGAAATCCACTATCAGTAGTACTAGTTCAAAGCTAAATTCTCCTGTTTATAACTTCTCGCCTAATCCCTACCCAGTGTAACTTCTACCTAGGCACCTCCTAGAAAGAGAAATCGATATCTCACCTCCAATCACCGCAGTGATAAAAAACCACTCCCAGTCCCAAGAAATGTCTCAAGAAACCAAAAAGGAAGAACACACTTCCAAATTACAAATACTTAGTTTTCTTAAAAGCTTCACTAAGACCAATACTCAACTCTTGCTTAACAACTTAAAGGAGAATAATAACTTGATAAACAAGTAACAATCAGTCAACTCAAATGCATCAAAGATACGTGAGGGCATACAAAAACACATGGAGAACCTAGGGAACTATCAAACCATAAACCCTTATTTTCACAAGGTTTTACAATAAAAACTGTTCTGGACTGGGCCCGACAGGCCCAAAAGCATTACTAAGGCCCAGTCCAAAGGGACTCACTAAGGACCACACTGGGCAAAGGGGGTCACGTCCATGCCCGACACCCTGATGTCCACCTCGACATCCCGATGTCCAACCCACGCGGTGAAGTCGTGCTCGACACCCTGCCGTCAGCTCCATGTCCTGGTGTCCAGCTCGACACCCGCCGTCCAGCTCGAGGTCCTGGCGTCGAGCTCAGCACCGTGTTGCCCAGCTCGACATGGGCCCGAGCTACCCGGCTAGGGCAGACTCAGTTCACCGTTCCCCCAACGATACTCCGGAAAGACCGCGTCTCTGTCCGCCCGCACTTCACGCAGCACATCCAGGAAGGGGACCACGTGCGGGTCCCCACTACCCACGTAGAACCTGGCAATTCCTCCATTGGGCCAAATCCGCCCAGCCCAACGAAGGAACCTTGGCCCAACGCTGGGGGCTATAAATACCCTCTATTTCCAGAGGGTCAGGTATTCATCATTCTAACCTCAACTCTATTATCTGCTCGTACTCCCACTGACTTTAGCATCGGAGTGCCTTACAGGTACCCCCCCTCCTCGTTCAAAAAGCTTTCTGCTCGGAGCCAGCCGTGACGGTCCAAACCTGATCAGGTCAGATCAGTGGCGCCGTCTGTGGGAAACAGCTTCCCCGTCTAACGAACAATTCCAAAGACCAAAGCTCAATTCAATTACCTGTCATGGCTGATCCAGCTCGTGAAGAACAGCACGTCCGTGTCACCGACACTAACAACGGTCCCGCGGACAAGAATGGACACCTGGACAATCCCAGTGATGCCGGCCACAATGCCATCCCTGTGACAACCGCCCCTGGACCTTCCACCCGCAGGGACGGGAACACTGCGTCATCCTCGACGACTCCTCCAGCACTCGAAGACGACCCGGAGGCTCTCACCTACCGCAGAGCTGCCCGGTTCTATGAAGTCCAAGTTCCTGCCGGTGCAGATGCCACGACTCAGGCACTGTTCGCGGCCATCAACCAGCCAAATTATCTCCTATTCGCCCAAGGAGAAAGACTAAGGGCACTTGAAAATGATCGACGTCCCCCGAGGAGACATCAAAGGCCACCATCCCCACCTCCTCGGGTCGAAGAAGTTCGACACCCTACTCCCCCGCGGAGACACTACAGGGAGAACTCTAGGAGCCCCTCTCCCCCACCAAAGCAGAGGCGGCCCCAATATGAGAGACAGCCCGTCATCCCCACCGAAGAGCCCAGTCGCGACCCATCAAGGCACGACAGGAGGCACAACAGAGACGGGCGTGTGACCTTCAACCACCGAGCATCACGCTCGAGGGAATCTCAGCACGACCATCGTGCCCGGCATAACTACAGGACCCCTTCTCTTTCTCCAGAAAGGAGCGACGAGGACGACCCCCGCGGTCCCCTGTCGCAGGCCATCATGGACGCACCTATTCCCCCGGGCATGGAGAAGCCCCCACATCTGAAGGAGTATGATGGAGTAGCAGACCCAGTCGACCACATTGACGGGTTCGAAGCCATGCTCCACAATCACAATGTCGGGGGGCCCATCAAGTGTCGTCTCTTCCCCACAACTCTCAGGAAGGCGGCCATGGACTGGTATAAAGGGCTCGCCCCGGGCTCAATTACGTCGTGGCGGAACCTGAAGAACCAGTTCATCAGTTCCTTCACCGCTTCTCGGCGCCACCCGAAGACCGAGGCAGCCCTCGAGGCCATCATCCAAAGACATGATGAGACCTTGAGGGAATTCATCAACCGCTTCAACCGGGAAGCAATACAGGTCCCCTGCGCGGACCATATGAAAAGGTACTTGCTGGAGAGGGGCCTCCTCCCCGGCACAAAGTTCAGAAAAGGTGTGGGTATTGAGCCACCTGCAACTTTTGATGCTCTCCTCGACAAAGCCCGAGCATACATGGACTACGAGGAGAGAGAAGCTGCCAACAGGGCACGAGACTCCAGGGCTCGCAATCATAGCAGCAGCTCGAGACAAGACCCTCCTCCCCGACGTACCGGAGAGAAGAGGAAGGAAGATCGACCCCGGGAGGTCCGGGAACAAAGGGGGCCCTCGGGCCGTTTCACCGAGTACACTCCGCTCACGGCTTCCCGCGAGCGTATTCTGGTGGAGTGTGCTAGCACAGATTTTAAAGACGGTGGCGTCAAGCGTCCCCGGCCAGCTCCTGCCAAGCCAGGAGTAGACAAAAACAAGTACTGTCAGTACCATAGGAGTCATGGTCACTTGACAGAGGACTGCGTCCACCTGAAGGACGCCATCGAAACCCTCATCAAAGGAGGGAGGCTTGCACAGTACAGGCGAAACGACGCTCCCCGTCGTGACGCCCGCGAGGCAAAGGAGCCCGAAGAAGATGCCCGACCATCTGACGAGTCGGTGCCAATCCAGACCGCCTTCTCGGTAACCAGGCCCGAGGATTTCGAACTTCCCGAGCTCCTGCAGGAGCCCCTGACGACACACAGCAGGTGGGAATACTTCCCCTCCGCCATGGTCATCAACGGGGGCGGGTTCAACGACCTCACCATCAACTCAGCCAAGAGGAAGTTGGACGAACTGGTCGACGCAGCTCCTCCACAAACTGTGACTTTCGAAATGGTGAAGGGCAGATCAGAGCCCATCACCTTCTACTTGGAAGAGCTCCCCGGCGGAGCGCCGAACGCAGTCATCCCCTTGCTGATAAGGGCAAAGATGGCCAATTTTGACGTGCATCGCATCCTGGTCGACGAAGGGAGTTCCGTCGATGTGATGTACACCCAGCTGTTCCGGACCTTACAACTGGACGACTCACATCTGTCTCCGTATATAGGTTCGGACCTTCAAGGCTTCAACGGCTCGACTTCCAAACCTTGGGGATATGTCGAGCTCCTCGTGACGTTCGGGGAAGGAACTGCTACAAGACAGGTGAAGGTCCGCTTCCTCGTCATTGACTGCCCGTCCCTATACAATTGCATCTTGGGGAGGCCGACATTGGCGGAGCTGACAGCGGTTCCCTCAACTGTCCATCTAAAAATGAAGTTCTATACCAAAAGGGCAAGGGTAGCCACCATCCAGGGCGACCTCGCTGCTGCCCGCAGGTGCTTCAACGCCGCTTCAAGGGGACGGAATACCGTCGACGTGGGTACCAGCACCAGACCCATCAAGAAGACAAAGCAAGAGCCCGACAGAGCATCCCCCGAGGTTGAAGTTCAGAAGGCTCCACCAAAGGTCGACTCCATAGCCCTCGACGCCCGCTTCGACCAAGACGAGCCATCCAGCGGCGAGCAAATCCCCCTCCGACCCATTCCGGACGGCGATTTTGAACTCGTTCCCCTCGGAGCAGACCCGACCAAGGGAGTGAAGATTGGCAAGGACCTCCCCGACTTGGCCAGGAAGCAAATCAAGGCCTGTCTGCGCGAGAATGCTGATCTCTTCGCCTGGAGCGCTGCAGAGATGCCCGGACTCGACCCTGAGGTCGCCTGTCATCACCTCGCCATTGATCCAGCCGCCAAGGCCGTAGTACAACGTAGGCGTAGGCAGTCTCCAGAAAAAACGGAGGCTGCTGAAAAAGCTGTAAAAGACCTCCTAGAGGCAAATTTTATTTCTGAAGCCCGGTACTCCACCTGGCTGTCAAATGTTGTACTTGTTAAAAAGAATAATGGAAAATGGAGAATGTGTGTTGACTATACCGACCTCAACCGGGCTTGCCCGAAGGATGCTTTTCCTCTGCCTAACATTGACATGCTGGTCGACAATTCGGCCGGCTACAAGACTTTGTCGTTCATGGACGCCTACTCGGGATACAATCAAATCCCAATGGCCCTGGGCGACAAACGCTGCACGGCGTTCATGACCAGCTCGGGCAACTATTACTACAATGTAATGCCCTTCGGACTGAAGAACGCCGGCGCGACTTACCAACGCATGATGAACAAAGTGTTCAACAAACAGATCGGCGACATGCTCGAGGTATATATGGACGACATGATCGTCAAATCTCGAGCAGATACCGATCACGCAGCTCATCTCAAAACAGTCTTCGCCCAAGCAAGGCAGTGCAAAATGAGGTTCAACCCCGAGAAGTGCACGTTTGGGGTTAAGGCAGGAAAATTCCTCGGATTCTATCTAATAGAACGAGGGATTGAAGCCAACCCCGACAAGTGTCGAGCATTCGCCGACCTCCCGACTCCAACGTCGAAGAAGTCGATACAGATCATGAACGGCATGTTGACGTCACTATCACGCTTCGTCGCGAAGTCCGCTCAGCACGCCCTTCCCTTTTTCAAACTCCTTCAAAAGGAAGCAGCCTTCGAATGGACCGAGGAATGCGAACACGCACTCCGCCATCTGAAGCAGAGCCTGTCCCAACCGCCCGTGTTGTCTCGACCAGATGACGACGAACCACTATACCTATACTTGGCAGTTTCAAACGAAGCCATCAGTGCAGCTCTTGTCCGCGAGACTCCTGACGGGCAGAAACCTGTCTACTTCACGAGCAAAGCCTTACAAGGCCCCGAGAGCAGGTATCAACAGATAGAAAAGGTTGCCCTGGCCCTCGTCAACGCTGCGAGGAGGCTCAGACACTACTTTCTAGCGCACACCATCATCGTACGAACCGATCAACCGGTGAGGCAACTCCTGGGTCGGCCAGATATGGCGGGCAGAATGCTGAAGTGGTCCTTGGAACTCTCTGAATTCGACATTCAGTACGAGAGCAGGAAAGCCCTGAAAGCACAAGCCTTGGCCGACTTCGTCGCCGAGATGACCACTAACGACATTCCCCCGGGAAAGGAACACAAGTGGACCATCTTCGTCGACGGAGCTTCCAGCTCGTCTGGAAGCGGCGCAGGGATCCTCCTGGAAAACGAAGAAGGGGTGGTAATTGAGCACTCCTTGGTTCTCTCCTTCCCGACATCAAATAACCAGGCAGAATACGAAGCCCTGCTCGCAGGACTGAGATTAGCCGAGGACCTAGGAGCCCGCGAAGTTCAAATTTACACCGACTCTCAGCTCGTCGCTTCCCAAGTACAAGGAAGCTACCAGGCCAAGAATGACAACCTCATTGAGTACTTGAACTTAGTCAAAAAACACATGGCAAAGTTCGTACGAGCAGAAATCTCTCATGTTCCCCGCGAGCAAAACACGAGGGCGGACATATTGTCCAAACTCGCGAGCACACGAAAGAAAGGCGGGAATAAATCCGTCATCCAGGAATCTCTGGCACGTCCGAGCATCGAGCCACCTTCGACTACGGTCGAGGTCCACGCCATCGGGGATGCCACGTCTTGGATGACCCCGGTTTATAATTTCCTAACAAAGGGAGAACTCCCGTCGAACCAGGCCGAAGCTGCCATAACCAAGCGACGAGCATGTTCCTATGTTGTTCTCGAGCAGAAACTGTATCGAAGAGGGTTCTCCATTCCCCTCCTGAAGTGCATCGACGAGTCCGCCATCCCCGACGTACTGCGGGAGATACACGAAGGGATCAACGCCCAGCACATGGGCGGCAAATCCTTAGCAAGGAAAGCCCTTCGAGCGGGATACTACTGGTCGACGATGCAACAGGACACCAAGGAACACGTGAAAAAATGTGACAAGTGCCAGAAGCACGGGGATATGCACCTCGCCCCCCCGCACGAGCTGAACACATTGTCGTCCCCATGGCCGTTCGCCTGGTGGGGCATGGATATCCTCGGGCCCTTCGTGCAAGGGACCTACCAGAACAAGTTTCTAATCGTCGCCGTGGATTACTTCACGAAATGGATCGAGGCCGAGGCACTCGCAAAAATCACCTCACACAACATCCTCCATTTCTACAAAAGAAACGTGCTCGCCAGGTTCGGAATTCCGCAGGCACTTGTGACCGACAACGGCACCCAGTTCACCGACCACGGATTCCGAGACTTCGTCACCAAACTGGGGACCAAACAACACTTCACGTCGGTCGAACACCCTCAAACCAACGGGCAAGCCGAAGCCGCGAACAGAGTCATCCTCCGAGGGCTCAAACGTCGACTCGGCGAAGCCAAAAGAGGATGGGTCAAGGAGCTCCACAGCGTCCTGTGGGCATACCGCACCACGCCCCACTCAACGACGGGAGAAACACCGTTCCGACTGACCTACGGCACCGAAGCCGTCATCCCGGTCGAAATCATGGAACCATCCCGTCGAACGGAGGAGCCCCTCGACGAAGAGATGAATGACGAAGCACTAAGGGATGAACTCGACCTAGTCGAGGAAATCCGATCGGGGGCTGCCCTGTGCGAAGCCACCCTAAAACAACGAGTGGCTCTACGCCACAATGACAAGGTCATCAAGCGCGAGTTCGAAATAGGCAGCCTGGTACTACGCAGAAACCAGAAAGACTCCCGCGAAGGGAAGTTGGCCGCGAACTGGGAAGGACCTTACCGCGTCCACGGCACCACGGGTACCGGGGCGTACTACCTCGAGCAGTTAGACGGAGAGCCATTACCAAGACCCTGGAATGCTGCTAAGTTGAAGCAGTACTACAGTTAGAAACTGTCAACACCTAGGACCCCCGACCAGCAGCAACCACGCTCGGGCAACGAGGAAAAACGTCCAATTTCGTTTAAGGCTAAGGTACAGGCCCGACACACGACCAAAATGGCACGGCATCGCGCGGTAAACGATGACGATCGATAGTGCCCGACGTGGACAGCTGTATCGAGCCCCACCGTCGTCGTACCCATAAGGCAGAACACCCAGCTCGCGATGGGCAGTTCACGCCAAGGGCGAATCGTCCCTGACGGGCTCCACGCCCGACTGAGCAACTCGCTCCGAAATGCCCGACATTCCATCAAGAATAACGGGACATCTACAAGGGTCAAAAGAAAATCTCTCCCCTCGAGCGCAACACTTAACCAACCCCGGCCAATCAAAATAGGGCCGAGATTGCATACAAGTGGAGACGAGCATATTCGCTCGCCAAATCATAGCCACCTACGGGCACTCCTCGGGCCCGGGACTTAGGCTAAATTCATACAAGCATGTGATTTCAAACAAGGGCAAAAAATCCAAAATGAATAACAAGGTATAAACGCCCGAAGGCAACAAAGCAATATTAAACCGACCAAGAAGGCCGGCGATGTTTATAACATACAATAAACGGGCACGCAGGCCCAAAGAGTACAAATATCAAGAGCACGCAGGCCCGCTATCCTACTCAAACTTCCACTGAATCATCATTTTCGACGCCAGGAGAGTCGGGCGGAGGAACGATCATACCACCTACAACCCGGTGTGTGTGACCGATACCCTCAGTGACCAGACCAGGGTTTAGCAATGAGAGCTGATCGACTGCAGAATTGAACTCGTCTTCCAGAGCACCGACACAGTCCGCCTCGAGGAGTCGGATGTGGGCGACCAGCTCAGCCCGACTCTTCAAAGTCACTATGTCCTCGGGCTCATCTTCGGCAGGTTGCAGGACAGCATTCATTTCCTCAACCTGTTTACCCAGGCGTTCGACTTCGGCAGCCAAGCGATCCCTGTCGGTCCGGAGCAACTCCCCTTCCTCAGTCAACCTCCCCGACTTCTCCTTTTCCAGGGTCAGCATCTCCCTCTCGGCATCAAGTATCGCGGTCTGCTCTCGGAACATCTCCTCGGAGCGTTCCAGAGCGACCTTCAACTTCCGCGAGCTCGCAGTCAAGGCCGCCTTCTCCTGCTCGAGCTCTTCAACACGAGCAGCATCCCCTGCATCCTCAGATAACACCAAAGCCATTTCGGCCATTTTTACCAGCCCGTCCACGCTGGCGGCCAGATAGGCCTTCCTTTCCTCTTTACTCATCTTCTTTATGGCCTCAGCTTCATGGGCGACCACTGTCGGAGGGAATCGCTCGAAAAAGCCCGCCTCTTCGAAGCAAGGGGGGAAGGCAAAAGATTGAACAGCACCAGCATCCTCCCCGACAGTCGAACCGCCTTCCACGCGGGTCCTCTTCCTCTGCGTCAAAACGGCGCTGGGGTCAATCTCCTCGACCTCTGGATCTGACGCGGGTCCCGAGCTCGACGTCGAGTCCACCCTCACCGGCTGGGGAGCGTTCGGACTTTGTGGTGGTCCCATTCTCGTCGTCTGCGGGGCCTTCACGACCCTCCTGCCTCGCCTCTGGTCGGTGGACAATTTCAGGAGCCTTTCATGTCGGCTAGCCATCGTACCTGCACGAAATAAAAGAAAAGTCAGTATCGAGCAAACTGCATGAATAAATGACGAATAAAGAATTTCAAGCAAACAACCTAACAGGCGGGCAGCCTGCCTATATGTCGGACATTCCACCAGCGCCTTGGTGTCGATCGGGCGAGACTCGAACGTCGGGTAACCGTCTTTGTCTAGGATATCATCCCCTTCCCGCGTAACCCATCGGGCGGGATGAAAACTGTCGACAAACCGACAAAGAACGTCGTACGCCCGCTGATCTTCTGTGCACATGTCCCCGACAGCAGTATGGAAATAACCTGTCCCATGCTCGTAATGTCGGGACATCCAGTACACCGGGAACTTAGCCCTACGACCTAACACAGGGCTCCCGTCGTCGGCCACCATCGCTTCCCCATCATCGTCGCTCACTGGCCCCTCCTCCTCGAAAAGGGAATCTAAAGCAGAGTCGGTAATTGGGCGTACCACGTACCACTTGTCTTTAAACCCCCTCACGGAGTCCATATACATCTTAAACAGCCTCCTCGACTGCTTCAGGGACACCCAGCTGTGCTTCCCTCCTCGGGACTGACGCTGCAGGTGAAATACCCGGAAGAAAAGAGGGATGGTCGCCCCGATCCTCAGGTAGCGACACGTCAACTCAAACGCCCGGATGAAGGCGAGCGAGTTTGGGTGCAGCTGGGACGGGGCCAGCTCCAAGTGCATAAAGACCCCGGTCTGAAAATCAGTGAACGGCAGCCGCAGCCCTAAGTCTTTAAACGCGATCTCATACATCGCGAGGCTGTAGTTCGGATACACCGAGCAAATTCTTGCATTGGTCGACGGAAGCATGACCACGAAGTTCTGCTGGAAGTCAGGCTGGTCTTGACCCTCTTCAATGACAGTGAAGGGATGTCGGTCATCCCGGCTATATATCGACGCTGTCCCCCGAGGCTCGACACCCACCCATTCCAGCAATGGGTCGGTCACGGTATCCATCAGGGTGGCCGACTCGTCGGCACTCTGTTCTTCGCGATCACGACGTCCGGAGGAGCTCGGCTCGTCCGCCATGGTTACCTGCAGAGCACGGGAAACCAATCAGTTGAGCACGAAGTCCTATGCTCGACATAATCATGTCGTCCATACACGACTACACAAGTCTGTTTTCACAAGTGGATGTCTCCCCGACTTTCCTGAACCCAGTGTTCTTCCTCAAACCAACTGCGCGGCCACTCTTCAAGCATGTCGACCCAAGGTATGAACATGGCGAGCCGCACTATTAAGCCCACGGCCACGACCATAAACATACCGGGCACCGTCATGAATCAGGCGCCCCGGATCATGAAGACCCCGGGCAGCTCTGAAGTTTTTCACCTAAAACTATGAATGTGTCGGCCACAAGTATGCGTTTGCCGGTCCTAGACATGAATATGTCGGGCAAAACACGAGTTTACCGGGCTAATCCCACGCGCACGGTCCTAAAACATCTACAATTTCCAGGAATCATGCATTCTAAAACGGAAAAATGAAGAAAGTAGATCACTTACTTGGATCAAAGTTTGGGATTTGGCTAAGAAATGAAGAATCTGAGACGGGAAGTCGCAACTGGAGAAAGTGTTGAGAGCGGCAACGGAGAGAGCACGGAGAACGGAAAACGTATTATGGGGCCCAAGGATCCTATTTATAGTGATGACGTGGAATACCAAACGTCACCTCGTTCAACCACGGACTCCATCTCCTCGACGCGCTGCTCCCAACGCAATGATGGCCCTACCCCCCTAGGGTGGCGGCACAGCTCCCGAAAGATGCCTCGTGTGCTCGACCGACGCGCCCGGTACGGATCCTCCACGCACCCACCACCGAGGACGTCTCCGAGCACGACACGAGGAGGCCCCTCGAGGGCCCACACCTCCATCCCGGGCACGAGACCTCAACGACGGAACAACTTGGTTTCAAGTCATGGCTCCTCGCAAAGGAACCACGACTTGGGGGGCTCCTGTTCTGGACTGGGCCCGACAGGCCCAAAAGCATTACTAAGGCCCAGTCCAAAGGGACTCACTAAGGACCACACTGGGCAAAGGGGGTCACGTCCATGCCCGACACCCTGATGTCCACCTCGACATCCCGATGTCCAACCCACGCGGTGAAGTCGTGCTCGACACCCTGCCGTCAGCTCCATGTCCTGGCGTCCAGCTCGACACCCGCCGTCCAGCTCGAGATCCTGGCGTCGAGCTCAGCACCGTGCTGCCCAGCTCGACATGGGCCCGAGCTACCCGGCTAGGGCAGACTCAGTCCACCGTTCCCCCAACGATACTCCGGAAAGACCGCGTCTCTGTCCGCCCGCACTTCACGCAGCACATCCAGGAAGGGGACCACGTGCGGGTCCCCACTACCCACGTAGAACCTGGCAGTTCCTCCATTGGGCCAAATTCGCCCAGCCCAACGAAGGAACCTTGGCCCAGCGCTGGGGGCTATAAATACCCTCTGTTTCCAGAGGGTCAGGTATTCATCATTCTAACCTCAACTCTATTATCTGCTCGTACTCCCACTGACTTTAGCATCGGAGTGCCTTGCAGGTACCCCCCCCCTCCTCGTTCAAAAAGCTTTCTGCTTGGAGCCAGCCGTGACGGTCCAAACCTGATCAGGTCAGATCAGTCCAATCACCGCAGTGATAAAAAACCACTCCCAGTCCCAAGAAATGTCTCAAGAAACCAAAAAGGAAGAACACACTTCCAAATTACAAATACTTAGTTTTCTTAAAAGCTTCACTAAGACCAATACTCAACTCTTGCTTAACAACTTAAAGGAGAATAATAACTTGATAAACAAGTAACAATCAGTCAACTCAAATGCATCAAAGATACGTGAGGGCATACAAAAACACATGGAGAACCTAGGGAACTATCAAACCATAAACCCTTATTTTCACAAGGTTTTACAATAAAAACTATGCTTATAAAATAGGTCTTGGACGACTCCTTATATAGAATTCTGCAGTTGGGCTTGGACTCTTCAATCATATATAATCTTCAGCTCGAAATCCCTGCAGAATATTCTCCATGAAAATAGAAACAAAAACAAATCTTTCAAATATTTCCTAAAAAGTCTCAAAGATCCTTTTTATGAAACAAATCAAATATGCAATTATTCCTAATAATCTTTGATTGGATGCACCTATCATGAGTACTAGAAACCTCCAGAATCTCATATTTTCAATCAAATCTTGAAGGATAAATATCTAGCTGTACTGATATGGTGTTCTGTTGCAACATGTTACAACATCTCATAGAACATCTGTCAAATAAGCACCTGCATATACTGTTGTACCAACTGGTCAGGATGTTATGACATCTTGCTCAACATTAGGCTGCAATACATGTTCTTTCCAAACAGAAAATGTTGACAGAATTGTCGTCAACTATTTGTTTTACCAAAATTGTTGCCAATCATAAAATCACAGACCTAACAAAAGGGCCTGATTGAAATGGATGTGACGATTCAAAGATCGTTCAAAGATATTATAAGAATGTTGCAACATGTCGAACCACCTATTTTTAATAACATGTGTTATACCCCAAATTTGCCCTACCCCTCATTCAATTTATCTGGCTCATGGATTTCAAACTCATTTTCCTGCATTCCTACTAATCATTCATTTTGGTTAAGATCATTCATTCATCTGCGTCAACATGTAATATTATTGGTTCAAAGGATTAAGTGGTATTGAACTTAACTGTTTAAATTAATATCTCATACTTGGCCTACTGATGGATTGGTCTGATGATTCTTTCATATTAAGGTCTTATTATTGGTGATCAGATAAAATCATGGATTATGGTTTGCTGTGCTTACTTGTGAAACAAGATATTGGTGAATTCCATCAAGTCATCATATGAAAGTTTGGGATTGGAACAAAGAAGAGCTACAAGGCAATTAGATCACAAGTTAACTTTTGGTCAAAGTAAAAAAATGAAAGGTTGGCTTTTTGAGCGAGTCACTTTGACTTTTTCAAACAACCATTACTACACTCTTTTGGTTATATTGGCCATTGATTAAAGTAGGATATTGAAGATTCAAGTTTAAATTAAAAAAGTGGAAAGTTGCATTACTTGAAGAACAAGTTACAATTACTGGTCAACACCCAAAGTCAAGTAATTCCAATTTCATTACAAATACAAAGGATTCATTACAAAAATAAAAGTACATTGGAAAATAAGCCTTTTTTTTTATCACAATTGACTTTTTTGTCAACTGTTGACTTTTTGGTCAAACAATTGACCATTGACTATTGACCCCAGTCTGACTCCATATTTTCCTAAATCTACTTCCTGTAAAATCTTCAAGCATCCATCATCTTTCATGCATGTATGCTTCAAATCCAAGCTTCATGTTCATGCCATGTCCATAAGCATGCATGTCCAACCATGGAATAGATCAGTTGGTGGACCTCCAAACCAACTGTAAAACCATCAACCTGCAAAATAGACATGCATACACACCTGTAAAAACCCGACCAACTACTACTTGTATCAGTACAAACCACATGATATCAGTTCCCCAAAAGTTACATAATAATTCCACCATGATTGTCACATACATAACACCATGGCACAACCTATTACAGTTCCAAGTACATGTTCATAAACCTGCATACGTGCTCATTACCTACTGTACACATATATCATAAAATTAATTCACCAATGGCAAAGTCATGCTCATACTCATACCCAATTTCAAACTCAGCTAGAATATTTGTTAAATGATAATGTGCTTGATGAAGAAAGTAATAAGTTGAAAGAAGAAAATTGTGTATCACATGGAAGTTTAGATAACTTGCATGTTAAGTAGCTAGTTAGTTAGTTATGTTTTTGTAACTAACATAATTGTTTTGCATTTTCTGTTACACACTTCAGTTGCACACTTGCTAGTGCATGATAACTATAGTGAGTCCACATGCAAGTTATATAAGTTGTAATGCATGGCATTGTAATAACTAAATGAATCTATTCATTGTTCTCACTTCTTATTCTTTCTTGAGCTTCCACCACGGTAATTTCATGGAGTTGTATCATTCTCAACATGGTATCTAGAGCCTCTTGATCCTAGAGAGCTTCGTTTCTGCATTCCATGGCTGCCCCTCACAATCAACCGATTGATCCTCAACTTGATTAATCCAGTCCCTTTTTTGTTCATCCAAGCAATGGACCTTCATCAGTTAGCGTTACTCCGAAGCTTATAGGTGCAAACTATCACTCTTGGTTACATTCTATGTGTCATTCTCTCGGTGGAAAACTAAAACTTGAATTCATCGATGGAACCAATCCCATCCTAGATAGTTTTGATCCTTTATATCGTGCATGGAATAAATGCAATATGTTGGTGCATTTATGGATCATCAACTCAGTTTCCAAATCCATTTCCTAGTCCATCATCTTCATGGAAAATTCCATTGATGTTTGGATTGATCTCAAAGAACATTTCTCTCAAGGCGACTTGGTACGTATTTCTGAAAGATTCTAGGTCTGCAAGATTCGTGTTGTATCATGTGTTCTTGATAAGCCATGTGTAGTGCACATAATAATCACACTATACTTTACTCAATTAGATTCTTGACTGGTTTAAATCATAATTTTTCTGTTGTGAAGTCTCAAATCTTGTTGATGGATCCTCTTCCTCCAATGAACAAGATTTTTCTATGGTACTCTAATACGAAATACAAGGAAATTTTACAATTTCTGAAGAATCCTTTTCTTTGGTTAATACTGCTGGTTCTCACAGATACAAAGGCAAGTTTAACTGCTCATCTTCTTATGGCAAAGGCAACAATCATGTATACACTCATTGTGGGAAAACCAATCATACAGATGACAACTGTTATGCCAAACATGGTTTTCCACCTCATATGCAAAAGAAATATGCCAATCATTCATCCACTATTGATCAGGATTTGGAAAATACTTCTCAAGTTGTTAATGATAAATCCACTCCTCTTCCATTACTCACAAGCAATATGATCAGCTAATGACTTTGTTGCAACAATCCACCATCAGTCAACATGCCCTAGCACATCTAACCAAGTTCACTCTTTTACACAACATGATTCTCAAACTGGTAAACTTAACACAATATTTTCTTACTCCTTACTATGTCAAAATTCTAACTTAGGTTCTTGGATCATAGGTTTTGGTGCAAGTGACCACTTGCGTGGTTCACTTTAATGGTTTAGTTCCTATGTAGAAATTTCTCCCATCCAAGTTAGAATGCCTACAGATTAATTTGCTATTGCTAGCATGCAGGAACCATTAAATTCCCTCTGATTTTTCCCTCACTAATGTGCTTTATGTTCCTTCATTTTCTTTAAATTTGATATCGGTGTCTAAACTGTGTCAATCACTTGATTGCACAGTTGAATTTAATGGTTCAACTTGTTTCATACAGGAAAAGAGCACAAGGAGGATGATTGGTTCTGGTGACAAAGTTCAAGAATCGTATTACTTAGCTTTGCCAAACCAGATAGTGTGTAGCTCTTATTCCAATTCTATCATTTTACCAAATCATTCTACGTGGCATTTCAGATTGAGACGCATTTCTGTACAAATCATGAATACTTTACATTCAAAATTTACTTTCATTAATGTTGATTCTCGTTCTGTGTGTGATGTATGCCATTTAGCTAAGCAGAGGAAACTCACTTTCCCAAATATACTTACTAAAACTTTACAACCTTTTAATCTCATCCACTTTGATATTTGGGGACCTATTGTTATACCTTCTATAATTGGCCACACTTGCTTTTTAACTACAATAGATGACTACAATAGATTTACTTGACTTACCTTAATGAAATATAAAGGAGAAGCGAGACAACATGTCATAAACTTCATAAATCTCATTTTAACTCAGCATAACAACAAAGCTAAAACCATCAGGACTGATAGTGGTCCTAAATTCAATATACGTACCTTTTATGCATCCAATGGCATTGTTCATCAAACCAGTTGTGTTGAAACTCCCCAGCAAAATGTGAGAGTTAAGAGAAAACATTAACTACTTTTGAATATTTCTAGATCTATCCTTCTCCAATCCAACTTACCTAAACCATATCGGCCATATGTTGTATTACATGCATCCTTTATCATGAACAGATTACCTAGCATTGTCCTTGATAACCAATCACCATACTTCATTATACATCACCAACATCCCAACATGCATGACCTCAAAATTTTTGGCTCTCTTGTTTATGCCACCACCTTACAAGCACATAGAACTAAGCTTGCAACTCGAGCAAGAAAGTGTGCTTTACTTGGTTACAAAACTGGAATGAAAGGTATCAATCTCCTTGACATAAACAACAATGAGATTTTTGTTTCAAGGAATGTCAAACATTATGAACACATTCTACCTTTTTACTGCTCCAAACCTATTTCAAATTGGACTTACCACACACACCCTAATATACCGGCAAATTCCACCTTTGACCTAATCCAAGAATCAACCCAAAATCAGTCTCAACCTTATGATCCTACTATTTTACCTTCATCTATCCCTGACCAAAACACCACCTCTGACTAAAACACCACCTATGACCAAGACACCACCTATGACCAAAATACCACATTTGACAACAATTCACCTCCATCTATTCATGACCAAAACACCATATCTGATAGTAACACTCACAGATCTTCTAGCCCTGTTAGAACAAAACATACTCCGCCTTATTTGTAGGACTATGTATACAACTCTTCAGCTTCAAGTCATCATGAATCATCACCCTCAGGTACTCTTTATCCCATTGCTTCTTTTCATTCCTTTTTTCATCTTTCTTCTTCTCATGAGAATTTTTCCATGAACATCACCAAGTGCATTGAGCCTCAAACTTAAAAGGAAGCATGCAAACATAATTTTAGGGTGACAACCATGAATAAAGAGTTAGAAGCTCTAGCTGCCAACAACACCTGGTAGTTAGTTGATAGACTATCCCATGTAAATCCTATTGGAAGAAGATGGGTTTACAAGGTAAAAAACAAAGTTGATGGATCTGTTGAGAGATATAAGTCTAGACTAGTAGCCAAGGGTTACAACCAAATTGAAGGTTGGGATTTCTTTGACACTTTCTCCCCTGTGGACAAGTTAACAACACTCAAAATTTTAATTGCTCCAGCTTCACTCCAAAACTGGAACATTCACCAAATGGATGTAAACAATGCTTTCTTGCATGGAGACTTGAAAGAAGATGTCTACATGTCCATTCTTTATGGCATTGTAGCCAAGCCAAACAAGATTTGCAAACTTTAAAAGAGTCTATATGGACTCAAACAAGCCCGTATGAAATGGTATGAGAAGCTGGCTTCCTTACTTATTCAACAAGGTTACCACCAATCCACTTCTGATTATTCATTATTCACCCTCAAGCATGGAGATTCCTCCATTTCTCTCTTGGTCTATGTTGATGATATCATCATAACGGGTAACTCTCTTGCTGAATTCACTAGAATCAAAGCCATTTTAGACCATCATTTCAAAATCAAGGATCTTGGTATTCTCAAATATTTCCAAGGCCTCGAAGTTGCTCACTCCATAGATGGCATATGTATCTCTCAGAGAAAATACTGATTGAACCTTCTTGAATGATCGAGGCTCCTTGGATCTAAACCAGCTAACACACCACTTGATCCTTCTATAAAACTTCATCACGATAGCAACCAACCTTTTGAGGATATTTCATCTTACAGAAGAATCATTAGAAAAATACTATACCTAAACATCACAACACCCGACATATCCTTGGCTACACAACAACTTAGTCAATTTCTAAATGCTCCTACTACAACACATTTCAAGGCAACTTGTAGAGTATTTAGATACTTAAAGATGAATCTTGGTAGAGTTATCATGTTTCCCAGAAGTTCCAACACACAAATTCGAGGCTATGTTGATGTAGACTAGGTTGTGTAGCGGTAGAAATTTGAGACTAATCCATTGGATTGACTTAACTCGCACATATCAAAATAAAAATCCCCACTGCGCTTTATTGTTTCCAAGGGAATGGGAAAAGAGCGAGTAACCCAAAAAGAGGGGGAGAGAATCTAGGTAAGAGGGTTGGTTATGCAAAGGGAAGGTATTAGCACCCTAAATATCTACGGTACTCTGCAGGAACCTCTTTGTAAATCTGTATATTTTGGGTATAAAATATTGTATATATAAAATAGATTGTGGAGATGAGAAAAGAAGTATTTTTTTATGATTTTTTCACCCGCCGCGATTGTGAACCTTTAGTGCCTACGTACCACCTTCCGTGCAATAGGGGATCAGGGTACACGTAGTTCACGTTTAAAAAAATTTAAAACACAAGTGTATTGGTTAATTTTAAGAGATGAGACATTATTGTCTTATTCGAGTGGAAAATATACTTACTACCCACAATCATGAGGGAGGAGAATTTGCGTCATCTCAAAGTGGAGGATATGGCTTGAATTTTAGAATCAACAAAGCCTCTCTCAACACCCAAGTGGAAAATATCTCACTTCACTATATATTGTAGAAGTATAGTTGTATACATACTTTCAAGGATTTGACAAGAGTCTAATCTTTTGAGAAAAGTTTTAAAGGTAAAAAGCCGAAGTGGAAAAATGGTTTGAAATGAGATTGATTGACTTGTAGTCTTCTCAAAAAAATGTCAAGGTATTATTAAGTTGATTAAAGTTTGATTAAGAAAATGTTTTGAAAATGCATGGACATAAGTCCAAGTTTATTATGAAAGCGGTTAAAGTTTAGAAACAAGGAGAGTTTTCAAAAGGAGGGAGACGATTTTTGAAATTAAAGAAGACGGGAGGAGATGAAGGGACTATCCTAAAGCATAAGGTAAAAGCTAAGAAAAAGAACCATCTAGCCAACACTTGACACAGTGAGTCAATGTATAATTCCCATTCTTTGAATTTGAAACCAAACAAGCAAGGATACTAAACTTCTTAAGAAAAACAAGCTTCAATTGCATTAAATCTTCACAAAAATTGGGCAGGATAACAACTATATACAGTTGAGTTCCAGATCACAGACTAAGTATGCAATCATAATAACCTGCACACAAAACAAACAAACAGCCCAATATCTTGGGGTAAACCCCAAGAACTCCAGACAAAATAACAGTTGAGGTCACAAGGTCTCCAAGATAGGTTAAGGCTCCTAATCCTAAGTCCAAGAAGTCCATGTCTCCAAAATGCAAAGGAAAGTAACCAAGTAATCCAAGTAACATTAAAAAAATTTATGGTTCAAGTTGATTATTAAGTATCTTAAAAAAAAGAAGAAAAAGCTCAAATGAGCAAAATAAAAAAAATTACATAAAAGTAAAGGCTCAAGTGAGCAAAGATGAAAATAGCATGAAATGTAAATGCTAAAATAAATGTGCTTAAATTAACGACATAAAGTAAAGCATGAAATAAAGTAAATTGTTAAAAATTAGTGGTTAGTTGAATGGCCATCTTCAAACTTGCATTTGGAACTCATTAGAGGATTGGTAGGACCAAAGCCTCTCAACAACAAGTTGCATTTGCTTTTTGTCAAGTATATCATCCATTTAAGAATTCTCAAGGCATCATTAAATGATCAATGATGTTTAAGTGATCCACTTTGACCAAATTGATGAAAATTCATTAGAGGATTGGTAGGACCAAAGCCTCCTAATAATGAATCTCAATGTTATTGGATCAAAGAGTTCAAATTAACATACTTAGGCTTGCAAACATAGGTTTGGGCCACGAATGATCATTTTCTCAAATCGGGACAAAATTTAGCGCTATGTTAAGCAATCGTAAGTCGACTTATGTAGAAGTTACACCTATTTTGAGGTCGTTCAATAGCAATCTATGTACCATATATTTTGAGACATGATATGGAAATCATACTCCAATAATATTTAATACAATAAGAATGAGATAAGATGAAGAGGGATGGGGTGAGGAATAAACCACATTTGAACTAAAAATTTAATCAAACTAATATTAAAATCATTCGTCCATTTTTATGGAGTTAGACTCAACATCATGGATCCAATGATGTTAATAAAGTTCATGATTCAAATTTCATAGTCCAAGACCAGCCAGAATATATATAAAAAATAAAATTGCATTTAAAATAAGATTTTTTTTAAATGATTTAAAAATGAAATAAAGAGGAAAAATAGCAATTATATTCAAAATAATCAAGAAAAATTAAACAAGACCATAGAAAAATCAGTAATAACCTCAAATATTTATATAATTTTTTTGGTATTTTTTTTAATTCAGAAAATATTTTAAAGCTAATTTAAATTGATCAAATAAAGAAAAAAAAAGATCAAAAATAGTAAAAATTATGATAAAATTCTACAAAAAAATCAAAAGGTCAGAAGCAATGAAAATCATTTTTATAAAAAATTTCAGAATTTATAAATGTCAGAAAGTATTTTTTTTAAATAATTAAAATAAAGCAAACAAAGAAAATTCTGAAAAATATCAGACATTAAAATAAAAAAATAAAAAAAACATTCACAAAGTCAGAAATAAATCAAGGTATTTTCGTATATTTTTTTTCATAATTTTTGGATAAAAAATAAAAGAGTTATGAATTTTTGAAATTTAAAACAATTAAAATATAAAATCAGAAAATAAAAATAAACCAAAAAGATGTGGACCATCAGATCAGAGTCAAAACACGTTTGTAAGCTAATCAATTGGACCAGACGTGCTGTGCTTGATATGGACCTTATTTAAAACCAAACTGGATCATAAAATAGCCAACCAATAAAAATAAAACAATTGGCGTGCTATCATTGGTTGAGACTAGACATGTCATTATCTTCAACCTCCAGACACCCTGCAATTGGGATTTTGTGAGTTTCTTCAAACATAAAAGTTAGAAACTCAGACTGGTATCATTGGATTCGTCTCTTCAAGACGATCCTAACCCCCATTGCGCCAAATTTATGTAAAGTGTGTAAAGAGTTATGGATCAAAAACAGAGAAAATAGCTAGCACAATTAGATTGAGATTTCTCACTCAATTCTCAATGGTTTTAAAAATTGTAAGAAGTACGAGGATCAGAAGGATGAGTAGAGTAAGTTAGTGTTTCATTTGGATCCAAATGGTTAAGAATTCTACCTAAACGAAGTTCAACAATGGCGCTCGAAAATTGAACTTATGTAGCTTGAAATGTGGCTTGATTTACTTGGTTCAAGTGCTGGAGAGCTTGTGTGATGATGGAGAATGATATATGTGAACAAAAATTTGGATAAGGAAGCTTGAAATTCAGAAACCAATTTCAAAAATTTGGAGCTCGAATGAAGTTTTGGCAGGGTGTGTTTTGCTCTCAAAGCTTGTGTAAAAGTATGGAATATGGTCCTCTATTTATAGGGGATTGAATGGGATAGAGAATTGGAGGAAACAATGAAGTTTGAAGGGAAATTGGATAGAGGTCGAGCACGAGTGAAGTGTGACTTGATTTTCATCAAAACTCAGCTATTCTTTGCGTTTTGAGGTGCTAATCAATTCTGGATGTTCACTAAACGTGATTAGAAGCAAAAAGCGCGCAATAATTTTTTGTTCAAAAGCCAAAACAAGGATTTCAAATTACGACTTTTGGAGAAACTCCAGTTTTAAGTTATCAAATTCAAATCAATGGCATTCTCAACTCAAGGGGTCTTAGGACATGATTCTTGAAGCTTTATAAAGATGAGATTACAATCTTCACAATGTGCAAAGAATGGGATCAAATGGATGCTTGAGCTGAAGGTTATGATGAGTCAAAGTTGAGAAAAATAGGTTGACTTTCTATACTTATAAAATTTCTAAGTTTTTTCTTCAAAAATGACTTATAATCTCTTGCATCCAAACATGGTCTTCCACTTGAAATTTGCTCTTGATCAAAAAATATGGCATGAAGTAGACCTCTTGAATGGCATTTTGAGACTTGAACCATTCAAAATCTCCAAAAATTAAGGAAGTTATGTGTAACGTCCGTTAATTTAATTAGTTATTTAATTAAATTATTTTTGGATTATTTGTCAAAGTTGTGAGATGTTGAGAATTATTGATATGAGTTGTTGGATTATTAATTAATTAATTAATTAGTTGATTAATAATAATAATAATAATAATAATAATAATAATAATAATAATAATAATAATAATAATAATAATAATAATAATAATGTTGGAATTAAGGGAATATATAGTGTTGGACTTATGTTATTGGTTGGAAGTAGTAAAGCAGAAGTGTGTAGGTTAGGCCCAATATGATTGATATATAAGGTTAAGCTGACACAAGGATTTATTTTAGTTGGAGAATAAGAAGTTTTATATGTTGACCGGAAGAGTTGTGCGGAAGAGGAGCATGTTGCCCGGTGTCGAGCAGAGCAAATCAAGGATTACAGTCAGAGTTTTAATGGAGTGACCTTCAATCCAGGTAAGGGTGGGGTTCTGACCTTATAATGGGATTTATGATGTGCATCACATAGGAATTGGTCGTTGTAGGCATGTTGTGCTTTGATGTTTCTGAATTTGCTATCGAAGTTGCCCGGTTGGTTGTTGTTGATGTTTTGATTTATCTGTGTGACTTCCCGGTTTAATCGATGGATATGTTAGGATAGTTGATCACTGGTCGGGGTAGTTGTTAGGACGTCAGGATAATCTGAGCGGTTGGCAGGAAAATTAGTAAATTGTTGAAGTGTTCGTTTAGGGAGGTTTCTACGTGATATATCTTGTATGATTGATGAATCTGTTGATTGGAAATATAGTTGCCCGTTGCTGTGTTATTCCGAGTGGTTGGCAGAAAAATATGAATTTTAGTGGTGTGGTCGTTAAGACATTGTATTGTGTCTGTGTTGTTGGCCAAACTAGTGGTCGAGGAGGATGTTGATGGTGTTAGGTACCGAGCGGCATTTAGGTTGCGAGGTGTGTCGGGGGGTTATGTGTTGGATTGTAGAGCGGTATTAGGTTGCAGGATGTGTTGAGGAGCATAAGTTACTTATTATTCTGTATTCTCTGTGCGTGTTGAGGAGTATGAATTAGTTGTTATGCTATCCTAGTTGCTATGCATGTCGAGGGGCACGTAGTTCCCTATCCCTTTTGCCCGTACATGCTATGTTTTGGTCGTTACCGGTGCTGTGTGAATTATTGTTAAGTTGCCGTCTGATTATGCTAATGATTTAATAGTTGATTGATGTGGTAGGCTTATGGCGAATGTTGATTTATGTTGAGTTGTTGTGTTATTGTGATTGTCGCTGTGAATTCTTGTTGATAATGTGAAGTTGCAGGGAATTTTAAATGATGATGAATTACCTCTATTTACTGGTAATAATGGTGATATAGGCTTATGCCTTGCAATGAATGATGATTGTTGTGAGTATGTGATAGTGTATTCATTGAGTCATATACATTTGCATACTCTATGACGGCCTGGATTGGAAAACTACGAAGAAGGTTTATGCCTTATTGATGCCTCTATTTATTGGAATAATTTTTAAGATGGGAGTTATGCTCCATTGGTACTACATGCATTTGCATAAAGATGAGTTGTATTCTGTTGCATTCTGATTCGTTGTGTGGTTGATAATCATGCTTATGTTGTTAAAAATCTGAGAAGTGGTGAATATGCATGAACTGATTCTAATGTTTTATTTATCATGCATTCTATTATAATGTTCGATATCTCACCCCTTCTGTTTGAATGTTACCCCCGATGTTGGTAACGTGCAGGTAATCCATAGTGAAGGCGGTTTACCTTCAGTAGTTCGAGTCAGTGTCATTGCTCTGATACGTAACACTCGGGGGGGGGGGGGGGGGGTGAACGCTTGCTATTTAATTGTTGTTATTATTTCAGTTGATTGAAATTTAAGTTGTTATTCTTTAAATGATTGTTATTTGAAGTTGTCTTAGTGGGAAAAAGATGTTACATTCCTTTAAGTTGAATATTATAACTCCGCTGCATAGTTATAAAAGTTGATGTTTCTTTTAAGATTGAATAATGTTTGCTGTTGGTTTATCCAAGTTTAATGTGTTATGTATTGGTAATGAATGTCGTTGTTTTAAGTTGAATTTGTGGCATCCTGGTTCAGTTGTAGAATTTTTATAACTCTGATTTATATATATTGTCGGGTAGAATTAGGGTGTTACAAAGTTGGTATCAGAGCAAGTCGGTCCGTCCGACCAAGTTGTCGAATCATAGTTTTGTTTAACAATTGAGTATTTTTAATTTGAGTTCTAACCGTTGTTTATATTGTAGTGATAAGTTGAGATGGCTGGAAGGAATGATGTTGCACTTGCTGCTGCTTTAGAAGCAATGGCACATGCTATGGAGAATCAGCCGAGCACTGACGGGAATGCTGGATCTCGTAGTTTGGCGACTTTCTAGAGGGATAATCCGCCTACCTTTAAGGGTAAGTATGATCCTAACGGAGTGTTGGATTGGTTAAATGAGACTGAGAGAATCTTCCGTGTGATGGACTGCACTCCAGCGTAGAAGGTTCAATATGGTACTCATATGCTAGCAGTCGAAGCTGATGACTGGTGGCTAGAGACGTGTCAGAGGTTGGAAGCTGCAGGTGAGAATGTCACTTGGGTTGTGTTTCGTAGGGAATTACTGAGGAAGTATTTCCCTGAAAACTTTTGTGGTAAGAAGGAAATTGAGTTCCTTGAGCTGAAGCAAGGGAGTATGTCGATTGTTGAGTATGCTGCAAAGTTTGCTGAGTTGGATAAGTTTTATCCGCACTATAGTGAGGCAAATGCTGAGTCTTCAAAGTGCATCAAGTTTGAGAATGGGTTGCACCCAGAGATCAAGAAGGCAGTTGGATACCAGAAGATTCATGTCTTCGCTAATTTGGTTGATAGTTGCAGGATTTATGAAGAGGATAATAATGCTCACTATAAGATTATCAGTGAGAAGAGGGGTAAGCACCAACAAAATTGTGGTAAGCCTTATGATGCCTCAGTTGGTAAAGGTAACCATAAAGTTGCTCAGGGTCAGAGGACTAGTAGGGGAGATGCTCCTGCTGGTGTGGTTTGTTTTAAATATGGAAAACCCGGTCATAAGAGCAACGTGTGTACTGTTGAGGTGAAGAGGTGTTTTCGTTGTGGTAAGACTGGACATGTTGCATCTGAGTGAAAGCATAAGGAGGTTATTTGTTTCAATTATGGTGAAGAAGAACACATTGGTAGCCAGTGTTAGAAACTAAAGAAGGTGCAAACCAGTGGTAAGGTATTCGCTTTGGTTGAGAATCAGACGACTAGTGAGGACAGACTCATCAGAGGTACATGTTTCATTAATAGTACTCCTTTAATTACTATTATTGATATTGTTGCTACTCATTGTTTTATTGCTGCTGATTGAAAGATTGAGTCTTATGTTGTCTTCTATGAATGGATAGATGGTCGTCGAAACTCTAGCCAAGGGGTCAATGACTACTTCTTTTGTGTGTTTAAAGTGCCCTTTATTGATATTCGATAGAGACTTTGCTGTTACTTGGTTAGTTTGCCTTTAAGTGGATTGGATGTGATTCTGGGTATGAACTGGTTAGAGCATAACTATGTTCATATTAACTGTTATAACAAGTCTGTAAGGTTTTCTACTCCTGAAGAAGAGGAAGATAATCTATTGTCTGCTAGACAGTTGCAGCAGTTGATGCAAGAAGAGGCTCAGATGTTCTCGTTGATGGCGTTGCTATCTGTCGAGAATCAAGATGTAATTGAGGAATTGCGAGTGGTGCATGAATTTCCTGAAGGTTTCCCCGATGAAATTCCTGATGTACCGCCAGAGAGAGAAGTTGAATTTTCTATTGATCTTGTACCTGGTACCAGACCTGTGTCTATGGCACCATACAGGATGTCGGCATCTGAATTGTCAGAATTAAAGAAGCAATTGGAAGAGTTACTTGAGAAGAGATTTGTAAGACCAAGTGTATCACCATGGGGAGCTCCAGTGTTGTTAGTAAAGAAGAATGATGGAAGTATGAGGCTTTGTGTTGATTATAGACAGTTGAACAAAGTGACAATTAAGAACAAGTATCCACTTCCAAGAATAGATGACTTGATGGATCAATTGGTGGATGCTCGTGTGTTTAGTAAGATTGATTTAAGGTCAGGTTATCATCAGATCAAAGTTAAGGATGGAGATATTCAAAAGACGGCTTTCAGAATGCGTTATAGACACTATGAGTATTCGGTGATGCCTTTCGATGTTACTAACGCGTCAGGAGTATTTATGGAATACATGAACCATATATTTCATAATTATTTGGATTGATTTGTAGTGGTGTTCATTTATGACATTTTGATTTACTCTAAGTCGGAAGAAGAGCATGCATAACACTTAAGAATAGTGTTGAAAGTTTTGAAAGAGAAGAATTTGTATGCAAATTTGTCCAAGTGTGAATTTTGGTTAAAGGAGATTAGTTTTCTTGGTCATGTTATCTCAGGTAGTGGCATTTCTGTAGATCCATCTAAAGTAGATGTTGTGTTGCAATGGGAAACTCCAAAGTCGGCTACCGAGATTAGAAGCTTTCTGGGATTAACTGGTTATTATAGAAGGTTTATCGAAGGTTTTTCTAAGTTGGCACTTCCGTTGACTAAGTTGACTTGTAAAGGTAGAGCTTTTGTGTGGGATGTTCCGTGTGAAGAAAGTTTTACAAAATTGAAGAAAAGATTGACGTTGGCTCCAATTTTGACATTACCTAATCCAGGAGAACCTTTTATAGTATACTCTAAGTGGGGGAGAGTTGTAACACCCGTTAATTTAATTAATTATTTAATTAAATTATTTTTGGATTATTTGTCGAAGTTGCTAGATGTTGAGAATTATTGATATAAGTTGTTGGATTATTATTAATTAATTAATTAGTTTAATAATAATAATAATAATAATGTTGGAATTGAGGGAATATATAGTGTTGGACTTATGTTATTGGTTGGAAGTAGTAAAGTCGAAGTGTGTAGGTTAGGCCCAATAGGATTGATATATAAGGTTAAGCTGACACAAGGGTTTATTTTAGTTGCAGAATAAGAAGTTATGTACGTTGATCGAAAGAGCTGTGCGGAAGAGGAGCAAGCTGCCCGATGTCGAGCAGAGCAAATCAAGGATTACGTCTGGAGTTTTGGTGGAGCGACCTTCAATCCATATAAGGATGGGGTTCTGATCTGATAATGGGATTTATGACGTGTATCACGTGGGAATTGGTTGTTGTAGGCATGTTGTGCGTTGATGTTTCTGAATTTGCTATCGAAGTTGCCTAGTTAGTTGTTATGGACGTTTTGAGTTATCTGTGTGACTGCCCGGTTTAATCGGTGGATAGGTTAGGATAGTTGATTACTGGTCGGGGTGGTCATTAGGACGTTAGGATAATCCGAGCGGTTGGCATGAAAATTAGTAAATTGTTAAAGTGGTCATTTAAGGAGATTTCTGCATGACATGTCTTGTATGATTGATGAATCTATTGATAGGAAATATAGTTGCTCGTCGTTGTGTTATTCCGAGCAGTTGGATAGAAAATATGAATTGTAGTGGCATGGTCGTTAAGACGTTGTATTGTGTCTGTGCTGTTGGGCGAACTAGTGGTCGAGGAGGATGCTGATGGTGTTAGGTATCGAGTGACATTTAGGCTGTGAGGTGTGTCAAGGGGTTTTGTGTTGGATTGTCGAGAGGTATTAGGTTGCAGGACATGCCGATGAGTATAAGTTAGTTGTTATTCTATTTTCCCTATGCGTGTTGAGGAGTATGAATTAGTTGTTATGTTGTCCTAGTTGCTATGCATGTCGAGGGGCACGTAGTTCCCTATCCCTTTTTCCCGTACATGCTATATTTTGGCTTCATAACTTAATTCTTCATGGAAAATCCCAGACCAGTCCCATTCTTGTTCACATGTGGATTAATAACCTTCCCGCACACCTTGCTAGGGCCCTTCTGCAATACCTGTTGTACATTATTAAATAAGGTGATAGAATCTTCATTCTTCCTTATATTATCAATAGACAAAGCTTGGAACTGAGTTCCAACAGCGGCTTCATCGGCTTCTACAATGCTAAAGGAAGACAAATGAGATATCAATAATGCTTGCTCACCGATTACAACAACTACATTTCCTTCACAGACAAATTTCAGTTTTTATTGCAAGTTTGAAGTAATAACTCATGCTTTATGGATCCATAGTCGTCCGAATAAACAACTATAGGTTGAGACAATATCCATAACCTGTAAGGTGATTTGGATTAATTATGGGCTTATGTGAATAGGTAAATCCACCTCTCCAATGGCATATTTTCTCGAACCATCAAAAGATTTTACTATAATGCCACTAGGGTGCATAGGAGTGCCTTGGTACTTAAGCTTCATGAGAGTGCTACTTGGTATGACGCTTAAAGCAGACCTGTTATCTATCAGCACATTGGACAAAAAGTCATTCTTATAATTCATAGATATATGTAGAGCCAAGTTATGGTTTCTCCCTTCGTCAAGAAATTCCTCATCACAAAAACTCAGATTGTTACAAGACATAATATTCCCCACAACACCGTTGAACTAATTTAGAGACACATCCCTTTCACAAAAGTCTGATCCAAAACTCTCATCAGAGATTCCTGATGAGCAGAAGATTTCATCAACAAGGCTAAAAGGGAAATCTTAGATGGAGTTTGCAACAAGTGATCCATAATCTTGTAATCACTCATCTTGATGATTTTCAACAGATCATCAACATCCTTTTCCAAGGCGGTACCACTTGATTCTCCCACCACTTTCTTAGGTTCAACATTCATAACAATCTTCTTACTAGAATTAACATCTCCTCAAAAGGTAGGGAAGAAGACACGTCCACTATGTGTTACCCGACTAGCTTCAGCAATATTCTCAACATGGAACAAAGGTTGGATAGGAATTTCCACACAGTCTTCCATGATAGTTGCATTGTACTTATAAGGCACAACTTTATCTGATTCATATGGGATAGGACCAGGAAGACAAATAATTATGGGAGCAACATCCTTTTTTTGCGATACGCAATCTCTATAGGAGCGGGAACACCAAAATATGGCACAATGACATTCACTCCTGCTTCTTCAGAATACTCAGGAGCCGCTGAATCATTATCAGAAAATATCCCTTCATCAGAAGAAAAGAACTCACCAACAGAAACATATTCATCATCATCAGACATGACCTCAAAAGAGTAGTCTTGAATCATATTAACTCCATTATAATCATCTATGTTTCCCGTGACTCTGATAGTACCTTTATCTAACAACAATTAAACACCTCTTCTTACAATAGAACAACCACGAGAATCCCTATAGTAGATCTGATAGGACCCGTAATCATGTTCCACCTGGCCATCTATGTGGAAAAATGTGGCGTGCAACTGTACCAGATCATCATTCATATAGTTTACATAAAAAATCCGGAATTCGCCAGGACAACCATAAACTATATTCACCTCTACTTCATATTCAGCCCTTGGTCTGATAATGTGGTTAAGACCTTCACCCATCATCTCTTGGAGATCAACTCTCACTTTATCACACCCATGAATATCTGAACTGCAAATACTACAACATGCATAATCGTGTGTATAATAGCTAAACTCACAGAGATCAATATGCATCTTCACTAAATCACCTGTAACCAAGTTAATATCAAAAATCCTGAAATCCCTAGGACAACCAGCAAACATGTTTACAACACCTCTACCTCCATGTTTGGGTAGTGGATTATCCTTCACATTGGGACCAATGTCTTTAAAAGACAGGATACCAGATCTTATCATCTTCTACACTTCAAACTTCAAGGAATAATAGTTTTCAATGTTGTGCGCAAGGGCTTCTTGATGAAAAGCACAAGTCTGATCAGGTTTTAATACCATGACAAAGTTGAAGGTATAATAGGAGGAGGTCGAGTCTGCACTAGGTTCTTGTGAATAAAATCTGAAAATAATTTTGCATAACTCATTGGGATATGATCAAAAGCTTCTCTATTTTTCCCTTGCCCTTGATTACTTTGAGGAGGTGCTCTTTGATAGGAGACATCAGTCAGAGCTACATTGACGACTGGAGTTATGAAGAAACCTGTCGTTGATACTGATGATGTCTTCTCGGAGGCCTAACCCTTCTTTTTTCAGCAACAACATTCACCTCTCCTTCTTTATTTTTAGAAAACCCATATGACGATTTCTTTGTTCCACTAGAATCTTCATCTTTTGACAACCGTCCTTTCCTGACAACTTCTTCTAGACGGAAACCCATACTTACCATCTCTGCGAAATCACTCAGCGCAATTGCAACCATTCTTTCATAGTAAAATGAACCAAGGGTTTTTAGGAAGAACTTAGTAATTTATTGCTCTCCCATTAGGGGTACCACTTGGACAACAACCATGCTCCAACGCTGCACAAACTCTTTAAATGACTCCTTATCTTTCTGAGCCATCGCTCTCAATTGGTCACGGTCAGTTGCCATAAACATGTTGTACTTATACTGTTTCACAAAAACTTCTCCTAAGTCATTGAATGTGCGGCTGTTGCTACTGTCCAATCCCATGTACCATTTCAAGGAAGCACCAATTAAACTATCTTGGAAGAAATGAATAAGCAAGCGTTGGTCATTAGTAGGAGTGGACATGCTTCTGATATACATCACCAGGTGGTCATGGGGACATGAGTTTCCCTTGTACTTCTCAAATTCTGGCACCTTAAACTTTCTGGAACTTTCACATTAGGAACTAAGAAGAGGTCACTAACATTCTATCCAAATAACTCTTTCCCTCAGAGCGCCTTCACTTATTTCTGCATTTCATTGGATTGATCCTGAAAGTCATCCATTTGGTCATAAAATCCCAAACTTTCACTTGGTGGAGGAGCAGGATGATAAACTTCATCGTTAATAACATTAATAGCATTCATTGTAGGAGGTGCAGCATGGTGAATCTCATTATTAGCAACAGGGACAACATGCACCACAGGAGGTGCAGAAGCAACAACATTTTGAACAAATGGAGCAACTTGAGCAGTAGGATTGTAATCTTTTGGAATAAAATTCTCAGGCTTTCCCCACAGGTAACCGCGAGGCATACGGTATTGAGTAGAAGTAACTGGAGTAACAGAGATGGGAGCTGACTGAACCTCTTAAATAACAGCTGTTTGATGTAGTTGAGTAGCATGAGGAGATGGAGGAGGAGGAGGTGGCGGCTGATTTTGAGCAGCCACCAACGATTCTACCAAAGTAGTCAGGTTGGCCATACCAGCTCTCAAATCAGTAAATTATTTGTGCAACTCACGATTCTCTTGTTTAAGGTTTTCCATCTTCTCTCTAGAATTAGCCTGAGTATTGTAGCGATGAGAAAGCTTGCCGACTGAACGAAGCTGAGAAACAAGTAAGACACTTGTGAAAGATAAGAATACAAAAATATGAGAAAAATGATGCATGATATGCAATGCACATGATTTATTGTGTTTATTCACGGAACTCAAAGAACCATAAACAATTGCTAATATTGAAGTACTAACATATTTGGAAATACTGAAAAATCTCATTTTAATAATAACTTTGGAATGGATTACATCTTTTAGTACCAATTTCAATAATCCTAAGTACAAGAGAATAAAGATAGAATTTAAAAATCCTAAGGAGCCAAAGCTGATGAAGATCTCTCCACACACTGACGCTTTCCTCTGAGTCTTCCAATCAGAGCCTTTAACTGCTTGTTCTTTTCTACATACTTCTCAGCGAATTCTTTCCATCTACCAGAATCAGAAAATGGGTGATTAGGTCTTGGATGAACTCTAGAGGAGAATAAATCCTCTTGCTTCTCCATCATCTCCATATCATGGCTCTCAAGAATCTCAATCAAGTCATCCTTCTCTTTAAATTCTGTTGAGTAGGACACCTCTAAAGTTTGGTACTTATTCTTCCATGCTTCATTTTCTTGCTGCATCCTAACTAAGGCAAGTTGAAGTTCTTCGACATCATCTAAGAGATGAGGAGTAGTCCTCATAAACATGTCAGCTAAAGGTTCCTCACGAGAATAAGGCATCTTTAACTGAATTTCCATTTCTTGTATCCAACAAAGATGAGGCTCTAAAGAAACAACTCCTCTTGGTCCCAAATATTTTCTACCTTTCGTATGAATATGGAGCCAATCCTTTTTAATCTCTTCCTTAGCTTCCTCGTGATCTTCTCCTTCTTTGAGAAAGAAACCACTCAAATGAATTTTGTTTGGCTTGTCTCTCATTGGATATCCAAGTTGGCGGTGTGTAAGAACAAGATTGTAGTTAATTCCTCCATTTGTACCAAGAAGAGGTACATTGGGGAAAACAATACTATGATAATTTAGGCCATCAACATCATTATCACCATAACATCATCAAAACAATCATATCATCATCACAATATCATTATGATCATATCATCATGACATCATATCACCATAAAAACAATCATATCATCATCAAAACATAATTATCATCAACTAATCATCATAGTATCCAAGCATCATCATAACATACAACTCATCATCATGTCATCGTATTATATAAGGTATCATCATTATTATCTTCTAATCATCTTTTATAAACCATCATTATCATAATCCAACACGGGGAACCTAAGTTCATTCTAATCTAGATATTGGGGATATACTTCCTATTCTTCATTTTACTACCCCTAAATAAAGTTCATCGTGTTATCTATCCAACGCTTCAAATGACACCTCAAACCGAGTTCTAAAACTCAAGTTACAACTCTTCTAAGAAAGTCCAACTCAATGTCTCAATTCTGGACACCATCGCATGGCGAAGACTCTTGATCTCCCGACGAAACTCCTTTCGCTCCTACATCGACCAGCGAAGGTGCGAGCGAAGCACTCTAGTAGCCATCCTCTTTTGTGCCTTCCATCACCTCCTACTATTTCCTGGCGACGGTCTAGAAAAGTTCCATCACCCGGTGACGCCTCCTTCATCGCCCGACGATGCACACTAGAAAATAATTACCTATTGAAATCCTGCACCTGTTCAGTCCCAAATGCTCTTGCAATCTTACACCAAAACAGTCCCAATCCTCATAGTTTTCAACATAGAATCACTATACAACAACTACACAATATTATAAACATTATACACACTAGCTCATGGCAATTCAACATAGTACTTTCATCAATTTCAACATGAGTTCTTCACAACACAACATATCACCAAAACCATCATAAAATCACCACAATAGTATGTATTATATTTTCACACACATATCACAAAATTATCATCATGAATCACATCATTTACGTCACAAAAACATCATTAATAATTAACCACAGTACAATATCATAATCAACATCATGTTTATCATTAAAATAACACATCATGGTATAACAACATGTAATAAATCAATCTCATAAACATATAGATATTGGAATCATGCATCAAAACACTCATGTAATTCAATCTTAATATAGTACATCATGTTAGCTCTCCAGCGCTTTGAACGGCGCGTAAAACAGATTCCTGAAACTCAAGTTACAGTGTTTTGAAGATTTCTGCTGCATCGCTTCTACCATCTATCGCCTGGCGCAATCTTTGCATCGCCCTATGAAACTTGTGTCGCCTCTGCATCACCCGATGATGCTAACCAGACAACACTTCTCCTCCCTCCGATTTTCCATGGTTGGAGGCCTTCTGGACCTCCGAATTCAATTTTCTGTAAAAAGTCCCGGTTTCAGAATTTGAAATCCTATGACTATACAATATTCTTAACGACCTATAACACTTATTTAAAGGTCTTAAAATCACACATTTATCAAGGATTCATTCATTCAACACATGGTTTTTCCCCAATTTCATTAATCCTCATCAAAATCAACACATAAAACACAACCTACCAACACTTTAACCCGATATCAATTATAATAAACGCGATTAAACCCCATACCTTAGAAATTGTTTCTAGAAATTGAATCCTCTGCATGCTCTACCAAAACTCCTATGCTCCTTCTTTCCTCTTTGTGCCCTAGCTCTGCCTCTGCCTCTTTCTCCCAAAAATTATCGTACAGAATGAGCGATCAAAATTCTCAAACCTTCCTTATGCCAAACTTAACCTTTGGACTCCTAATATTGGTCTTCCCATCATGTCCTCACTTATTCCACATTACTTTACCATTTAACCCTTCTTGTTTCTACACCATAATTTCCTTTATAATAATAATTCTAAATATTATTATCAAATCCAATAAATCCCAAATGATTATTTAAATTCAAAATAAATATAAACTAATCAAATACTCCTCATATATTATTATTATTCCAACACTACCCCATAATATACCATCACCAAACACCCTGATGCATCATATAAATCATAATAATTCCCAAATAATCACAAATAACTAATTAAATAATTGATTATGATTTTTGGGGTGTTACACAAAGTCATTCCGATCCAAGGGGAAAGTGGACTCCTAACTATGAGGGACCATGCATCGTGAAAAGGGCCTTTTCAGGAGGTGCTCTAATCTTGACAGAAATGGATGGGGAAGACGTTCCATTTCCAGTCAATTCAGACTCAGTCAAAAAATACTACGCATAAAAGACCCGCTAAGTCTAAAACCCACAAGGCCGACTTAGAAAAAAATGGGCATCCCGATGGGCACAAAAAAAGGGAAGTACGGGAAAAAGTTAGGGATAAAATGAAAAAATAATAACCCGCTAAGTTGAAAACCTGAAAAGGAGACTTAGGCAAAAATGGATATCCCACTGGATTGAAAACCCGAAAGGGAGATCCAGGCAAAAGTTAGGGATCATGAGCGAGAGGTTGAAGTCTGAATACTCTTCACAAATGACCATGTGCATCTTTTGCACCTTGGCAGTGAACGGACCGATCCAACCACTAATCTTCAAGGGCAAGGCATTGAGACTATTAAGGATATGAGAACTGTAGCAATACCAGTTTTAATAGAAATTCGAGCATTTCTCATTTCCATTTTACCTATTGTATTTTATTTTCCTATTCGCAACTACCTCATTTAGGAGTTGTCTCCTAGTACACACGTTCATTTACGGGCTAATTTTCAATCAATGAAGTTGTTTTCATCTAAAAAGCCTTCTTTATTATTTTTAACGTCTTAATTTTTCATATGTGAAATATGGTTTAATTCTTTATTGAACATTGCATTGAAAATATTAGGGAATAGTAATTTCAAGCCAAAATGAAACATGAGTTTACAATGATACGAAATCATCCCAAAGGAGTGTCTTAGCATTCCAAGCATTACTTCTTCGCGCAGGTAGTAAACCGTGACAGTCACCTTGACCCAGCCAACATTGCAAAAGTTGTTCTCATCCATGCATACATTCCAAGTATACTCCCCGACAGTAAAGTAAACCGAGGGCATCCGAGGTTTTTATGCGGCTCAGTGCATGTATTCAACAAACATATTCAACATGATTCCCCAGTAGTTGTTTGGGGCACTCAGAATCTTCGTGTGATTCACCACGTGCATATGCAATTTCCTAGTAGAGTAAACATGGGCATTCGAGAGGTTTTATGTGGTTCAGCATGTAATCCCCACAGAATCATCCTCTAATCTCTAGAAGAGAAGTAAATTGGGGAACTCGAAGACGTCCATGTCCATCTCGTGATCCCCCAAGTGGTCTAAGATGTAATTCCCCAGCGCGATGCAGACTCGGGGCATTCGAATAGATTCATATGGTGTTTAACATCCATTCCTCAACGTGTTTTTCTTACCATACCCAAGAAATCCAAGATTTAGAAAAGTGATATCAGATCATTTTCTCCCTATCCAGTTAAAATTCATCCCCAGTAAGGTTCCATTGATCTTTGGTGTTGATGTACTAGTATTTCAAAGCAACGGGCAACGGTTCCAAATGAGCTTGTTCTTATCCCCACAGAGTTTATTTCCCTGCACTTTGCATATAGTAATCATCATTTCATCACACTGCATCCTCAAAACGCGTAGCATATCCATTAAAATGGATCATTACGACATACAAAATCCAAACATGCATACAAAGCATAAGCCAGATCGGTTACCTTGCACGAAAGACCTGAATCATTCAAAACAACAATACATCTCCATAAAGAATAGCACTCCAAAATCCCTAGCTGACGTCCTTCATTTCATCATGATACCCAGCTAACGGTGCCAGTACCTTGTACTCCCAAACACTCGTTTGTGTCAGCTTTCCAAACACTCGTTTGTGTCAGCTTTCTAAACACTCGTTTGTGTCAACCTTCGTCATTCTAAAAACTTGTCCATGTTAAATATTTCTTGGATACTCACCCGTATCTTTCTTTGATACTAATCTGTATCTTCTTTCGATACTCGCCTGTGTTATCCTTTTCTTGATACTCGTTTGTATCTTCTTTCGATACTCGCCGACATTGATCTTTACACTCATGCATGTTAAATATTTCTTTGATACTCGTCCATATCTTCTTTTGATACTCTTCTGTATTGATTCAAACACTCGCCGTGTTAATCCTTCTTTAATACTCATTTGTAGCTTCTTTCAATACTCGTCCGTATTGATTTAAACACTCGTCTGTGTAATGATTTCTTTGATACTCGTACGTATCTTCTTTTGATACTCGTCCACATTGATTCAAATACACGTTCATGTTATCCTTTCCTTGATACTTATTTGTATCTTATTTTGATACTCGTCTGTATTGATCTAAACACCCGTCCATGTTAAATGTTTCCTTGATACTCATTTGTATCTTCTTTCGATACTCGTCTGTATTGATTCAAACACTCGTCTGTGTTATCCTTTCTTTGATACTCGCCTGTATCTTCTTCTAATACTCGTTTGTATTTATTCAAACACTAGTTTGTGTCAAACCTCTCCTTGATACTTGTTTGTATCTTCTTTCGATACTCGTCCGTATTGATTTAAACACTTGCCTACGTTAATCTTTCACTAATCCCCGATAGAGTTCTTCTTTTGACACTCGTTTGTGTTAATCTCTCTAACACTCGTCTGTGTTAATCACCAACACTCTTCTGTGTTAATCAACTTAACCTTCCTACAAAAAGACTTTTTATGGACATTATTACCATGTTACACATCACCATTTAATCGCACTTATTTTCCATAAATATTTTTCACCAGAAAAACAGAAAAATTATTTCCCCAACAGATATCAAAAAAATATAAGCAATTACACCACCTTTTCAGGATAATTTTTTGGCATTGGTATTTAATCATCTTCTACCTCGAACATTCGACAGGCTCGCGACAATCGCACCTTCAGGTTTAAGACGATTAAATAGGGGCAGCTATTATACCCTAAATTTGTCCTACCCCTTTATAAGGATCATTTGGCTTATGCATCTCACATCTTTCATCTACATACTCCTCATTAGTACGTCTAACATTGCATGCATTATTAATCAATAAATGGTAACGGGATCAAGTTATTTCTTTTCGGAAGCTACACATAAAAAAGATTGTTCTGTCGAGCAGCAATAAGGAAAAACTCTTGTTTTTCAAGGTTTAAATGTGTCTTGCGTGTTTCGCAATCTATCAAATCAATAATCAATTAAGTCATAATCATTTTTAAACTCTCATGTATTTCAATATGCTATGAATTGCAGAGAAATCTGGCATTTTGGTGAATCTGAGACGGTGTGAACCAGAAACAACATTTTTGTTGGTTTGAGCTTAGAAATTCGTAACTTTCAATCAAAATATTATTTTGAAATGGTTCCTCGGGCAGAACGGTCTCGGTATTTTATTCATTTCATATGTTCGAACTGGAAGCCAATTATGTGTAGAAAGTCTCCAAAGAATACGATTTCCCTTAGATGGTATTTGAATTTAATGGTTGGTTATTTGTTTCTCGGGTGTTCGGAAATTTATAACCTTCATCTGATTTAGTATTTTTGGTTGATTCTTGGAGCATTAGGACCGTCTTGATTTTATTATCATTTATCGTGTTTGGATCGAAGGCTAATTGTGTGAAGAATATCTCTGGGAATTTAAAACTTTTGAAAATAGTGCATTGAATTTAATTGTTGAACCGTCGTTTATCGGATGTTAAAAAATTCATAACTTCTGACTGTAATACTCTTTTGGAGAGGTTTTTTGGGCAATAAATATATATTGATGTCATCTTTATTTTGTATGTTCGGGTCGAAGGCTGATTCTTTGAGGAAGAACCCAGAAAATGCGGATTACAATATATTTTATTATGCTGAATCAGATTTTTATTCCACTGTTTCCCGATATTGTAAAAATCACGACTTCTTTGAATTTTATCATATCAAAACATTCTCGCGGCATAATTTCACAAATTTCAATGGCTACAAGTTTTCTTCAGGGCTTGAGGTCAGATTTAGCTCCGAAGGTTTCGATTTATGGCTCGTTTCTCAAACCGATTAGTGAAAATTTTTGCATTACTGAAAAAGACAGCGTCAGTGTCAAATATTCTCGCCATTTTAAAATTCATAACTCCTTTGATTTTTATCATATCGAGTTGGTTCTTTCGGAACAACATCACAAATTTCGTCATCTACGATTTTGGTGTTGATCTCGTGTCAATATTTTGCACCGATTATCATAAGCTTATGGGTTTTCTTCCGGCTGCGCCTTTGGCACTGAGAAAATCTGCATTATTGAGAAAATGTTTGGGCTTCTCTTGGCCCAAATCAGGCCCAAATGTTCAACTATATATTGATTTTGCCTCACTATTTTCATAACACTTGATTCATTTGTCAAATTTCACACTCAAAAACTCATATAATTTTCTCTTAACTCTTAAGAAAAATATCAATCAAGATCCAAAAAATTTCAAATCCTCTTCTCTTCCATCCAAAAACCAGATCTAAATCCCTCTTCCTCTCACCACCGTGAACCTCAACCTTCGACCGCCGATCCTCCGCCGCAGCTCCCCACCAGCGTCGCAACCTCCCGCCGTTCTCCCTCCATCATCGCGCGCGCGATACCGGCCCTCTGTCTCGATCGTGATTCTGATTGAAACCTCTACTATCTGCCTTGCCTCATTCGCATTACGCACAATTCCAGTGCTTCCTTCTTCTTCCGATTTCACTTTGATTTCGATATTCATATTTTAATTTAAGTGCTTTGATATAATTGATTTTATGTACAATCTCTTATGTTTTGATTGCATGAATTGAATTTTACTTGAGGTTCTTGAATCAATTTTTCTTATATTGCTGATAATGAACAAATCCGGAATTAGTTGAATTGAGGAATTAAACACTTATTTGGATAATTGAGTTTGTGATAAGTTCTTATTTAAGTTTGCATTAAGTTGATTTGTTTAATTGATTTTTTTTTAATTTCAATGATGTTGAGATGTGGAATTGGTTAATTGCTTGAATTTTGTGAAGCTTACGCGTCGAAATCGGTAGCATGTTCATAATTCCTAATTAACGCGTCAAAATTGGATTCTGATTTTGTGCCTGGTGCATAGTTAATGATTTCACATATCAGAATCAAATCTTGATGCATTTAATTGATTTCGACGTGTAAAATAATTTTTGACTTGATGCTTGGGGCTCGATACTGGTATGGACTTAATTCGTTACTATTCATTTGTGAATTTAAGGAAATATTTCATGAGTCGATAATTGATTCCGATATGTTTAAATGAGGTTTTGTAATTTGATTTTTGGATGTTCATCGATTCATGATTGTTGCCCGAAATACTGAAATATATTGTAATTGATGCTTTAATTGTTGTTTAACATATAATTGTCATTGTTTTGGTTATGGTGTGATACCAATGTGAACTTTTAGCGCTTTAAATTCTATTTTCAAGCTATTTCATGATTTTAATGAGTTACTGCCTGGAATATGCAAGTAGCTTGTGTGATACGGTGGGAGAACTGACTAGTGTTTGTGCGTTCGTATTCGCACTTGTGCGGTTGAGCAAGAGTCGCCACCGACTTTTTATTTTATCCTAAAGGAAAGGTTAAAAAAGCACAGCAAAAACCTTTTGAGATATTTCGTGGGTTCGGGGGGTAGATTATGAAAAGGGAAGGTATTAGCACCCTTTTCATCCATGGTTATCCATGGGCTCTTAGTTACTTGGTTTTTTAGATCACTTGCCTTGATTTTCGATTGCTTTGAAAATGGTGTGTGTGTGGGTGCTTTTTGAAAATGTTTTGGAAAAAGATGCCTAGTCTTAGGCAACTAATGTATTTGACTCGTGATTGAGTGTTTTACAAAAGTGTGGATCTTTTCGAAAAGATGTTTTCAAATGTTTTTGAGAGTTTGTTTGAAAGTGTTGTGGATTGTGGTTTTTGAAAAGAAGGCAAGTGTTTTTGCAAGTCGATCTCAAGTAACTAAGAGTTTTGTCTACCCTATTGTACTCAAAGGTTTTTGTTATGTTTTAACCCCTTTTTAACAATTTCGTTTCACCATTGAATTTGGTGGACAATCTTGTGTTTAGGAAGTTTATTCGGGACGGGCGCGGGTCATCGTATGGACCATGGATGCAATGGTGCCAAGTGTCTTTGGCAATTTGCTTTGAAGGGACTATGATTATTCCGTTTAGGCAACACTTTGAGACTTATGATCATTTGATTTTGTTTTGCCAAAGATACTCGACATGCAAGCATGGCCCATTTTGGAAGGCAACATGTGGGATTACCCTAGAGGGTGCAAGTGTGATTGTGTATTGATTATGTGTATTTGTCTTGTATTAGGTTATCTAGCATTTGATTTTATGTACATGCAAACCCTAGGTCTAACCATGGTATAATTGGAAAACTGTAAATTGCGGAATGTAAAATCTACGCTATTACAAAATAGTATCTGGGAGTGGGGGTACAAGTGTACAAAAGGGGATGAGACTTATAGTATCCAATAAGTTACAACCAAATCGAATGTGCGATCGAATGTAAATATCGAATATACAAATATAAGATAAACAAATGTGTATAGGGCAATGTGAATGTGTAAATGTAAGTGTGAGATGTATATGTATTGTGTGTAATTTACTTACAGGTGTGAAATGTGAAATTGAAACGTATTAGGGTTTTTGACCTAAAGAAATGTTTACTTAGTCTTGTACTTTTGTATTTAGATATGTACAGTAAGAAAAATGCTTTAACTTAAGTGTTCAAGTTTTAATTAAGAAATGTATCTTTATTTGTTTATATACAAAAATGTTTTAATTAAATGTTTGTGAATTGAATATTAGAGAAAAAAATGTATTTCTATTATTATGTACAAATATATACTTAAAAAAGATATTTTAACTATATGATAAAAAAAAAATGTATAATATGTACAAAATTAATGTTTCAAAATTTATGTACAAAGTATATTAAAAAAAGATTAACTTAGAAAAAGAAAGTATTTGTTTGTAAAAAGTATTTTAATAAAAATAAAATAATAAGAATAAATCATAAAAAGGGTTCAACATTCTAATTATCCTTTCTTGATTATATTAGTATAAGAAGTTTTTATTAATGTAAAAAAAAGGGAGTGAAGTTAGTGTTATATAAAAAAAGTGATTAATTGTGAAATATTAATTTAGGTTAGTAAGAAATAAATGGTTAATATTAATGTTTTTTTGTTAAAAAAGGGAAAGAAGCGTTTAGTGGGCTTCAGAGAGAATGAAACGGGTCAGGCCCATGTTTGGAACAATTTTCTTTAGGGTTAGGCGTTTTGTTATTCAGAACGAAAATTAGGGTTTGTAGCGGCGCCGTTCGTGTTCGTTCAACGTTCTTCTTTATCCTTGCAAACTTCCTGAGCAACTCATCCCTCCGGCCATCAGTGTCACTCTCGAACCTCTCTTCCCTCCATAGCACGGTCTCAGCGTTCTCTTGATGCAAGGTTCGTTTCAATGTTCTTTTTTCTTTTGTGAATGATACGCGTTTTTGATTTGTACTAAAAACCTTGATTCTTTTGTTGTTATGAGCAAAAGGAGAAAAAGAGAGGGAGAAGGATGTACCACCTGACTTTGGAGAAGGAGGAGAGACGGGGAAGTGGCGCTCAGGAGGCCGGAAGGAGCGGAGGGAGCGTGACGAGTCTTTGCTTCTGATGACCCTGGTATCTTTTATCTTTCTCCTTAGGGTTTTGATGATGATGTTCTGAAAAACCTCTTGAATTTGCCCTTTTCTTCTTCTTCTGTTATATGTTGCCTTTGGGAATTCGTATGTTTTTGAATTGTTGCCTTGAATTGTTTATCGCCTATGATGAAAAACTTCTGAGGCTTAGGAGTTGGTTTTGAATGCTTGGCTATGCTGGATTTGTTTCAGTGAGTCTCAGGTTGAGGAACTGGTTTATGAGGTTTTTGGTTGGTTGTGTATGAACTTGAGCAGGCTCAAAGGTTGAGGAATTGATTTTTGTGAGGTTTGGCCTTGGGTTTGAACTTGCTTTTTTTGATCTTTTAGGCCAGGATAATGCAGGTTTTTATGTGTGTAGTTTATGTTGAGGCAGGGTTGTGTTATTTCAGGTTATGGTTGGCATTGGCTTTGACAGTTGGTAATGGTAGTGTAATAGTTCAGCTTCTTGTTGGTTGAATGCTTACAGATTTTACTAATGCAGATTTGGTGTCAAGGCTTCAGGTTTTAACTTGATAGCAGGCCATGCTAGCCTTGTTTCAGATTATGAGGGTTTTTTGTTGGTTTCAGTAGTTTTGAACTTGAGGCAGGTTTTTTTTGTTTTATGGTTGAAGAACTGGTTAATTGTTTCGGGTTTTGAGGTCAGGTGCTTGTAATGGTTTTTCAGTTTTGTATATTTCTGTCTTCTTTTAATTTTAACTGCTTTCTGACTTTTCTCTTTTCTTTTTGCAGATAAAAAATGGAACACCGGAGCGAAGTGAAGAATGAAGAATTAGAAATATGATAGAATTTTTATTTTCAATTTAATTTTTGTACACTATTATTATTTTAAATACTTTGTAATAAATACTTGTATCCAAATAATAACAATTGTAACAATTATTAAATATGAAATAAAAATTCCATTGTCATTCAATTCTTTTCAATTCTTTTTCTTTAATTGTTTACTTGTTATTTATAATTCCTTAATTTAAATAAAATGAAAGTTTAAATTTCAAATATTTAATTCTTAGAACCATAAATAATCAACTAAACCTTGTTGATCAAAATAAATGAACTGGACGTCTCCATCATTCAAAGCAACGCGCAGTCGAACAAAAAACTGATCAGACGCAATCCTCTTTTTCACTGATTCTTTGCCAAGCACTGTAATTCCCAACTGCACATATCTTTTGACTGGCCCAAACAAACTGAATTCAAACCACTGTCTCTTTTACTGATCAAAACAACGCTAATTCAATCCGAATCTCGGAATAACTTGCAAAGTGCTGTGGAATTTAAATTCTTCTGAGAATATGCCCATAAAACCTTATCTCCTGATTAAATGCCAAATAACGCTCGCCTGATCAAAATTGAACCAAAAATCATCCAAACCCTAAGCCAACTGTATGAAACAATTCAGAGTCCTGAAAATCAGTAAAAACCCTAATTTCGCTTGACTGATAAGAAAAGTCCGTTTGTCCGATTCTTGAGCCAGTTTGAAAAGTCAGGAAATGTCTGAAGCTGAGATTTCTTGTGGAAAAACGCGAGGGCAAATTTTGGGGTACAACAGTTGCCCCTGTTCAATCTTCTTTGACCTGAAGAGTTAGATTGGCAAGTTTGCCTTTCGCGACTCGAAGGTAAAAGAAGATTAGACACTATAGTGCCCAGAAAATTTGCACTCGGCGATCTGATGGTGGAGGTGAATGGGCTTAAAGATGCCATTTGGTGATGGGCTTAAAGATGCCATCTGGTGCGAGCGAATTTTGTCGGGGGATGGGCTTAGAGATGCCATCTGAGAATGGGCTTACCGATGCCATTCGGCGACTGCTGGTAGGAGGATGGGCTTATAAATGCCATATGGACATGTTGAACTGTATGTCAATGGTGAGTGGACGAGTGTCAGAAGGGCATCCCTGTTTTGGAACGTCTCTGAATTGGGGTCTGAACAAGCAACAGATTGACGTCCGTATCTGGAGAATCTGTAAACTATCTGAGATTGAATAAGCAATAGAGCAGCATCCGTTGTTGGGACATGTCCGTAAACTATTTTCAAAAATTGAGAAGAGTCTGAATCAGTTGGTAGATTGACATCCGTTGTAGGGAAGAATCTGTAAACTGTCTTCAAAAGTTGAGAAGAGTCTGAATCAGTTGGTAGATTGACATTCGTTGTAGGGAAGAATCCGTAAACTGTTTCAGAAGTTGAGCAGAGTCTGAACAAGTCGGTAGATTGGCATCCGTTGTAGGGAAGAATCTATAAACTGTTTCAGAAGTTGAGAAGAGTCTGAACAAGTCGGTAGATTGGCATCCGTTGTAGGGAAGAATCTATAAACTGTTTCAGAAGTTGAGAAGAGTCTGAACAAGTCGGTAGATTGGCATCCGTTGTAGGGAAGAATCCGTAAACTGTCTCAGAAGTTGAGAAGTTGAAGAGGAACCGGTGTAGGGTTTCTTGATGATGCGTCTGAATGAATCTGGAATAAGTATTAGAATGTCGTCGTGTCCGGGTCACATCTGAACTATTTCTGGATGAATCTTGGGAGTTGATCTGTGTCTGTCGACTGATCTTTCCTGAAAAGGCAAAGGGTTAGTTGTATGCAATGCTATGATGCATGATGCAATGCATGTGACATTAATGTTTATGATATGAATGTAATGAATGCGCATGTAAGCTGATGAGCTATTCTTGCCGAGGATACATGAATCCGAGATGGCTGAAGATAAAAGCATCTTGACTGCTGCCGGGGAAAATAAATCCTTGGCTGTCGCAGGGGAAGAGAATTCCTGATGACCTCTACTGGGGGGTTCCAAACTAGCAGACTCATGCTGGGGAGACCAGATTGAGAATGAGAAGTCTTGGGACCACTGTTGGGAGAATCAGAAGCTTGGGTTGTATGCCAAACTACTGGGGTCTTCCTGTTTTGAGGAGATCTTGTGTAGGATATCCTGATGATGAGTCCGTGTAAAACTGCATCGGGTTTGAACACTTTTGACATTCGAATGCCCCAAGTGGTGATGTAGATAAATTCCTGGCTTATTACAGGTGTTGGTCTACAATCGGTCGTTCACAGATGTTTCCTGGATTGTTACAGGCGTTGATCTGGAATTCTTCAGACATGTCCTGGCTGGGTACAGGAATCGAATCTGGAAAGGTGATAGTTGATAGATATGCCCTGGCTGGATACAGGAATCAAATCTTCAAACTCTTCAGACGTGCCCTGGCTAGATACAGGAATCGAGTCTGGAAATGTGGTCAACAGATATGCCCTGGCTGGATACAGGAGTCGAATCTGGAAATAGTCGTTAATAGATGTGCCCTGGCTGGATACAGGAATCAAATCTGGAAAGGTGATAGTTGATAGATATGCCCTGGCTGGATACAGGAATCGAATCTGGAAAGGTGATAGTTGATAGATATGCCCTGGCTGGATACAGGAATCGAATCTTCAAACTCTTCAGACGTGCTCTGGCTAGATACAGGAGTCGAGTCTGGAAATGGTCGTCAACAGATATGCCCTGGCTGGATACAGGAGTTGAATCTTCAAACTCTTCAGACGTGCCCTGGCTAGATACAGGAGTCGAGTCTGGAAAGGTGATAGTTGATAGATATGCCCTGACTGGATACAGGAATCGAATCTTCAAACTCTTCAGACGTGCTCTGGCTAGATACAGGAGTCGAGTCTGGAAATGGTCGTCAACAGATATGCCCTGGCTGGATACAGGAGTTGAATCTTCGAACTCTTCAGACGTGCCCTGGCTAGATACAGGAGTCGAGTCTGGAAATGTGGTCAACAGATATTCCCTGGCTGGATACAGGAGTCGAATCTGGAAATAGTCGTTAATAGATGTGCCCTGGCTGGATACAGGAATCGAATCTTCAAACTCTTCAGACATGCCTTGGCTAGATACAGGAATCGAGTCTGGAAATGTGGTCAACAGATATGCCCTGGCTGGATACAGGAGTCGAATCTGGAAATGTGATAGTTGACAGATATGCCCTGGCTGGATACAGGAATCGAATCTTCGACCTCTTCAGACGTGCCCTGGCTAGATACAGGAGTCGAGTCTGGAAATATTGTAATTGATTTGTTGAACACTTTTGACATTCGAATGCCCCAAGTGGTGATGAAGGAATCTTGAATCAGATTACTCTGCATATTGAGAGATTTCTTGAAATCTTGACTGGACTGCCCCAGGTTAACTGAACTTTGAAAGATCTGTTGGACCTTGACTGGACTGTCCCAAGTTAATTGAATTGAAAGGTCTGTTGGACCTTGACTGGACTGCCCCAGGTTAACTGGATTGTGACATGTCATGCCCCTTGTTGATAAAGGGATTTGATGGAAGTGTTATCCTCTTGAAGTGATTTTGACTTACTGAGAGAGTTTTCGTTCCTCCGAACATGCGCTGTATGAACTTCTTCGCTGTCAAACAAAAGGGTTAAATGCAGACAGTGATATTCGAATAATGCAAAGTTTATGTTTGTCTCGAAGTTTTGAAAAATGCGTTTTTTAGCAGAAAACTTTTCATAAGACAAGTCAACACAAGATTTAGAATAAAGCCCTACAGGAGTCAGGATACCTTTTGTAACAGTATGCTTTCGAACTAACCCATGCTTCAATTAGGACTTTTGAAGGATTGTAACGTGGCCTGGTTCACGGTTTAAGAAACAAAGGATAAATGCTCAAAGTATATTTGTACCCACCCGCTCTTCGTGATGTTCTTCAACCTAAGCTCAGTTAATTGTGCGTCACACTCTGTTTTGAGTTTGGACGACTTTCGGGCGATGGTTCACCAATTTGAATTTGGGGAGACAGTCATCATCTCTTTTTCAACATTTTTTCATGTTGTTAAGGATTTTGTAATGACCTCACTATTTTGATTTTGATTTGTTATCCCTAACTTTTGCCTGACTGTTACCGTTTTCGGGATTACTGTCAGCGGGATGCCCCAGCTTTCTTAAGCCTCCTTTATAGGTTTTGGCTCAGTGGGCTTTTCTCTTTTGAGAGATTGACTGTCTATGTGATAAGGAACCACCCTTGTCTTTTGATTCCAAAGGAATGCTTTCTCTTTTTTTTTTGACGTCGTTCGTTGTATTACGAACCGAGAGTTTGCGACTTCAATGCGCATTTTCTTTTGAATTAACTGAGATACTACCCTGCCCTGGGTTTATATCAAAGGTTTTGATTGTTCAGAACAGAAAACTCCTACTTCTTTGGCTCGAAGGGGTTGACTAGGGATTAACTTCCTTATAACTCCAGTGTTTTGGGAATTGAAAGAAATGCCTGTACATCATCAGCAAGGTCTGTTCAAAAGCATACTGTATAAGATCATGGTATTGTTTCGTCATCCTCCCTCTAAAGGCTTTACAGCTTTTTATCAAGAGTCAAATATTATAAAGAAAAGCATAAGAGTAGTGAAACGAATGGATGAATTCAAGACAAACATATGCAATGCATTAATGAAAACAGAGTTTAACATCAACAGATAATTGTTTGACAGCAAAAGAAATTACAACTTTGAAAATTCAAAAAGAAGCAAAAGTCTTTCAGTTTGAGCTTCGTCACTTCAACCGGAGAACCCTTTAACGGAAGATCTTCATCTCGCCGTCTGGCATGAATTCCAGCACCCCAATGTCGATCAGATCTTGAATCTTGTTCTTCAAGGCCCAACAGTCGTTGGTGCCGTGTCCCGGGCTGTAGGAGTGGTAAACACAGACTGCGTCGGGATTAAAGTGAGGAGAAGAGATATTGAGCTTCTGAGGAGGGTCCTTTACAGTAAGTAAGTTGACCTTCAACAGGCGCTTCAGTATGAAAAATGATGGTATTTCAGTCTCCGTGAACTGTCTTCCCGACTTTTCTTGCTTACGCCAATTGCCCCATTGACGCTGGCGAGATTGTTGATGGGTTTGTGACCCTGAAGCTAGCAATGGAGCTTTCCCCTTGTCTTCTTGAGTGGAGGGAGGCTGAGCGGTGACTTGCTCTTCAACCTCAGATGTTTGCCCCAGTTGGTTGTTTGGAAGCAGTTGGCGGACAAGAACTCTGAGTTCTTCTTGTCTTTGAGACAGGTCTTGGATGAGAGCCATCTGGCCCACCAACTGTCCCATCATTTGGGTCCTCAGTGTTGTCAGATCAAACTACAGCTCCGCAATCTGATCACTCTTGGCATTGTTGGAACTCCCCAAGCCTTTGGTGAGGAGAGCTTTCATCTCTTCTTGCCCCAGAGACAAGTTCAGGAACATCTCCTGCAGCTGAGCAGTCTGGTCTTGGATGTCTTTGACAGACCGTTCTAGAGCCATCTCTTGCTGAAATAAACAGCAGGAGAGTAAGGAAACCTAAAAAAGGAAAGATTGTCAAAATGAAATGCATGATATGTGGATGCATGCTTTCAAGGATCTCTTGGGGTAAACACAAGAAAATGTCAGAGGTTGAACTTTGCTCTTGGATTGGAGATCTCTGCACCGATGGACGTCCTTCCACGAGAATCAAGCTCACCATGTCGAGTGGGTCATAGCCACTGATTCAAGTTGTTGCACTTGAACTTTGATTGGAGAACTTTGTATCGGTGGATGTCTTTCCACTAGAATCAAGCTCACCATGTCGAGTGGGTCATAGCCACTGATTCAAGTTGTTGCACTTGAACTTTGACTGGATTGGTTAGAGGAGAAACCCCCTTACCCCTTGATAGATGTCTGGTTCAACGTAACCCTGCATCAACAGAACCCTCGAGATCCTTGAAATGGTTATTGAGAATGCTAAAATGCTATCGTATGATGTTATGTACATGTGTGCACAAGCAAGTAAGTGTATATACAGGCAAACAATATTCACACAAAGCACACAAGGCCTTAGGTTTAGGCTTGCATGAGGTTCAGGTACTACCCTCTTTCAGTTTGTTGGTTAAAACCTGTCTTATCAAAAGTAACCGGGTTCTAGAGGATCTCATATCATTGGCTACCCTCAATCGGTCATAACTCCAGCATCGCAACCTTTTCTCGCGGCCGGAACCATCTCGAGAGTTTAGCCTCAATGAGTGTAGCATACTGCTACTGTTCTAATGGCCAAGTTGGTCAATTAGGGTTCTAAGGTCGGTTGGTGCTTAATGACTCCTTGGAAGACCCATATTCTCCCCGTCTTACACGAGGGATATCGGTACAGACCAAGACGCCACACCAACGTAGCCACTGCTTCACCCATGTCGGTATACGCCGGACAGGTCCCTCACAGATTATGCTACCTAAAAAGGTTTCCCCAGATCCGGGTTAGGATCTATAAAACTCCGATACAAAGCCCACAAATGTAAAGCAAACAAAGCAATCAATTGAAAGTAAAGGTGATCTAAACCCTAAGGTAACCCCACTTTTAGAATTCTCCCCAGCAGAGTCGCCAGTTCTGTGATACGGTGGGAGAACTGACTAGTGTTTGTGCGTTCGTATTCGCACTTGTGCGGTTGAGCAAGAGTCGCCACCGACTTTTTATTTTATCCTAAAGGAAAGGTTAAAAAAGCACAGCAAAAACCTTTTGAGATATTTCGTGGGTTCGGGGGGTAGATTATGAAAAGGGAAGGTATTAGCACCCTTTTCATCCATGGTTATCCATGGGCTCTTAGTTACTTGGTTTTTTAGATCACTTGCCTTGATTTTCGATTGCTTTGAAAATGGTGTGTGTGTGGGTGCTTTTTGAAAATGTTTTGGAAAAAGATGCCTAGTCTTAGGCAACTAATGTATTTGACTCGTGATTGAGTGTTTTACAAAAGTGTGGATCTTTTCGAAAAGATGTTTTCAAATGTTTTTGAGAGTTTGTTTGAAAGTGTTGTGGATTGTGGTTTTTGAAAAGAAGGCAAGTGTTTTTGCAAGTCGATCTCAAGTAACTAAGAGTTTTGTCTACCCTATTGTACTCAAAGGTTTTTGTTATGTTTTAACCCCTTTTTAACAATTTCGTTTCACCATTGAATTTGGTGGACAATCTTGTGTTTAGGAAGTTTATTCGGGACGGGCGCGGGTCATCGTATGGACCATGGATGCAATGGTGCCAAGTGTCTTTGGCAATTTGCTTTGAAGGGACTATGATCATTCCGTTTAGGCAACACTTTGAGACTTATGATCATTTGATTTTGTTTTGCCAAAGATACTCGACGTGCAAGCATGGCCCATTTTGGAAGGCAACATGTGGGATTACCCTAGAGGGTGCAAGTGTGATTGTGTATTGATTATGTGTATTTGTCTTGTATTAGGTTATCTAGCGTTTGATTTTATGTACATGCAAACCCTAGGTCTAACCATGGTATAATTGGAAAACTGTAAATTGCGGAATGTAAAATCTACGCTATTACAAAATAGTATCCGGGAGTGGGGGTACAAGTGTACAAAAGGGGATGAGACTTATAGTATCCAATAAGTTACAACCAAATCGAATGTGCGATCGAATGTAAATATCGAATATACAAATATAAGATAAACAAATGTGTATAGGGCAATGTGAATGTGTAAATGTAAGTGTGAGATGTATATGTATTGTGTGTAATTTACTTACAGGTGTGAAATGTGAAATTGAAACGTATTAGGGTTTTTGACCTAAAGAAATGTTTACTTAGTCTTGTACTTTTGTATTTAGATATGTACAGTAAGAAAAATGCTTTAACTTAAGTGTTCAAGTTTTAATTAAGAAATGTATCTTTATTTGTTTATATACAAAAATGTTTTAATTAAATGTTTGTGAATTGAATATTAGAGAAAAAAATGTATTTCTATTATTATGTACAAATATATACTTAAAAAAGATATTTTAACTATATGATAAAAAAAAATGTATAATATGTACAAAATTAATGTTTCAAAATTTATGTACAAAGTATATTAAAAAAAGATTAACTTAGAAAAAGAAAGTATTTGTTTGTAAAAAGTATTTTAATAAAAATAAAATAATAAGAATAAATCATAAAAAGGGTTCAACATTCTAATTATCCTTTCTTGATTATATTAGTATAAGAAGTTTTTATTAATGTAAAAAAAAGGGAGTGAAGTTAGTGTTATATAAAAAAAGTGATTAATTGTGAAATATTAATTTAGGTTAGTAAGAAATAAATGGTTAATATTAATGTTTTTTTGTTAAAAAAGGGAAAGAAGCGTTTAGTGGGCTTCAGAGAGAATGAAACGGGTCAGGCCCATGTTTGGAACAATTTTCTTTAGGGTTAGGCGTTTTGTTATTCAGAACGAAAATTAGGGTTTGTAGCGGCGCCGTTCGTGTTCGTTCAACGTTCTTCTTTATCCTTGCAAACTTCCTGAGCAACTCATCCCTCCGGCCATCAGTGTCACTCTCGAACCTCTCTTCCCTCCATAGCACGGTCTCAGCGTTCTCTTGATGCAAGGTTCGTTTCAATGTTCTTTTTTCTTTTGTGAATGATACGCGTTTTTGATTTGTACTAAAAACCTTGATTCTTTTGTTGTTATGAGCAAAAGGAGAAAAAGAGAGGGAGAAGGATGTACCACCCGACTTTGGAGAAGGAGGAGAGACGGGGAAGTGGCGCTCAGGAGGCCGGAAGGAGCGGAGGGAGCGTGACGAGTCTTTGCTTCTGATGACCCTGGTATCTTTTATCTTTCTCCTTAGGGTTTTGATGATGATGTTCTGAAAAACCTCTTGAATTTGCCCTTTTCTTCTTCTTCTGTTATATGTTGCCTTTGGGAATTCGTATGTTTTTGAATTGTTGCCTTGAATTGTTTATCGCCTATGATGAAAAACTTCTGAGGCTTAGGAGTTGGTTTTGAATGCTTGGCTATGCTGGATTTGTTTCAGTGAGTCTCAGGTTGAGGAACTGGTTTATGAGGTTTTTGGTTGGTTGTGTATGAACTTGAGCAGGCTCAAAGGTTGAGGAATTGATTTTTGTGAGGTTTGGCCTTGGGTTTGAACTTGCTTTTTTTGATCTTTTAGGCCAGGATAATGCAGGTTTTTATGTGTGTAGTTTATGTTGAGGCAGGGTTGTGTTATTTCAGGTTATGGTTGGCATTGGCTTTGACAGTTGGTAATGGTAGTGTAATAGTTCAGCTTCTTGTTGGTTGAATGCTTACAGATTTTACTAATGCAGATTTGGTGTCAAGGCTTCAGGTTTTAACTTGATAGCAGGCCATGCTAGCCTTGTTTCAGATTATGAGGGTTTTTTGTTGGTTTCAGTAGTTTTGAACTTGAGGCAGGTTTTTTTTGTTTTATGGTTGAAGAACTGGTTAATTGTTTCGGGTTTTGAGGTCAGGTGCTTGTAATGGTTTTTCAGTTTTGTATATTTCTGTCTTCTTTTAATTTTAACTGCTTTCTGACTTTTCTCTTTTCTTTTTGCAGATAAAAAATGGAACACCGGAGCGAAGTGAAGAATGAAGAATTAGAAATAGGATAGAATTTTTATTTTCAATTTAATTTTTGTACACTATTATTATTTTAAATACTTTGTAATAAATACTTGTATCCAAATAATAACAATTGTAACAATTATTAAATATGAAATAAAAATTCCATTGTCATTCAATTCTTTTCAATTCTTTTTCTTTAATTGTTTACTTGTTATTTATAATTCCTTAATTTAAATAAAATGAAAGTTTAAATTTCAAATATTTAATTCTTAGAACCATAAATAATCAACTAAACCTTGTTGATCAAAATAAATGAACTGGACGTCTCCATCATTCAAAGCAACGCGCAGTCGAACAAAAAACTGATCAGACGCAATCCTCTTTTTCACTGATTCTTTGCCAAGCACTGTAATTCCCAACTGCACATATCTTTTGACTGGCCCAAACAAACTGAATTCAAACCACTGTCTCTTTTACTGATCAAAACAACGCTAATTCAATCCGAATCTCGGAATAACTTGCAAAGTGCTGTGGAATTTAAATTCTTCTGAGAATATGCCCATAAAACCTTATCTCCTGATTAAATGCCAAATAACGCTCGCCTGATCAAAATTGAACCAAAAATCATCCAAACCCTAAGCCAACTGTATGAAACAATTCAGAGTCCTGAAAATCAGTAAAAACCCTAATTTCGCTTGACTGATAAGAAAAGTCCGTTTGTCCGATTCTTGAGCCAGTTTTAAAAGTCAGGAAATGTCTGAAGCTGAGATTTCTTGTGGAAAAAAGCGAGGGCAAATTTTGGGGTACAACAGCTTGTAATTAGGGTTTTAATTTGCGTTCGGTGTATGTTCACTCATAATTGGACATTTGTTGGCTATTGGCCTTGAGTTTTATTGATTTTAATTCAATTTTCCGAGCAATTTTGTGGATTGATGTGGTGTTGTCCTTGAAATAAAAGTGCACTAAAATGCAGTTTAATTTGTACCAAAATGTGTTTTGTTATCACTCGACGTTTTTTTAAACATTTGTATCAATTTTGGTGGATTTTAAATCGATATATTTGAGCATCTCATGTGCAATAACCGTGCTTTTCGGAATTTATGGTCATATGTACATGTCATTTCAATTTGCATTTTGATGTTTACTTGTACATAGTTGATCATTTCCTGAGCATTAATATTGAGTTTTCTTGATTCTGTACAAGTTTCTGATTAATTTAATATTTGTGTATAGTGTTGTCAGGAATTTCATTTTACGTGTACATGTTGCTTTAACTGTCATTCGATATTTACGTGTACATATTTGAGCATTCCATGAGCATTGGTGATGAGTTTTCTTACTTCCGATGCATTTTACCGGCTAATTCCTTGTATAAGCGCGTTGTTGCCCGGCTTTTAGTTTTCATATTTTGTTGTCTATTCGTACCTTATTTCTTCGCCTTTCATTGTTATTTTTTAGTTGAAATTCGACACTTGGGTTTGGTTTACGTTGTGTTGTTATTTTCTAACTCGTTTGTGACTTGTGCAAGTTTCCGAAGGCATTTTCGTGTGACACGCGACATTTGGATTATAGTCTTGTTGTATAGACTTTATCTTGTGCAGTGACTTTTATTCAATGTGATGGACTCTCCACATGCGATTTACTTTCACATTTGCAACATTGATTCGGATATTGGATATTAATTTTGACTGTTTGTTTGTTGTCTGGTGAAGCTTGCACGAAGTTTTCGGGTTTCTTGGTTTTCGCGTGATAATTGATGAACTTGCGTTTGATTGATATTCTCTTCTGTTTCCTTTTATCTCTTACACTGTTTACCTCTTTCTTTTCCATGAGAAGTAGGACTAGAGATTCATGATTGAGAGTCCCTACTTTAAGTGGGAAATGCTGTTTTAAAAGACGTTTATAAGGAAATTCCTACTTGTGCTTGTTTGTTTACCATTCTGTGTGTTTACATTTGTGCCAAAGACCTCAATGAAGGCGTCCCATTCCCATTCCCCATTGATAAGTACTCAAAGAAGACAAGTGGAAAGGGTCCACAATTGACCCCCATAATTTCTAGTACACAGGTCATTCGTAGCTCACGTCATACGTCGATGCTACAAATAGTGTTACTCTTGTTATCGAGTCAGTCAAGTAGAATACAGAGATCTGTAACCAATCCCCTACACTTTTTCATTATCTTGCGTGTCGTGCATGTTGATGCTTCGGTGTGATCTCATTATTTCCTTTTATCTTCTACATCGATGATAAAATATCTTGGTTAGATGTTTAGTCGTCAATGGCGATTCACTCTCGTTCTTCTCTTGCATAGATAACGTGATATCTTGGTTAAGAGTCAATGAACCTTATTCTTCTTGTCACGATGATGTGGTACCATGGTTATGAACTACTAATTCCCCCATTTTGCTTGCCTCGATGACTCGATATCTTGGTTAAGTCCCCCTTTATCCTAACTTGATTACCCGATATCATGGTTAGGTGTCTCACTTCCCTTATCATACCATGATGACACGATATCGTGGTTACGTGTTATCCCTCTCCTTATTCTACCTTGGTGACATGATACCTCAGTTAGGCGTGTGCTACTTGAGCGAATGGATATTCCTCAAGCTTTGTGTGTTTAATTTTTATTGCACGATTACATGCTCCCGTAGGATTTCTTGATTCAATCTTAGGAACCGAATTGAGATAGACCTTAGGTTGCAAGCCATGCATGCTAATACTTGGAAGATTTTCCTTTTATCCTCAACTATAGGATCAACTTTGTATGACAACTATATGCTTACTTTGCTAGTCTTCCTTAGACCTTTTTATTTCTCTTTTGCATTTGCATTAAAACTAAAACTCCTTTTTTCTTATAAATTCATAAAACACTCTAATACTACAAAAACCATTTTTCATGGTAAAAAATACCAACCAATTCAAACTTCTATTTCCCGTTTGGATTTTCTTTTAAAATCTTTTTCAATGTAAAAATACACAACAAACAAAACTTTTGAGCCAAACTATGGTGCTCTGATTCCTCGAAAGGGATACATAGACATTAGATCGCAGGGCCTAGGCGAGAAAATCTTTGTAAACATTCCTTCTTTTCACCATATTTTCTTTTGCATGCATTCCCTTTTAGCATTAAGCTTTAGACATAGATTTTTACACACCCTTAGATTAGAGTGAACTTAAGTGGATCCAATGGAGCACCACAAACGCATGGGGTGTTAATATTTTCCCCTCGTGTAACCGGCTTCCGTATCCTTTCTCTTGGTCGCAAGACCATCTTATCCATTTCTTTGGGGTTCTCTCGATATCTTCCATTCCTTCAGGATAAATAGAGTTCAGTGGCGACTCTGTTTTTTTCGTGACACGTCACTATCTTATGAATCGTTTCAGGTTTTTTTAATAGAGTGACCACAAGCATAATCGATATTTTTACTGGGTTGATTCTAAACCTACTGAGCTTTTATACTAGGCTAAACTCAGAAACTGAAAAAGAATTTAACCGAGCTGATCTATAAGTGATAGAGTTTTTAGCCAGGCTGAGCTCAAGAATTGTTGTGGAGATTTTCACTAACTAATTTTCACTAACCAAAAGAGAGTTTTTTCTTCAATGGTAGAACTCATAAACTAAATGGAGACTTCCCCCAATACAAACAATAGCTTTTAAGCGGTTTAGATCATAATCAAACATATATACATAGGAGAGAATACACTCTTGGTAAATTTATAATTTTTCCCTCACCTAGAACAAATATCCTCACTTAGACTCAAGAGCACCCTCAAAGCTCTATCTCTAAACTATATAGAAATATGAGAAATTTAGAGAAGTGATACGAGATATCAAAGGAAAGATTGTTCTTATTTTCTCGATGTGGAAAAGTTATAAAGAGCCTCTCTATTTATAGGTCAAGATGGGGTATAAATTTGGAAAAAACCATGGGCCTATTCAATGTCCTAATCAACTAGGATATAGGTACCTCAAATAATGATTGTTTAGGTCTAAAATAGAAGGTTTTGATATAGACATGTTACTAATCATTAAGAGAACATCTCAGTCGATTATAGACTCATGAAAGATCATCTAATCGAATAGGCTTATGGTCTAATCGATCATACAATTAAAAAAAGTATCCCAATCAATTAGATATTCCCTTAATTAATTGACTAGCTCACATAAGCATTTTTTTGATGATTTAATTTAAAAAATGAGAGGCTTCTCAAAAGTTTTGTGTGTGTGTGTGTATAACTTAACCATAATATTTTCATAAATGGCCTTGTATCTTTACAGGATATCGGTCACCTAGACAGACACGACCAGACGGGCATACTCCCTCTTTCTCACACTATAAAGCTTTAAGTCTCGATATCATTATCTTTGATTTTAGAATCACACAATAAATTTGAGTATCCTTGATGAGGCTTGATATATCTCCATGATGATTAACATGATTTGAGAGTCTAAAAGGTTAATTTGTCAATGATTCTTGAAGCTTAAGTTTTCACTTGAAAGTCATTGGACTATAATGTTTACTTTAAACTGATGTCTAGCTTAATTCAAGAGGATAGCTTAATCAACTACTTTGTGCATTTTTTACCGCTTGAGATATCTTCAACAATTGCTTGACTTCAAGTGTTGTCATAAAAAATAAGTAGTTACTAGTTGACTTGCATATTTGTTATCCATAAGCTTTACCGCATTGGATCACTTCTTGATTATGTCTGCAAGTACATAGATCCAAATTTCTCCATTTTTGATGATGACGATGTATTTCTCAAGTAGGTGATAAAATATAAAACAGATAGATACATCTTTTAGTGGTTAATCTTTCCATAAGATGAGTTAAGAGCATACTCTACTCCTTCTGAGAGTATACTTCTCCCTCTTTGTTATAATAAAAAAAATGGGTAAAGATGCTATAAAAAATTGTAAATATGAAAGCACATAATCACATAGATCAAACATATTTTACTAGCGAAAGAAAAAATTGTTGTGAATTCAAATTCTGAAATTTAAATACCGACAAAAAAAATCTAGGAATTATAAAGATTATAGTAAACAGGAAAATGCTGAAATTTAAACACACATAACTGATAATACTAAAACACATAAATGAAACTATTCATTTCTATTAATATCGTCTTCTCTTAAAATGTTTATCTTGATGATATCCATGTCATTTGCCAAGTTCTGAATTACTAGATCATTTTGTTAAAAGATTTCCAAAAGTGTATTGAAGACTTTATCATTTGTTCTGGCTGGTTAGGCTATAACTTTGTATTCATCCATTGATTTGTTCCTTAATTCTACTTGAAAGATATGAACCCTCATGCTATTTAGCATGGTGTAGTTGGTTTTGGAGTAAATCGGATCCACCGATATTTTCTTTTAAGTATTCCCTAAGCAAACATTGGCATATATGAACATTCAGTTTAAAGTTATTAAGAAAATTTTGTTCCATAATAATAGGGGTAAGTACCCTTCGGTTGGACATTTCATTTCTTTCTTAATTTTTTGAGGTTGAACCTTATACAAATAATTTTCTTGAAAAAGAATTTTTAGAGAGGAAAAATAAAACTTACACAAAACACAAGAAATATGAACTTTTCTCAAATGAAACCTTAGTCTTCTTGTTTTATTTTCTTATTGTGTTGTTCATATTCTCTCACCATTTACACAAGTCTCATTCATTGTGTTCCAATAGCATTTTTGATGATCAATGCATAAGTTTTAAATAAAACAAAGAGTTCAAAGTAACAAGTTTTAGTATAATATCTCATACATGTTGCTAATTTTATATCTAGCTACATCAACTAATTATCTCCTGTTACAATAAAAAACATTATGAGGAGTTAATCTGGTATCTTTGATTATGTGTTTTGTATTGTGTGAAGAGGGGGGTCTGTTTAAAAAGTTTTAAATTTGATATTTTGAAAATATATGTTTGGGGTATAGAAGTATAAATGGATGGTTTATGTGATATCCTAAAAAGTTTGTTCAAATTAAGGGTATTTTAGAATTATAAGGTGTATGGGGGTTGGAGTAAAAATGGGATGTATTGGGATAAATGTTCTTTTAGTCTTCTTTGTGTTCCTTACAGTCCAGTCTATTTCAACCCAACAAGAAAAAAAAGTAACATTGAAGAAAGGCCTTTTTTATGGTTGGAGTCTTTGTAGATAGTGTCTTTAATACTTAATTGACTTTATATTGTAGGGGGTTGGAAAAAATTTTGGGTAGTATATTTTAATCTATAAAAAGATGGATCGAAAAATATTTTCTGCTAAGATATTTAAAAAAAAAATGATAATACCATATAATAAAATAGTCACAACTGATCCTCTCCTTCTATCCTTCTTTCTCCTTCAAATAAACCACATGTAATAGAATAGAGAAAATTAAAAGAATATATAATAAATAGAAAAAGAGAGAGAGAAAGAAAGACACGAAAATGTAAAAGAGATAATTAGAAAGAAAATATTGAAGGAGAGGATCCAAACCCAAAAATTTGATTTTAGTAAAAAATAGATAATTTAAACTTATAAAAGTCAACAAATTTGACATTAACTATTTTTTGTTAAAATAAAAATAAACAAACAAGACTTTTAAAAATGAAATAGAGTTTTGGATTTATTTATGTCGGTACGTTTATTGCGGTTGTATCTATATTTTCAGAATGTAGGGCAGGATTGTAGGATTTGAAATGGCCTTATCCTTTGAAAGTGCCCTTACCCCATGACCATGACAATTACAAAACTTTAGTTTCATTTTCAAATTAGAATTTGTCATTTTCTCACCACCAACTCCTCCACTTCAATATGACCCATTTATTTGGGCTCTAATCTTTCAATAATATCTTCTTTTTATTATATATAAAAGAATAAGTTCTCCCCTTTAATACTCAATCATTATATTGTTTGTTTTAACTATACCAACAACATGACTAAATACGAAGCGTGCATCATGGGTATCAAAGCTTCTATTGATATGAGAATTAAATTTCTGGACGTATATGGAGACTCAACCCTAGTCATCAGTCAAATCAAGGGAGAATGAGATACGAAGCATCCAAACCTCATTCTCTACCGAGAGCATGTGTTGACCTTAATTCCATACTTCGAGGAAATCACTTTTGAGCATATCCCACAAGAAAAGAATCAGTTGGCAGACGCATTGGCTACCATGTCATCTATGTTCATAGTCAAATGAGATAATGAAGCTCCTCAATTTACCATTGAGGGACTGGACGAACTAGCACACTGTTACGAAGTTCATACTGGCGGAGTAGAAGAGAAGCCTTAGTTTCATGAAGTGAAGAGATACCTCGAGGCTCAAGAGTACCCTGAGGGATCATCTATCAATGACAAGAAATTCCTACGGAGGTTCTCTGCTAAGTTCTTTCTGAGCAACGAAATTTTATACAAGCGCAACCATGACTTGACTCTGCTTCGTTGTGTGGACAAGAAGGAAGCTGAGAAAATTATGCAAGATATGCATGAGGGAACTTTCGGTACTCATTCAAGTGGACATACTATGACTAAGAAGATTCTGAGAGAGGGGTATTATTGGTCGACCATGGAAACTGATTACCATCATCACTCAAGAACTTGTCACAAATCTCAGATCTATGCTGACAAAGTACATGTGCCTCTGGTCCCTCTAAATATCTTGACTGCTCCTTGACCGTTTGCAATATGGGTGTTTACAGTTATTTCTGGTAAACAACCGCTAGTCCTCCAAACTATCAAATAATCTTAATGACTGTTATTTAATCTCTCTGGTAACTTGCAGGATCGACTAGATTGATCCTATGGTGTATTGGTCATTTGGATAATTCTCATTATAGAACTGATATTCATGGTTGATATTTAGAATGTTGTGTGAGTGTTCAACTTACTTCGATTAATCTATTAAAGATCTAATGGCATGATCAAGTAAATACGTGCGAACTAAATTGCATGAATAAAGGTTTAATTGTAAAGACATGTAAAACTGCAAAAGACAAGTAAATAACTTCGAAGTATAAAAGCATGTAATGTAAAAGATTCTCTGGAATGTAAAAGACTCGAAATATAAAGAAAGCGTTTAAATGCAAGGAATCAGTAAAATGACTTTAAATGAAAAAGGTGTTCGAATGATAAAAGCATGAAGATAAAGGCATGAAATATACAAAAGTTTCTGAAATGTAAAGGATTCGAAATGGAAAGAAAACATTTAAATGCAAGACATCAGTAAAAAGACTTCGAATGAAAATACTTTAATGTAAAGGCTTTTGAATGATATTGACATGAAGATAGATAAAAAAACTGGAAATGATAAAGAGTTTTATTGAATCATAAACACTTGGTGCTATCATACGTACATTGTTCGAGCATTAGTTTCCCTAGCCATGTGGTATTTTGAATGTTTACTGAGTTTTTGTACAATAGATATGACACACGAAATCCTAACGCTAAGACTTCTATTTATACTACTTCGACCATAACGGTCTTGCCTATAAGATTCTGCCACGTTCAGAACATGCAAAGCAATGCCCCTCTCTAGCTTCCACGCGTCTTCGAATGCTCCAGTGCATATATTTTGAATTTCGAACATCCCGCCTGCGTTTGAATTTCAAATGTCTTGGCACTCTTCGTTTCGAACTCATTTCTTGGACACAACCTTGTTACCACTTCGAGACTTCTTTTGAATATATCCCTAAAACTGTCACTCGAAGCTCAGAGTTTTGACATGCCCATTCGAAGCACTGCTTCTACCATTTTGAAACATGACATCTTGCTTTATTCCAACGAGACATCCAACTTGCTTCGCTTCGAACAATATCATCAAAATCTTCAGCCAACAAAATGCCCCTTTAAAATATGTATTTCGATTCCTTTGAGAAATACTTATTTTAAACATATATGCAAGATTTTGACGCGACCTTTGAATAATCGTAACATTTATTGCATATGACTCCAGTCACGTCAATCACGACGCTTTTCAGATTCTTTAACCGTCTTGAACCATTTCACAGCATGGTGCAGTTATAAAACAATGATTATTATTTAATCACGCCTATTACCAATATCAACTTTTACGCCACCTCCTTCTAAATCCAACCCACGACTCCCACGTATCCCAATCTCACTCAGTGGATGTTTAAACTTCCACACTATAAAAACCCATCAACTTAGTCTTTTATTTTTTCTTCCCACATTCTGAATCTTTTCTTCCTCTCTTCTCACCGAAACCCTAAAACTTCCAACACTCTTCAACAATGTCTTCTTCAACATCATCCCAACTGAAAAAAGCTTCCAAAAAGAAAGGAAAGAACACAGGAACCATAATGGAAAGCAAGGTTGGCACCTATCAAGGCCAGTCTGTGCTTATTCCCCAGATGATCTCCAAAGAGAAGGAAATGCTCTACGCATCTCAGGTACTAATTCCCACTAACGCCGCTGGCAAGAGGTTAGCTTTAATGGGTCCTCTTACAGTCTTTGAAATCTTAAAAGATACTAGAAAAATCTTTCCTGTTTGTTATAATTTTAAACCTTTGTTTAATGAAATGGATACCCCTAAGACAGGGGAGTCTTCTGATTCGACCACCGTGGAAACTCCAATCATTCCCCCAAAGGACCCTTTTGTGCTAGATTATGTGAAGAGTAACTTCAAACCATTTCGATCCTGCCCCACCTCTGACATAGCCTACCACAACTGGTTTACTAAAGTAGAAGCCAAGAAATCCCAGCAATGGGAGGAATTAGGCATTTACAACTTGATTAAATTATCGAAACCATGCTTTACCTATAGCCACCCATTATTATTTGCGTCCTTATATTTCTGGGACAGTACCTACAACACCTTCCATCTCCCTGGGGGAATGATTACACCCACCTTTTTTGACATAACAGCCATTACTAGTTTGTCACCAGTAGGAGAAACCTATATTCCTGACAATGAAGAGCATTCGAGCATTATTGACTTCGAAGTCAAATTAGCCAGCTTTTCAAAGTTCATTAGCCACTACCACACTGAAGGAGATAGTGTGTCGGATGTGGAACACATTGCTTTCCTCACCTTATGGTTATCAAGGTATGTATTTTGCAGCAGGTCCTTACAGGTAGCCAGCAGGTTCATTCCTCTAGCTAGAGATTTACATGAGAATCGGAGGGTGTGTTTAAGCGAACTGTTACTTGTTGATCTTTACGAAAGTTTAAGATCAGCTGTTACGAGTTTGAAATCCCACACCTCCAAAAACATCCTGCTAGCTGGCCCCTTCTGGTTACTCCAGTTATGGCTTAATGCCATGTTTGAACCCTCACTATCAACTGCCAATACTATTGTTGAACAAGATCCGGAGATAGCGGATATAATCATTGAGGGAACTAGGCTGCGAAGACTTACCCCAAACGATGATAAGGATGACTTCAAAGTTCTCTTCTCCAACTATATCATGATTTTCTCCAAGAGACATAAATTCGAAGAGACCATGGCGCCCTTCGCTTCAAGGACTCATGGACCATCATGGTTTACCATGGCTCTCTCAGAAGCAATCAAAAGCAAATAAATTTAAGATGTATGGAAAGCCTTTTTGCTTCCCATATTAATCTCTTCACGAATTACTCCCTCTAAGAATCAAATCTTCCTTTTCGCTTATCAACCCAACTTTGTTTCGAGACAATTTGGCCTGTGCCAACTAATCCCTGAACCCCTGTTCCAAATAGAAAGTGACATCACCTCTGGGTGAACCTTCAAAGCAAGAGAAGCAAAACTACAACAGGAACAATATCAAGGCTTCGCCCACTTTGAACTAATACCTTTCGAACCTACACACCTCACAACAAAGGGTTTTCTGGAATGGTGGACAAAGTTCTACCAATCTTATATGTTCGATACCCTCTCTATTCAACAGAAACTAACTGATGCGTTTGATGTGCAGGTACAATCCAAGAAAGGTATGTTCACTCATGCCAAAGAGATTAGGGCTTTTCAAAATTATTTCGAAACTACTTATGATCCCACACACTTGGAATCCACTGTGCATCAAGCGGCTGAGACCTTGAAGGAAAAATTTAAAGAAAAAATTTCTAAGTTAAAACTTCCTTCAGGGTTGTCACCTGAGGATAGGTATAGGTTGGCATTCGAAATGCATCCACCTAAATTTCCTAGATTACCTACCTTAGAACTGGCTCTGGCTTGGTTTCCTCCATACCCTTGGTGGTTCACTTGCAAAGAAATGTTCAAATATCTTCAAAAGAAACCAAAGCCATCTGAGACTGTGACATGGGCTCGACATTGGCTCCACGATTTCCCAGGACATCTTCGCTATGACCTTCTGCCATGTCGATTAAATCTGATCAAGGCGCAGGTGCGAATGCTTGGGAAAATCCCAAATGTTTCTCACTTTCTACATTTTTAATTTTTGCCTTAATTGTTTCGATTTTCAGCCATCAGGATAAAGACTGCTGCTTCAAAGTCAAAAGAGGGAAGCACCTCCCAAACATCTGTCGAAACCATTGATAATGTGACTCTATCCAAACCAACAACAACTGCTGCAGCAACAACAACAACAACACCAGTAATAACCACTGCTCCAACTCCACAGGTAATCAATTAGCCTTGATGTTTCGAATACACTAATGTTTCATGATTTGTATATAACTCATGTTTAAACCTTTTCAGACTAACAAACTCCCCCCAACCACTCCAAAGAAAAGAAAAACAAACACTACTGGGAAGGATCCTAATGCTGGAGGGAATTCACCAACTGCTTCGAAGAAGAAGCAGAAGAAGGAAATTTCCAAAGGTGCTGCACCAACTGGTGTCTCTGGACTCGACTCCAGAGATGCTGCTCCCTCAACTAAATCCAAAAATCCACCTTTGACCTCCAACGTAATGTTGGAACATATAGATAGAAACCTCTCTTCTGAGAATCCACAGGTAAATTGATCTCTAATTTCTAACAAAATGATTTATTCATTACCTTGGTGCATGCTCTTAATATTCTTTGCCTATGTAGGACATTTTGAACCCAGCTCTTACCACTTCGACTTCTCCATCAAAAACTGATGCTCCCATCAACTCTTCTCCTCAAGGGGACTCCAGCAACCTGGTGCAGAACAAAGGGTCCTCCAACATGGCGGTTCTGACTGGGGCTTCAGAGCAGCAAGATGACCAGAGCACTTCTCCCCCTTTAAAAGAAACAAATGAAGCAACGCTTCATGAATCTGCAGAGACTTTACAAAAAACTTCTCTTCGAAAGTCCCCTCTTGAAACCCTTCAAGAGAATCCCAAGGATATTCACACTGAAGGAGAGAAGGCTGATTCTGATTAAGGAAACAAAGAATCTGCAGAGGAAGGGTCTGAGGAAGAAGATGCCAATAATGGTTCGACTGCTAGAACAGAGTCAGATGCAAACAGCAGTGAGAACGAAGATATCGAAGTGGTGGATCTGGTTGATAATGAAGAAGGCAATGGGCAGGAAACGAGTGAAGGTGACGGTGACGCGACCCATAAACCCATGGAAGTCGAAATGGATGTGACTCCCTTGCGTGTGGAACTTCCTCAACCGTCTCTATCCCGAATGACTGAAGAGGAGCTTGCTCTCCTAAGACGAAATGACCCTATTGGGTACATGAAGGCGAAACTAGCTCAAAGGGATATTCCTCCTGCTAGGGCTGGTACTAGTTCGACTAGCAATCCGTTGCCCACAGATGATAGAATTGTACTCCTTAACAGAATTAGGAGAACAATCCTTGATGTGGATTTGTTCGAAGTGCTCAAACAGGATAGTACAGCTTGCTACACTATGAAGGAGCTACTTACAAAAGTCAACCTTGCTACCTGCTCCTTGCCAGTCAGCACTATCTTGTTCGATCTTCAATCTCTGCTAGACAACGTGACTAGGTGTCTTCTCCAAGATGAATTTGCTACCAGAAAGGTCCAAGAAAAACGAACTGCAATGGATGCTGCTTATGAGCCTGCTTCGAAGCTCTCTCAAGAAGCTGAGGATCAAGCCATGCATCTAAAGCAAGCAAAAACTGACTATGAAGCTCGAGCTGAGTTTATTCTTCTCTGGGAAAGGCAAATTCACGAACTTCAACAAAAGGTTAAGGAGGCTAAACAACAACAATTGGCCTACGAAACCAATACTGCTGGTGAACATTTTGAAGAGCTCCTCAACAAAGGACTTGCAGAAATGGAGGCAGCAGAACAACTTAAAGGAGAAGTAGCTACCCTAGAAGGAGCAAGACGCTTTACTCAACAAAGGCTTGAGTCCTTTAGAAGTACCTTTAATAGATTGAAGAATAATGTCTATTTTTAAATCTTAGTTTTAATTAGTTTTGAATTTTGGTTTTTGTCTGTAATATCCGAACAACGCCATTTTGGCAATCCCATATTACCATTTTGGCATTTTTATGACATTTTGATTACGTTGTTATTATTCGAATCTCCTGCAGGCGTGGCTTATATTTCTTTAAATATTTCCCATTAACCTTTAGGATACGTTTATCATCCATCAACTCTTCGATTTCATATGCATTGTTTGAAAATATCTTTATTATTCGAAAAGGTCCTTCCCAATGAGGTGACCATTTACCTAACATTTTATTTTTCTTGTCCATGGGCAATATGACTTTCCAGACTAAGTCATTAATAGTGAATGCTTTTCCTTTCACCCTTTTGTTATATGCCCTGGCCACCCTTTCCTTTTGTCTCATCAGGATTTCCAATGCATGCAATCTAACTTCGTCCAACTCAACTAACTCATTCATCATCATCTCCCAATATAATGCAGCTGGAATTTCGTTTTGTCTTTGAATTCGAACTGATTGTAGATGAATTTCTACTGGCAGAACTGCATCATGACCAAATGTGAGTTGGAAAGGCGTGGTGTTAGTAGCTTCTTTAGGAGATGTTCTACAGGCCCATAGTATTTGGTCCAAAGTTTTGTGCCAGTTCCTTGGCTTTTAACCAATATGTTTCTTGATTAACCCTATTATCACTTTATTAGCTGCTTCGACCTGACCATTTGCTTAAGCATAATATGACGTTGATGTTAGTAATCTAAACCCCATTTCTTGAGCAAACTCTTGCATCTTCCTACCAGTAAACACAGAACCTTGGTCTGTGGTTATGCTCTCTGGCAACCCGAACCTATAGATAATTTGTTTCTGTATGAACTCAATAATAGCCTCCTGATCAACAACTATTAATGGTATTGCTTCGATCCACTTGGTAAAATAATTTATTCCTACCAAGATATATTTCTGTCCTTTAGACGAAGCAGGATTTATTTCTCCTATTAAATCCAATTCCCATCCTCTGAAGGGCCATGGTTTAATGATTGAATGTAACTCGCTTGCAGGAGCATGTTGAATCCCTGCATGTTTCTGGCATTCTTCACACCCTTTAGCAAAGTCTATACAATATTTAAGCATGCTGGGCCAATACATGCCATATCGAAATAACAACCATTTCATTTTATGACCTGCTTGATGTGCCCCACATGCCCCATTGTGGACTTCTGACAATGCTAAGTATGCCTCACTTTCTCCTAGGCATTTCAGTAATACGCCTTCTTGGGTCTTTTTAAACAATTCGTTTCCCATGAGGACATATGACAATGCTCTATATTTTATCTTCCTATCAACATTCAGAGTTGGATTTGTTAAATAACTCACAAGTGGACTTCGCCAATCTGCATCTGATAAGGTGTCTATGGATAGTACTTCGAATCCCTGTTTCTCAACATAACCTAATTTTATACTCTCTAGATCTGATGGTGTGAATCTAGTAGCCATAACTCTACCTCTTAATTCGACCAGATCCTCATAGTTTTTGGCAGAAACTTTATAACCTGAAGCCAACTGTGCTAAGTCATTTGCTTCTTGGTTTTCTATTCTTGGTATATGTTGAATATCCATGTATTCAAATTTTCTAAGTAGCCTGTTAACTATGACGAAGTATATCATCAGGTTTTCCTTTATGCATTTATACTCCTTTGTTATTTGCTTGACCACTAACTCTGAGTCTCCTTTAATTTCGACTCTAGTTGCCCCCAATTCCAACAAAGCTTCAAGTCCAACAATAAGCGCTTCGTACTCAGCTTCGTTGTTCGAGCAACGAGGACCATCTAATTTATACTTGAATTTTGTTGGAATTCCTTCAGGAGAAATTATAAGGACTCCAACACCACTTCCATTCCTGTGGGTCGAACCATCAAAGTATAATTTCCAAGGTTGCATTTCAACGTAACTCATGACAGTTTGTTCAACCAGCGAATGGTCCACAATGAAATTAGAAATCACTTGGCCTTTCACAGCTTTTAAAGGCATGAAAGTCAAGGAATATTTTGTTAAGGCTAAAGCCCATTTACCAACTCTACTATGCATTATTGGTTTCGAAAGCATGTGTTTAATAACATCGAAATGAGATGAAACATAAACATCAACAGGCTTTATATAATACTTAAGTTTCATACAAGAAAAGTACAAACAGAGACATAGCTTTTCTATATTGCTATATCTAGTCTCTACATCATTCAATACTCTACTTAAATAGTATATGGCTCTTTCGATGCCATTGCTATCTTCTTGTGCTAACATACTACCTATACTAACTTCAGAGGCAGATATGTACAATCTCATGGGCTTCCCCTATGAAGGTGGAGACAAGATGGGAGGCTGAGAGAGATATCTGTTTATCTTGTCAAATGCCTCCTGATGGGCTTCGTTCCACTCGAAGGCTTGGCCTTGCTTCAAACGAAGCAACAAAGAGAAAGCTTGGGTTCTTCCACTCAGATTCGAAATGAACCTTCTGAGAAAGTTAATCTTCCCTAGTAAAGATTGCAGCTCCCTTTTTGACGTAGGTGCCTTCGTCTCCATTATGGCTTTGGTTTTATTTTGGTTGATCTCAATTCCTTTTTTATGAACCACAAAGCCAAGGAAATCTCCAGCCTACACAAAGAATGCACATTTAAGGGGGTTCATCTTCAAGCCATGTTTTCTCATTCGTTCGAATGATTGGCTCAAATGATGCAAATGGGTTTCTGCAGATATAGATTTGATGACTATATCATCAATATACACATGCATAAAGGTTTCAATGAAATCATGGAAAATCTAATTCATTGCCCTTTGATAAGTTGCCCCAGCATATTTTAAACCAAAAGGCATCACCACCCATTCGTAGGTGCCTAAGGCTCCTGGGCAACGAAATGCTGTCTTGGCAACATCTTCTTCAGCAATAAAAATCTGATTGTACCCAGAGTATCCATCTAACATACTTAAATATTCGAATCCTGCAGCAGAGTCTACTAACATTTCTGCCACAGGCATGGAGTACTCATCTTTAGGGGTTGCAGTATTTAAATCCCTAAAATCTATACAGATTCTCAGAGAACCATTTTTCTTAATAACAGGCACTATATTTGCTAACCATTCGACATACCTTGTGGTTTTGATGAATCTGCAGCGCATCAACTTTTCGATCTCAGCTTTGATCTTTGTGAGAACCGCTGGTGCGAATCTTCTAGGAGTTTGCTTGATGGGCTTCTTGCCATCCTTGATTGGAAGTCTATGTTCCACTAACTCCCTCTTTAAACCAGGCATTTCGTCATAATCCCATGCGAAGCTATCTTTGTTTTTCTTGAGGACTTCAATCACTTCCTGCTTGAGGCCTGGGTTAAGTTTTGCACTTATGTAGGTTATTCTTTTCGTGTTCTCATCCCCTAAATTCACTTCTTCGAGTGGATCCCGCGCCAACATTTTGGCACCTGAGTCTATGGGGTCCCTCTCGAAGCCTAAGGGTTCTTTATCACAGATGGCATCCAGCCTTTGATCTATTTCGAGTTCTTCAAAGGGTGAGCCTTTCGAGCTACCCCCATTTATTTCGTTCATCTTTACAGCCAGTTTATTTATTTCAGCCTCTAAGGCCGCCTTTGATTCGTTCTCAGCCATATAGGCCGAAATCCTTTCGAAAAAGGAGGACTCAGTCATGAGCAAGGTTGTCGAATTCCCAGCCTGCTGGCCGTCTTTGCATAGTACCTTCGATTCCTTCATCTTCATTGATTATTCTTCTATCCCAATATATGCCATCATGGCGAAGGGTCATATAATAGTGTGCGTTTCTGGTTTCATTGATTTCATCATTTGGGACACAAGGAGCAATCTTTGCCAGATGTTTGTCATAATTCCTCTTGTCAACTAAGTTGACTGCTGTCATGAAGTAACTCTGGTGCGCTTCAATGTTCTCCATGATCCCATCTTCTCTCCATAAAACTAATCGCTGGTGCATTGATGAAGGAACTGCTCCTACGCCATGGATCCACTCTCTTCCCAGCAACAAGTTGTAGTTGGCCTTGGCTTCGATCACCATGAACATGGTGGGCCTACAGCTTAAGCCTATCGTCAAGTCCAATTGAACCACCCCCAATGTTCTGCCTACTTTCCCTTCATAATTGGATAGAACCATGTTGTGTGGTTTGATGTCTCCCTCGCGTATTTCTAGCTTTTTCAGCATGAAATGGGGTATTAAGTTAACTGCAGCGCCCCCATCCACTAAAACCTTATTTACGCCATGGGCACCAACCTTTGCCCGAATGAATAATGGCTTCAGATGATTTTTCATAGCTGGTTCTGGACGCTCGAAGAACGCATTCTGCTCCTCGACATCTCCGTTATCCATCACGTAGTAACACACATGCCTATGCTTCATCAGATCTATGGTATCTTCTTCCTCATACTCTTTGATTTCAATTTCCTGTCCAAACTCACAAGGAAGTACAGATACCACGTTGCAATTGATATTGAGCAAAGACTCCCCCTCTGATTCGAAGTTGTCCGTTAGCATATCTTCGTCTTCTTCTGGACCTGGAGTGTATTCCTTTGATTCATTTGGTTGTACTTCAGAGAAGAGTCTCCTACTAACTGGGGATTTGTCTTCAGTTTTATTTTTTGGTGTGGGTTTGTTGGTGCTAGATTCACCTTGGTTTTTTATTGAAGTTGCTCCTTTATTTGCCACAGCTTCCCTTTCAGCCTTTCGAATTCTCTGTTGCCTCCGCCATTGAGATCTTGACATGGGGTTTCTACCTTTGTAGTTCTCTAACCTCACTTCTTCCCTTTTCGTTATGTTGAACTGCCTTCTATATGTCATAGCGTGGAGTGTGTTTCGTTCATTGCTTCTCCATTTGTCTTTGCCTTTGTCAGTTCTGACTTGCAGCCATTTGTCTGTTGGCACTTCAGCAGGAATTTTGAACGTCACTCTTCGAGCGCCCTTGGGATGAGGACTATCAGGCCTTCGTTGATTGTATTTGCTATCGAAACATGGGCCCATCTGAACAGTCTCTTGGTGGTTCCAGCAAGGGGCAAAAGGGATTGTTTCGAAGGCTCTGGCCATGCTTTGATCATACACAGCGGAACACCTTGGGCATATCAAGCATTTGGTTGCCCCTTTGTAGTAGCGAAGCAAAAATTCCAACAAACTTTCTCCAGCTTTAGGATAACACCTGAATAACTGGTTATCCTGGCGCCAGTTGATGCCAGTTCGTGCCTTTTGTACCCTCTCGAAGTTTGCAGCAATTCTCTGGTTGCAGAGGATGCTGCACCTAGGGCATAGTATCATTCCCGTATCTCCTTTGTGGCACATCATGAGGTAATCCTTAAGACTAGCATCCCCAGCATGCTTATCCTCCATTTTATACTTTTCTTTTTCTAAGTATCTCTCCACCTCCTCCATTTCAGAACGAGGTCTCTCCATATCCACCATGTTTACATCAACATCCTCCCCTTTAGTGTCATCATCTCCCCATCCTGTAGGTTTTATATCTTCAATTTGGATTTTTGAACTCTCTGGGGCAGAATACTTGACCAGGTAGTCAAACTTTCCACTGGGCTCCCCTAAAGTATCCCATATTTCTTTCTGAGGGGAGGTTGGCTTCGTGATCTGGACTTTCTCCAATTCTAGCCTCAGGCCTTCAGTAACCTGTGTCAACTCTTGCTTTTGGTTTTCCTGGCCTTCAGTAGCCTGGATTTCTTTTGCAACAGCTAACGGTGCTGCTTCGATCGAAGTCTCTGGTTGCTTGTGGACGTCTTCAGTGACCCCCTTGTTGACTTCGACTAACACCCAGCTTTCATTTTCAGTACCTTTCTCTCCTACTGGAGCGTCATTTTGATCTGCTTCCACCATGTTGATTTCTCCACTGCATACATGCTCGGAGTAATTGGTGTCTGCGACATCCAAAGGATCTTCATCTACTTTCATTTTTTGTTTATCAGCGAATTTCAGTCTGCCATCTTTAATTGCATTCTGAATTAGGTCCCTGAAAAGAAAACACTGTGAGGTTTTGTGGCCTTGGAAACTATGATACTTGCAAAACCCTATTTTCTTCCTTTGATCTAAAGGAGGTATTTTGACATTTGATGGCACAATGAGTTGGCCATCTTTGACAAGTAAATCAAAAATCTCGTCACACTTAGTTACATCGAAGGTATAAACCTTCTTTGGGAATTTGTCACTTTTCTCATTTTCAACAATTTCTTTCCCTTTTGTGGGGACTAATAATTTGCAGGAGTAAGGTGGGGCCTGTTTTAATTCAGCGAGATCAATTTCGACCTCTTCGAATTCAGGGTAATCTTCTGCTTCCACAGCTCCAACATAGGAGACCCTTTCTTTCTTGTTATTTTTAAAAACTCTGGCCTTTTCGGCCTTTAGCCTTTCGACCTGTCGAACCCTATCGGCTAATTGAGCCATATCCATCAAGTATTGAGTGTCTAATTTCTTTCGAATAGAGTAATCCAGGCCGCCAGCAGCCATTTCGACTAACTCATGTTCAGGAACCACTGTAAAGCATCTAGATTTCAAGAGCCTGAATCTATTCAGATAATCATCTATGGGTTCAGTAAACTTCCTCTTGACACTAGCTAGTTCCTTCAGACTTATTTTAGATTGTCCCATGTAGAACTGTTCATGGAATAATCTCTCTAACAAAGCCCAAGTATCTATGGACCCAGGAGGTAAAGTGGTGAACCATGTGAAAGCGTTCTTAGTTAGGGAACTTGGGAAATACTTGATCCTAAGGTCTTCATTATTCGCTATATCTCCTGCTTCGGTTAGATACCTGACTATATGTTCGACTGTTGATTCATTGGTATCCCCTGCAAACTTTGTAAACTTAGGGACTTTATATCCCCTTGGTAAATCAGTGTGCATTATGTAATCTAATATAGGAGAGGCATAATTTGGCCTTCTAATTCCTGTGTTGAGGCCATTCTGGGCCATGATTCTCTCTATCATGGTGGTTAAATTATTTTCGGCCAAGATGTTATCATTTCGAATTCTGTGAACAACTGCGTCAGCATCTTGATTTCGACCTACCATGACAACTCCTCTAGGCTGTTCCTCTCGAAACTCTGGGACTTCTAGCCTTTCGATCCTTGCCCCTGGTTCCATAATTTCCCTTTGTGGGCCTTGAATCATTGGGGCTTCTAACCTTTGTGCCCTTGCCCCCAAATTAACCTCCTCTCTGGCTGGTCTATAGGGTGGGTCGTTAGCAACTTGTTCTATGATAGGTACATTTGCAGAAACTCCCGCCTGATTCTGCCTACGCCTTTCTGGGGGAGCGAAAAATCTGCTATTTGACTCATGTTATCCGCGTTTTCTCTGTTCGTCACAGTTACATTTTGTACTATTGGGGGCAAAGATCTCCTGCATGGTTTGTGCTAATACTCCTATCATATTATGGTTAGTGTCATCCATTAATTGCCTAAAGGCCAACTGATTTTCTGTGGTTAAGATAGGCATTGCACTATAACCCACTGATCCTTGGTTATTTGTCATAAATTGGTTTGCCCCAGATCCAGACCCTAATTATGGTGACGTATTCGATGTCGAAGTGTGAAGACTCGCCATAAAAGACGTTGGCATCCCATAAGAGGAATTCCTGTGTCTGTTAGCATCGAACCCGGGTGGTCTAGTTAGTGGAGTGACGAAATGGGTTTGTGTCCCTGTTGGTGGGATGAATCCCCCAGGATAACCAATGGTTCCAGTATTTCCTAGGATCGAACTGTTAGTTGACATGCCACTTGTTCCATTAGTGGCTACACTATTAGTAGAAGATGCAACAGACTGTGCGTTCGAAGGGATCGCATTAGATGTTTCCATCGAAGCGGACATATTAGTGCCTGTTGTATGTGGGATATTTTGTTCCCCTTGTTGATTGTCTGGATTAGACATCTTGTTTAAACGTTTTCTTCTAGGTAAGGGTTGGTTGCTATTGGTTATTCTACCACTTCTAAGGTTCATATAACAACAAAATTATCACTCAGAGAGTACTTTTACAACGGTTATGTCTCAACAATTTTTTACTTTGTTCTAAATTTTGTAATGACCAATGACGCGTCCCACCAGGTGTGCCAATTTGTTTACAGTTATTTCTGGTAAACAACCGCTAGTCCTCCAAACTATCAAATAATCTTAATGACTGTTATTTAATCTCTCTGGTAACTTGCAGGATCGACTAGATTGATCCTATGGTGTATTGGTCATTTGGATAATTCTCATTATAGAACTGATATTCATGGTTGGTATTTAGAATGTTGTGTGAGTGTTCAACTTACTTCGAGTAATCTATTAAAGATCTAATGGCATGATCAAGTAAATACGTGCGAACTAAAATGCATGAATAAAGGTTTAATTGTAAAGACATGTAAAACTGCAAAAGACAAGTAAATAACTTCGAAGTATAAAAGCATGTAATGTAAAAGATTCTCTGGAATGTAAAAGACTCGAAATATAAAGAAAGTGTTTAAATGCAAGGAATCAGTAAAATGACTTTAAATGAAAAAGGTGTTCGAATGATAAAAGCATGAAGATAAAGGCATGAAATATACAAAAGTTTCTGAAATGTAAAGGATTCGAAATGGAAAGAAAACATTTAAATGCAAGACATCAGTAAAAAGACTTCGAATGAAAATACTTTAATGTAAAGGCTTTTGAATGATATTGACATGAAGATAGATAAAAAAACTGGAAATGATAAAGAGTTTTATTGAATCATAAACACTTGGTGCTATCATACGTACATTGTTCGAGCATTCGTTTCCCTAGCCATGTGGTATTTTGAATGTTTACTGAATTTTTGTACAATAGATATGACACACGAAATCCTAACGCTAAGACTTCTATTTATACTACTTCGACCATAACGGTCTTGCCTATAAGATTCTGCCACGTTCAGAACATGCAAAGCAATGCCCCTCTCTAGCTTCCACGCGTCTTCGAATGCTCCAGCGCATATATTTTGAATTTCGAACATCCCGCCTGCGTTTGAATTTCAAATGTCTTGGCACTCTTCGTTTCGAACTCATTTCTTGGACACAACCTTGTTACCACTTCGAGACTTCTTTTGAATATATCCCTATAACTGTCACTCGAAGCTCAGAGTTTTGACATGCCCATTCGAAGCACTGCTTCTACCATTTCGAAACATGACATCTTGCTTTATTCCAACGAGACATCCAACTTGCTTCGCTTCGAACAATATCATCAAAATCTTCAGCCAACAATGGGGCATTGATATGATTGGAGAAATAAAGCCTACTGCTTCTAATGGTCACTATTTCATCCTATTCGCCATTGATAACTTCACGAAATGGGTTGAAGCCGTCTCATTTGCCTCCGTTACTAAGAATGTTGTGGCTCGATTCATTAAACATAATTTTATCTATCGGTATGGCATCCCCTAAATGATCATCACGGAAAATGGTACTAATCTGAACAATACTATGATCACGGAACTCTGCAGGCAGTTCAAGATAAAACACCACAACTCTTCTCCGTATTGACCGAAGATGAATGGCACAGTGGAAGCCGCCAATAAAAACATCAAGAAGATTATACAAAAGATGACAGTGACGTATAAAGATTGGCATGAGATGTTACCATTTTCTCTTCACGGCTATCGCACTTCAGTATGAACATCAACTTGGGCAACCCCATTCTCTCTAGTCTATAGTATGAAAGCTATCCTACCTGTCGAAGTCCAAATTCCTTCTCTGAGGATTATGAAAGATGAAGATTTAGACAAAGACGAGTGGATTCAGACCAGGATGGACCAAATCAACTTGATTGACGAGAAAAGACTTGCGGCTGTTTGTCATGGTCATATATATCAGAAGTGTGTGATCAAAGTCTTCAACAAGAAAGTCAAGCATCGGGTATATCAGACTGGCGACTTGGTAATAAAGCGCATCATCCTACTGCAAGATGATCCCAGGGGAAAATGGACTCCCACCTATGAAAGGCCATTTGTAATCAAGTAGATATTTTATGGAGGTGCTATGATACTTACCACCATGGACGGTGAAGACTTTCCACATCTTATGAATGGGGTCATAGTTAAAAAATACTATGCATGAAAGAGACCCGCTAGGTTGACTGATCTAGGAAAAAATAAGGGCATCCCAGCGAACCAAAAGGGTTCGGGCAAAAATTAGGGATATATATATATATATATATATATATATATATATATATATATATATATATATACATATAAATGGTACACCTGGTAAGTCTAAAATCCGAAAGGGAGGTCCAGGTAAAAGTTAGGGATTAAAAGTGTACCACTATGTCTCATTGGATCATCTACTTACGACAAGCGTTGTTACCAATGTTAAGTTCAAACAGTGTAGATCAATTCAGTCAACTTCTTCCGACAATAAGGGATGAGATGCTCGAAGACATAGGGGAAAGAGCAGAGTTGAAACTCAATGAGATCGTTTCCACATAGTCGTTTTCTCTTTGTTACTTTGTACTCTTTTCATTTTACGACGATTTCCTCTTACTAGGATTTCTGTCTCTTTGTACAAAACCGCCTGTTTATAAGCAAATTATCAATACAAGTCGATTTCAGAATTTAACTTTGTTTTAATTTCTCTGTTTTGTTTGCAGAAACATCCAATGACTAAATTGAATGAACGTATGCATATGAATATGATTACTTTAACAAATATATGCATAAAAATAGGAATAAGCATTTACTAGAGACTATAAGAGTTGGGATAACGTTTAAGTCGTCCACGAATCCCTACAGGAAAATCCCCACAAAAAGATCCCCACAGTGCTACCTTCGTAAGCTCATCACCCACAAAAATACATTCCCCTGCAAGTCTAACATGCCTTCATACAAGAATTAGGGCATCTTCCAACTATTAACATAACTATACCCCCTAGCAAAACCCCCTAGAGGATAAAGGAGTTTGATCATTTCTCCAGCACACGGTGGAAATTTCCTCAACACAATTCACATGAACTTAATTCCCCAGCCGAGTTTATTTCTCCAACATTGCAAAATACCCTGCAGAATTCTCTTCTCTAGCATGGTTTATTCCCCCAATAGGGTTTATTTCTCCAGCAGGGTTTATTTCCCCAGCATGGTTTATTCCTCCAACAGGGTTTATTTCCCCAGCAGGGTTTATTTCCCCAGTAGGGTTTATTTTCCCAACAGAATTTAACTTCCCGAGCAGAGTTCATTTCCCCGATTATTGCTAATCCTTGATAGATTCCTCTTCTCCAGAAAAGTGTATTCCAGGTTGCAAATCCCCGATAGATTCCTCTTCTCCAGCAAAGTTGGAGAGGTTTTCACTTGTTGGTTCCAAGGATTACCAAGCTAGGAATATACAAGCTTCTTGAATAAAGAGACACCACTTGCTATTATGTAAAGATTCCAAGAGAGTGTTAGAAAAAACACTGTTGGGGAAAACAATATTGTGATACGGTGGGAGAACTGACTTGAGGTTTTGCATTTGTTTTCGCAAATGTTTTGGTTTAGCAAGAGTCGCCACTGACTTTTTATTTTATCCTAAGGAAAGGTTAAAAAGCACAGGAAAAACCTTTGAGATGTTTTCTTGGGTTCAGGGAGTAGATTATAGAAAGGGAAGGTATTAGCACCCTTTCTATCCATGGTTATCCATGGGCTCTTAGTTACTTGCTTAGATCACTTACCTTTGCTTTTCAATTATTTGAAATGGTGCTTTGTGTGTGGTTTTTTGAAAATATTTTGAAAAAGATGCCTTGTCTAGGCAACCATTGTAACAATTCTTGTTTGAATGTTTTACAAGGGTGTTTGTCTTTTTGAAAATATGTTTCAATGTTTTTTTTTGAAAGTTGTTTTAGGAAGTTGTGTTGTGATGTGTGTTTTGAAAAAACAGCAAGGATTGTTTTGCAAGATTGATCAAGTAACCAAGAGCTATCTACCCTAAATTTCTCAAAGATCTTTCTCATGTTTTAACTTTTTAACAGTGTTGTTTCACCATTGTATTTGGTGAACAACTTTGTGTTAGGATGTTAACGGGACGGGCGCGGGTCATCGTTTAGACCATAAATGCAATAGTGTCATGTATCTTTGGCAATTTTCTTAAGGGACCTGATCATTTTTGTTTAAGCAACTTGATAGCGTCATCGAGGGACTATGATCATTTTGTTTGTTTTTGTTTTGCCAAAGTACTTGACATGCAAACATGGCCCACTTTTGAAGGCAACAAGTGGAGTAACCCTAAGGGTGCAAGTGTGCATTGTGTTTGTTTTTCATGCATGTTTATCTTGAATTAGGTCAAGCTATTTGTTGGTTTTATTTGCATACAAACCCTAGGTCTATCATGGCATAATTTGAAAGCTTTTAAATGCGGAAATTTAAATGCTAAGCTATTACAACAATGATTATGGGGATGGGGGTACAAGTTTGAATTTGGGGATATTTGACAAGAAATTAAATTCTAAGCTATTACATCCATATTGAATATACAAGACAAATATCTAATATTTAAATAAGTACAAATAAATAAATATCAAATAAAAATGCATTATGCTAAAAAGGGATTTTTCATGTATGTAAAAGTATTTTTCAATGTGAAATATAAACAAAAATAAAAAGGGTTAAATTTGAATATTTTTGTCATTTAGGGCAAAACCCTAGTTTTTAAATAAATAGTAATATTTATTAATTATGTACAATATATGTTAATTTATGCACAAAATAAAAAGTATATGGTGAAAAAAGTATTTTTGATGTCAAATGTTAAATAAAAATAAAATGTATTATTTTTGTATTTTTGCCCTAAATATTTAATAAAATAGGTGTAAGTATATATTATATATATTTAATAATGCTAAATATGTACAACAATATAATATTAATTATTTACAAAAATGTATATTTTTAGAAAATGTTTTCAAAATGTAAATAAAAAATAATAACTAAAAATAAATATTTTTTTGTATTATTTTCTAGGGTTTTAAAAAGAAAAGGAAATCTATTTATTTACATATACATATTTAATAAAACAAATAAATGCCAAATAAATGTAAAAAAATGTGGAAAAATATTTTTAATGTTTTTTATGTTTGAGCAAAAAATATAAAATCAGAATAAAAAAGAAAAATGCAAAAATGACAAATATTTCACACAATGGGCCAGGGGGTGCAGATGGAAAAAAAAGGGTGCAAAAAGTAAGTTGACTCAGGCCCAGCCCAAGTCAACTTTGTCTTCAACCTCCAGCAACCTTTGAACAACAAAAACGCGCGTTTCCTTGCTTCATTCAAACTCCTGATTCCTTGATTTTTAGCCAAAACTCATAACATAAACAATGTAGAGCATCAAATCACGATTCCAAATATGTAAAAAACTTAACCTAACTCTAAGAAACCAGGGAGAATTTCTTCACCCCCAATTTATGACCTAGTTTTTCTTCAATGTTCATGGTTAAAATTCTCACAACATGCTTAATATAAATGAAAAGTAATCATATGTATGGCTTCAGGGCTATGAGTAGAGCATGTTTCATTCACAAACCTAAGCTTAACTCTTCCTAGATTGAGAGATAGAAGTCCATGGTTTTACCTATTTCAGCTTGACTTGAACAGAGCAATGTAGCAACCTTCAATGGAGTTTGAGCTTTGGTTGAGCTTGCCTGAAGTCCAAGGATGCTTCCCAAATGCCTAGCTTGCTTTGAAACCAACTGTATCGTGCTATGGAAGTCCACCTGCACAACTTGAAAGTAAAAATGGAAAACATGGTTAGGGGTGTTACAGCTTGAGTTCAAGGCTTGGGATAGTTTCAGTGGATGATATGGAATGTTTTTGAACTCTTTTTGGACAAAACGCACGACAGGAATGGATTGTGGAACTCAAGTTGCAGGGTATGCCCTGTTTCTGCAGCAAGAGGGTGTTTTGATGTATGAGGAGGTTTGAGAGGTGGTTGAGTCGTGCCTTAGGTATGTTTTGGTGTATGGAAGCTATGTACAAAGTTTGTTTTGGCTGGTGTTTACAGGAATGAAAGATGGAGAGTTTTTGCAATGTTTCTTCTACTTGAAACAAGAAAGTGCAAGTTGTGATATAGGCCTGTACAATACTCTCAAGCATGCTGCAACATTTTCTCTTGATCAGTGGGATTTGTCTACAAAACTTTGCCTCAAAGATATGGCCTATACCTCAAGGATTTTGGAATTTGACATAAAGTGATACTTTATCAAAACGGCAAATTAGCTTTTTCCAAATATGGATTAATTCTATGTGTAATGCCCAAATGGATGAAATAATGCATTAGCTCAATGGTTAGGCATTTAATTATTGAGTGTGAAGAGGTTTAGAGGCCTGCAAGCTAGCATAAACCATGCTGAGTTGAAAATGCAAGTTGTTGTGAACATGCTTTGGCCATGGACGAAAGTGAGTTTTGGCCAACTTTGCAAATTCGATTCTCTCTAACCACAAGGGTGTTTGATGAGTTCTTGGACAATTTGGAAAGCTTGGAATGTATACTACAATCCATCTTTGTAATGCAAATTTAAATTCCAAGTGGAACCATGTGAAAAATGGCCAAGAAGTTGGACAAAAATCCTGCCTAGAATAGGGCAACATTTCTCTAAGTTAAAAATGTTTTGCACGCTTGTTCCAAAAATCATAACTTGAGATACAAGATTCCTTTGAGAAACCTTTGTGAATCAAAGTTGTAGATTTAGCAATGGACTACAACTTTCATATTTCAAGTTTTGTTTGAATCCATTTGCATCTTGGTGAAAAAATGGGACATAGTTAGGAAAAAAATAAGGAAGTTTCATAACTTAGAAAAATTCTAAGTTATGAAATTTTCTCATTTTAAACCCTAATTTGCAATTTTGGATTTCTTGATGAACAAGTTTCATAATTTGACATGTCTTGATGAAAAATGAATCTTGGCACTTGATTTTGACCAAAAAGTCAAAGTTTGACTTTTCAGTATACAATCAAATTTTGATCAGTTGACTGAAAAATTCATCTGTCAATCCTATGAATTTGAGATCTTTTGAACTTGTTGAATGGGTAAATACAATTCCATTGAGTCCTTGAGTCCATATATGAGCTTGGTTTGCCATTGGTTAGGTCAAACAGTCAAAAATTGCCTTTGTGCAGTCAAAACCCTAAAAATGACCATTTTGCCCTTTTGGTGATCTAATCAAATTTCTTGTGGAATTGTGATCCAAACTTGACCAAATGGTTCATGTGAGCTCAATATGTTGATGTGGATCAAAAATCACGAGGTTTGACTGTTAATTGGCCACAGTTGACTTTTTCCCTAATACAGCTGATATCTAGGTCAACTGTCCAATTGACTGGGCAAAGATGGGAATCAAGGCTTGAAAATTGGTATGGATAAACTTGTAAGTCCAACATGAAGCATGAAAGTCACTTTGGGCATTTTAGGTCAAACTATCCCTGTGCAAACTCAAACCCTAATTTGGGTCAACAGTGCAAGGAGGGGTCTTGAGTAGAGTAAACCCTAACTTGATCTTGAGATCCAAGAGACTTGTGGTGAGAAATGTTGATGAAATGAGAGAGCAAATTTTGGGTTACAACAGTTGCCCCTGTTCAATCTTCTTGAACCTGAAGAGTTAGATTGGCAAGTTTGCCTTTCGCGTCTCGAAGGTAAAAGGAGATTGGACACTAGAGTGCCTGTAAATTTGCACTCGTCACGACATAGATGCGGGAATGGGCTTAAAGATGCCATTTGGAGATGGGCTTAAAGATGCCACCTGGAGATGTGACAGAATCTTGTCGGGGGATGGGCTTAAAGATGCCATCTGGAATGTTTGTTGAACTGTATGTCGTTGATGAATGAGTGAGTATCAGAAAGGTATCCATGTTTGGAATATCTCTGGACTGGGGGTCTGAATAAGCAATAGATTGACATCCATGTTTGGAATCATCCGTAAACTGTTTTCAGAAGTCTTGGATCTGAACAAGAGATAGGTCAGCATCCATGTTGGAAAGCGTCCGTAAACTGTTTTCAGAAGTCGAAGCTTATTAATCTTATCCTGAAAAGGGTAGAATATTAGCTGAAACACAAAATTATGTTGCATGAAATGTATGATGCAATATATATGTTATATCAATGTTTATGATATGAATGTAATGAGTGCGCATATAAGCTGATGAGCTGTCTTGCTGAGGATAGATGAATCCTGGATAGCCGGAGATAATAGAATCTTGACTGCTGCCGGGGCAAGTGAATCCTTGACTGCTGCAGGGGAAAGTAAATCCTTGACTGTTGTAGGTGATTGCAGGAATCTTTTGATCGCTGAAAATGAGAAGTCCTGGGACCAACGTTGGGGATTCAGGAGCTTGGGTTGTATGCCAATCTACTGGGGATTCAAGGACGAGAGTCTTCATTTTGTTAATGATTAACTGTTATCTGGTCGATCTCTAGGCTTTCATAGAAACTTGTATTGCTATCTAGTCATAATCCAGGCTTCACAATAACTTGCTAAGCTGTTATCCGGTTAAATCCGGGCTTCACGGCTTGTGTTAAAGATATACCACTATCTGGTCGACTCCAGGCTTCGTAGTATTCTTGGCTGTTGTCTTGTCGTAATCCAGGCTTCACAGAAACTTGTATTGCCATCTGGTCGTAATCCAGGCTTCACAATAACTTGTTGAGCTGCTATCCGGTCAAATCCGGGCTTCACGGCTTGTGCTAAAGATATACCACTATCTGGTCGACTCCAGGCTTCGTAGTATTCTTGGCTGCTGTCTGGTCGTAATCCAGGCTTCACAGAAACTTGTATTGTCATCTGGTCATAATCCAGGCTTCACAATAACTTGTTAAGCTGTTATCCGGTCAAATCCGGGCTTCACGGCTTGTTGGAGATTAAACTATTATCCGGTCGAATCCGGGCTTCATAGCTTGCTCTTAGGAGATACCACTATCTGGTCGTAATCCAGGCTTCGCGGTGGTCTGATTCTGTTATCTGGTCGTAATCTGGGCATCACAATATGCTGTAGAGATCAAGATACTATCCGGTCGAATCCGAGCTTCATAACTTGAATTTTGTGAGAATTTGATCTTTGACGACCGTAACTTCCAATAGGTGATGAAGGAACTTTTGAACGACCGATCAATTTGAAAAGTGATTTGTTTTGGAAAATAAATCCTTGACAAATGTTGGGGAAATAAACCCATAACCGAAGTTGGGGATAGAAAATCCTTTGATTACTGAGGGTGAGAAATCCTTGCTGACTGCTTGGGGATTAAAGATCTTTGGTTGTTGAGGGATCTTAGGACCACTGCTGGGGGATTGAAAATCCTTGGTGACTTGTGGGGAATGAGAATTCTGACGATCTCTACTGGGGAGTTCCGAACCTGGGAAACTCATGCCGGAGAAGTAAGACTGAGAATCTTCAATATGATGGGAAGTATCTCTGTGGGGAGAATGTTCACTAATCTGGTTCCGCTGGGGATTAACAGTTTTGGCTCCACTGGGGATCTTGAAACTTAACTCTGAGGGGATTTGGATTCTAGAAGGCTCTCTGGCTGGGGAAATCAGCTTTGAGAAAGCTTTCGTTCTGCTGAGGATCCTGAAGTTTAACTCTGTTTGGGGAATTAAGTTCAGGATTTTAACTTTGTTGAGGAATTTGGAGTTTAATTCCGCTGGGGATTCCTTCCGAAAGGGCATCAAGATATCTATCTGTACCTTCAACCTATCAGCAATCATCTTTCTTGATTTGTAAGAAAATGATTATGTTCAAATGCATATGCCTATTTAACAAAACATTGGACGTTTCTCAAATAAAACATAAGTGTAAAAAAGAAAAAGGAAGACAAAGCAAATTCTGTATTTGGAAAAGTGTTTGTATTAACTTTTTATGAGTATCTTTGTACAAAGGAGACAGACATCCTAGTAAGAGGATGTTGTCGTAAAAAATTGAAAATTTTATACAAAAGAAAGATGGCTATGTGTAACAATTCCATGGGATTCCATTCTATTATAGCCTTCATAACTCTGAATATCTTGTCCATTCAATGCTTCGTTCGCCGATGATTGGATTGATCAGAAGCTCGGAGCTTGTTGATGAAGAGATTGTTCTTTAAAGTGATCCGACGAGACATAATCATACGCTTTAATTCCCTAACTTTTGCCTGGACTACCCTTTTGGGTTTTCAATCCACCGGGAAACCCTTTTTTGCCCAAGTCGCCATTTCGGGTTTTCGACTTGTCGGGTCGTTTTATGCGTAGTATCTTTTGACTATGTCTGCGTTCGCAGGGTGTGGCAAATCGTCGCCGTCCATGGTGGTCAGAATCATTGCACCACCGGAAAATATGCTCTTGATCACAAATGGTCCTTCGTAAGTAGGAGTCCATTTGCCCTTGGGATCACTTTGCAGCAAGATGATCCGCTTGATTACAAGATCTCCGACTTGATATACTTGACGTCTTACTTTCTTGTTGAAAGCCTTGATCATCCCTTTTTGGTACGTCTGACCATGGCAAACAGCAGTGAGTCGCTTCTCGTCGATCAAATTGAGTTGATCAAGTTGGGTCTGAATCCAATCGTCTTCACTCAAACCAGAGTCCTTCATAATCCTTAAAGAAGGAATCTGAACTTCCATGGGTAGGACAGCTTCCATTCCATATACCAAAGAAAATGGGGTTGCCCCTATTGAAGTACGTGCCGTGGTACGATATCCATGCAGAGCAAACGGTAACATCTCATGCCAGTCCTTGTAGGTGACTGTCATTTTCTGAATGATCTTCTTGATGTTTTTGTTCGCAGCTTCAACAACACCGTTCATCTTCGGCCGATAGGGAGATGAATTGTGATGATAAATCTTGAACTGTTCGCATAGAGCGGTGATCGTAGTATTGTTCAGATTTGTACCGTTGTCTGTGATGATTCTGTCGGGGACACCATACCGGCATATGAGGTTCTGCTTGATGAAGCGGGCAACCACATTTTTTGTAACAGAGGCAAAGGAAGCTGCTTCGACCCACTTGGTGAAATAGTCAATAGCGGCCAAGATGAAGCGATGTCCATTGGATGCCGTGGGCTTGATCTCTCCAATCATGTCAATGCCCCACATTGCGAATGGCCAAGGAGCTGTCAGAACATCGAGAGGAACAGGAGGAATATGAATCTTGTCGGTGTAGACTTGACATTTGTGGCAAGTACGGGAATGTTGATGGCAATCAGCTTCCATGGTAGACCAGTAATAGCCTGCCCTTAGAATCTTCTTAGCCATTGTATGTCCGCTCAAGTGGGTGCCAAATGTGCCGCTGTGTATCACAGTCATGATCAACTCTGCTTCAGCTTTGTCCACACAACAAAGTAAAACACAGTCATGGCTGCGCTTGTAAAGGATGCCATTGCTTAGGAAGAACTTGGAAGCAAATCTCCTTAAGAACTTCTTGTCATTGACGGAAGCTCCTTCGGGGTATTCTCTAGTCTGGAGATACCTTTTGATTTCATGAAACCAGGATTGTTCAACTACTTCTTCGGTATTAATCTCATGACAATGCGCAGGTTCGTCCATTCGCTCGATGGTGATTTGGGGAGCCTCATTATCCCAGTTGAGTTTAAACATGGAAGACATTGTAGCCAGAGCATCCGCTAGCTGATTTTCTTCTCGCAGGAAATGCTCGAAAGTAATCTGCTCGAAATGAGGCAGCAATGTCAGGACATGTTCTTTGTATGGGATAAGATTAGGATGTTTGGTGTCCCACTCTCCTTTGATTTGACTGATAACCGAAGCTGAGTCCCCAAATACGATCAAAGATTTGATCCCTAAGTCTATAGTAGCCTTGAGACCAAAGATGCAAGCTTCATATTCGACCATGTTGTTGGTACAGCTGAAACAAAGTCGAGCCGTGAAAGGTGTATGGCAACCTTCCGGGGAAATGAGTACCGCACCGATACCGTTTCCAAGTGCATTTGAAGCACCATCAAAGTACAGGGTCCATCGGGATCCATTTTCAGGTCCGTCATACAGTCCGTTACCTTCAATGTTGTCCAATGTCATGATGTCCTCGTCCGGGAAGTCGAATCTCATGGATTAATAATCTTCGATAGCTTGATGAGCTAGATGGTCAGGTAGTACACTCCGTTTTATAGCTTTTTGGGTAGTATACTGGATGTCATACTCAGTCAGGATCATTTTCCATCTAGCGATTCTTCCAGATAAAGCAGGCTTCTCGAAGATATACTTGATCGGGTCCATTTTGGAAATTAGCAAAGTGGTATGAGTCAACATATACTGCCTTAGTCGGCGAGCAGCCCATACCAAAGCGCAACAAGTTTTCTCGAGCAGTGAGTAGCGAGTCTCACAGTCGGTAAACGTTTTGCTAAGGTAATAAATGGCATGCTCTTTTCGACCAGACTCGTCATGCTGGCCCAATACATACCCCATTGAGTTGTCCAAAATAGTCAGATACATGATCAGCGACCTTCCTTCGACGGGTGGCATCAGAATAGGAGGTTCTAGCAAATACTCCTTGATCTTATCAAAAGAAATTTGACAATCGTCGTTCCATTCGACTACCTGATCTTTCTTTAATAGTTTGAAAATTGGCTCATAGGTAGACGTCAGATGAGAGATGAACCTTGCAATATAGTTCAAGCGTCCCAAGAATCCTCTAACCTCCTTTTCAGTACGGGGGGCAGGAATTTCTTGTATAGCTTTTACTTTTGCTGGATTGACCTCAATGCCTTTGTTGCTGACAATAAATCCCAGAAGTTTACCAGACCTAACTCCAAAAGTGAACTTACTTAGATTCAGCCTGAGTTTGTACTCCTTCAACCTGGCAAACAGCTTCTGCAAATGTTCAAGGTGTTCCTCCTCTGTTTGTGATCGAGCTATCATGTCGTCCACGTAAACTTCAATCTCATGATGTATCATATCATGAAACAAAGCTAACATGGCGCGTTGATAAGTTTCCCCTGCATTCTTCAGTCCGAACGACATCACCTTGTAGCAGAAGGTACCCCATTGTGTAACAAAGGTTGTTTTCTCCATGTCCTCGGGGGCCATTTTAATCTGGTTATAGCCCGAGAATCCGTCCATGAAGGAAAATACTTTGTGTTGAGCTGTGTTGTAAATCAAAATGTCGATATGTGGTAGCGGAAAATCATCTTTAGGGTTGGCCCTGTTCAAATCCCGGTAGTCCACACACATTCTGACCTTGCCGTCTTTTTTAGGTACTGGCACGATGTTGGCAAATCATTGTGGATAGGATGTAACATCCAGAAAACCAGCGTTGAATTGCTTCATTACTTCAGCTTTAATCTTCTCAGACATGTCGGGCCTCATTCGGCGGACTTTTTGCTTGATCGGTGGACAGTCCTCTCTTGTAGGGAGACAGTGAACCACGATGTCTTTGTCTAACCCTGGCATGTCTTCACAAGACCAGGAAAAGATTTCAACGTATTCATTCAACAACTGTATTAAGCGCTCCTTGACACTTGGTTCCAGATTGGCACCCACTTGTACTTCTTTCCTGTCTTCCTCTGTTCTTAAGTTGACAGTTTCCAACAACTCTTCATGAGGTATGATGGCCCTCTCTTCTTGTTGTAGAAGTCTGGCTAGCTCTCCCGGTACTTCACAATCTTCATCATCTTCGTACTCAGCCTGATTGACCAAATCTTCAGAGTTATTGAAGGATACAACAGAATATTCACCCATGGAATCCGGAGTGGATGGGTACCTGCATTTGTGAGTGTGGGTGTGTGTAAGGGACATCCATCCTTAAACAAGCAAAAATGAAAAAGGAAAGAAAATGAACACAACAGTTTATAAATGAAAAACGTCCAATGATTCATTAAACATGGAATATGGTTATGAAGAGAATCAAGCCCTTACAAATGGACCTACATGCCCCGGGCCAGGCATGAGGTGAAAAGTAGTGTGCAAATTATTTAAGAGTAATTATTACAGACCAACAGAAAATGTTCGAAAGATAAATTACTGATTGATGAAAGTAATGGGGACGAAGTATTTCGCCTCCCAGTTGTTCAGCCCTCCTTCAATGGTTGGGAAGATCCAATCTTCAATGTTACCCTCTTCGTCTTCGTCTTCCAAAGCATTGATTCCATGAGGAGAAATCTTGATGGGTTCCTTTTCAATTTTGGAGCGACGCATAGCTTTTTGCCCCACAGCCGTAAATCCCAACCCAAACTTGTATGTCTTATGAGGAAAGTCAGGCAACTGTCCCCATGTTGAGCTCTTCCCCTCCTTTATTGCTGCCTTTGCGTCTTTCAGAGATGCCATCCTGGCCACCTGCTTGGGTACCTCAGCTACTGCCTTTGCTACCGCCACCTCGGGAGAGACTTCCTCAAAGTATTGAAAGGGTGTTTCGATGAATTCGCCATCCACTTCCACATACCGAAAGGAGTTCAGATGACTGATCATGTACTCCTCCTCACCGTGTACAGTTATGATTTTACCCTTAACAGGGTATTTCAGCATCTGATGTAGGGAAGAAGTGACTTCCCCAACATTATGAATCCACGGCCTTCCTAGCAAGCAAGAGTATGATGGGCGGATGTCCATCACATAGAATGTGGAGTGGAACACCTCAGTTCCTTCCTTGATGGGAATGTCGACCTCCCCATGCACCATCCTTTTAGATCCGTCAAAGGCCCTGACAATGATATTACTTGGTTTCAGCTCCAAGCCTTCACAATCCAACCGGTCCAGAGCCTTCTTAGGCAGCACATTTAGAGAAGAACCAGTATCGACCAAGACATGGGCGAGAGTAGTTCCTCGGCATTCAACCGACACATGCAGTGTGTCATTGTGCTTTCTTCCCTTCGGAGTCAGGTCAGCATCAGAGAAACCCAGGCCGTTGTCGGCGGTGAGGCTGGCTACACAATCCTGGAATTGATCGGCTGAGGTTTCTTGGGGCACATGGGCTGTCTTTAAAAACCTTATCAAAGCTTTGGCATGAGCCTCCGAACAAAGCAGCAAAGCTAACATGGAGATCTTCGAGGGGGTTTGCCCCAGTGGCTCTACAACGTCATAATCACTCTTCTTAATTATTTTCAGAATCTCCTCCATTTCTTTTTTAGAGGTCTCAGGGATGACCAATGGCTGAGCCCTCGTCCTGACGATCTCTTCTTGGATCCCTTTCCCTTTATCAGTAGCAACAGGAGGGACAACCACAGGAGTAACAGCTTCTTCAATTATTGGCATTCTTGCAGATAGTTTTACCGGTGCAGGGGTAACCTTGGGAGCAGCTGAGGGTCCAAAGATTGCCTTTGGAGGGGCAATCTCTGGAGAGAAAATTCTTCCATTTCGGGTAATTTTGCTCGTATCGACAATGTTTCCAATGTCGGCAGTTTCTTCGTCAGAGCTCTCTTCAGTTATCTCGATTTGTTTAACACTGTGGTAGTAGATTTCTCCACCATAATTCCACGGTATTGATTTGTCAAATTTGTATGGGACGGGCCCAGGCATGGTTATCTTCAACGGTACAGTCTTTGGAGCGGATGTAATCTTAACAGGCCTTTTGGGGACCTTGGAAAGATTGGCGGAAATGGTTATTATTGAAACTTCATCGATAGGAGTTGGAGTAACAGGAGTCTTTTCGAAAAGAATTTGTTGGTTGTCCATTAGGCGTTGGATGCCTATCTTCAGCAATGGACAGTCGATTGGTAGGGAGGAACAAAGGCAACAATCTTCTTTACAACCTGGGAAAATCCCAGCCTTCAACAGATTCAACTTGATTGTCAGTAATGGAGTTATCAGATCATCAACAGTAGAAACAAATAGATCTTCCTCAACAGCATGGACATTGCGACCATGCTTTGGCATCAGAGCGGATATTACATTCGGCTTCTCTGGGACGTCGAACTCAACCTCTTTAGCATCTATCAAATCTTGAATTTTATTCTTAAGCGCCCAACAATCGTTGGTGTCATGCCCGGTGCTGTCAGAATGATAGGCACATTTAGCATTGGGATGATAGTGTGGGGAAGCGGTATTCACAACCTTTGGCGCCTCTCTAATATATGTGAGATTTAGCTTCAACAAATGGGGAAGAACTTGTGCAAGCGTCATGTTGATGCGGGTGAACTGCCGTTGTGGCCGTTCTACCCGTTGCTGATTAGGTCTAGACTGATTGTTACGAGGTTGATCATTTGACGAATTTTGAATCATCACGGCCCCTACAGTCGGCCGGCGCTCAGTTCTTCTCAATCCTTTATGAGAGTACATAACAGCTGCCTCCTTCTTGGATGGGAATGGTTTTTTAACAGCTGTAGATGCAGAGGCATCCCTTTGAATCTTCCCACTCTTAATACCAGCTTCAACCCTTTCGACAGTCAGAATCAATTCAGTAAACCCTGTGGAAGAGCTCCCGATCAAATGGTTGAAGAAAGGGCCAGATAGGGTCCCCAAGAACATATCGACTAGCTCCCTATCTGAAAGCAGTGGTTGTACTCTTCCGGCCAAGTCACGCCATTTCTGGGCGTATTCTTTGAATCCCTCATTTGAGGCCATCCCCATACCTTGTAACTGAGTACGGGTTGGCGCCAAGTCGGCGTTGTATTGATACTGGCGGTAGAAGGCAACTGCCAAGTCTTCCCAGTTATGCACCTCTGACCTCTCAAGCTGGTAAAACCAATCTAGCTGTGTACCGGACAGGCTGTCCTGAAAGAAGTGTACCCAAAGATTTCTATCAGATGTATGAGGTTGAATTTTTCTGACATACGACCTCAGGTGCATCTTCGGGCAAGACAGACCGTCGTATTTTGCAAAAGTTGGCACCTTAAACTTTGGAGGGATCACAATCCCAGCAATCAATCCCAATTCTTCAAAATCTAACCCGGGAACCCTTTGCAGCTCCATAGCTGCCAGTCTATCCTCCAAATTTTTGTATTTGTCGTCCGCTGGCGGGTATTGCTGCTCTGAATAATCTTCATCTTCCTCAACCTCTTCCTCTTCAGCCTTAGATTCAGAAGGTAATGCTGCTCCTTTTCCTTTGCTGGTCCCCTCGTCAGATGTGGAGGGGAATTCAAGAACTCTCCTAGCTTCATTCTCAAATCTTCTTCCCAGTGTAGCTACCCCAACTCTTTTCTTTTTCTTTTTTCCTTTTTCTTGCTCTTTATTCCCTAACAGTGCCTTAAGATCCTCCTTACCCTTTGCCAAGGTCATAAGGAGCTGTTGAAACTGCGAGTTTTGTGCCTGCAGATCTTTGACCGTCTGCTCAATATCCATCTTACTGAAATAAACAGCAGAAAGATAAGGAAACCTGGTGTGAAGACCTGTTTATGCATATGATGAATGATATGTTTATCCATGTAATGCATTCAAGGATTTAGAAATTCAAAATTGTTGCAGACAAAAAGAACACACGTCATATTAATAAGAAGAAATTTTGTCAGTACATAAATGCCCCATGGGCCAAATATTACAAAAACTTCTTAAGGTAAAAAGACGTTGCGCATCCTCTTTGGTGCGATGTAGGTGTTGAGGGTCTCCTCCTCGTGAAGTTGGCGGGTAAGCTCCAAAACCTTCTTCTCACTGGCGTAGAAGCTGGCTTCAAAAGTGTCCCTTTCTTCCTTGAGTTGGATCCAACTCTTCTGCATTTCCTCCCATGATGTTGGCATGTCAGGATGTAGGATGGTGCATGGAACCTCTCCTTCCTTAACAGGCTCTTTAATCAAAGGGAGAATGTGAGGGTAAGGCATCATAAGACTCTGGGTGCGGGTTCTTACCCGCTTGAGGTAAGGCTCAAGAGGAATGGAGTTCTTGTGCCCCAGTGTCTTGCTATCTACCTTGTTAGGCATCCTCCAAGCTCTGATGAATCTTTGGCAAAGTCCTTGCGCATCATTGTCGAAGTCAAAAACTAGGTCAGGAATCAGCATGTCATGAGGGCCATCCCTCCGAGCATATCCAAATTGTCTCAAAGCTAGGCAAGGGTTGTAGGTAATGCCTCCTCTAATGCCAAGTAATGGAACATTAGGGAACTCACCACAACGATCGATGATGATGACATTTTCTCTGGACCGAGAACACCAATGTACATCAGAATGTGTGAGGGTCATCAATCGTTGTGACCACCTTGAACCTTGCTCATTCTTCAAAACAGATTGTGGAAGGTGAGAAATAAACCACCTTGCAAGGAGAGGAGTACAGCACATGAGAACACCTCTCTTCCTCATGTTCGTGTGTAAAATGAGTGGAGGATGTCCCCAAGCAATGTAGGTATGGGATTCCTGGATAGGAAAATCTTGACAGCATTCACATCTATAAGTTGGTCAGGATTTGGGAACAAGACCAACCCATAAATGAGGAGTGCCACAATCTCTTCAAAGGCTTGTAGATCCAAAGAATTCCAACACTCTTGTGCCTTCTCAAACAAGAAATTTTCCAAGAAGCCCTTGACACCACTTCTGGTTTCCCAATGCCCCTTGATGTCAGATGGTTGCAAGTGTAGTGCTTGAGCAACATCTTCAGGTTTTGGTTCTTTTTCCGTACCGTTGTAGGGTAGTTGATTAAGAATAGGAATTCTCAGGAGTTGAGAAAATTCCTCCAAAGTAGGCACCAATTGGTAGTCGGGGAATGTGAAACAGTGGTGAAGGGGGTCAAAGAATTGGAACAACACTTTCACCATGTCTTCTTCAATGCTGGTGTTGACTAGGTTGATAAGTCTACCATGTCTTTCACTGAAGAGAGAACTTTCTGGAATTCTGGATGTGAGCTCCTTGAGTTGAGGAGGGATTCTCACAAGGTTGACTTAGATAGTTTTCCTGTGAATAATTTCCATGACCTACAAAACAAGAAAAAAGATGAAGATCCAAACCCTTGAAATGGTTAGTGGATGCATATGATGCTTTATGATGTTCATGATGTATGCACAAACATATGTACAAGCAAGTCACACAAGAACCCTAGTTTCAGGCTTGCATGAGGTTTCATAGGTAAGTACCCTCTTGAGTGTAGTTGGCTTAAAAACCTGTCCTATAAATAGTAACCGGGTTCTAAGGAGCTCAATATCATTGGATTGTTTTCTATGTTCATTGTTTTGGTTTAGCCACTTAACTAGCGACCAAAATATTCCAAGAAAACAACCCTCAATTGAGTGTAGTATCGAGTATCTACCAACTTCGGACTGCACCAAAGTCGGTCATCTCACTACCCCTAATAAAAGGCCAAGATGGTCAAGTAAGGTTCTAGGTCATTAGTGCTTAGTGACATCACTCAGCGGCCCCGTACTCTCCTTGATTGAACTCAAGGGTTACCGGTACTCACAAATATGTCGCACTAATATAGCTATTGCTTCAACCGTGTCGGTATACCCCGCACAGTTTCCACAACGTATTGCTATCTATGAATGTTTCCCCAAATCCGGGTGTAGGATTTCAAGCCCAAACAAGAGAACCAAAATGTAAAGCAATCAAAGCAAACAATTAGTCATGCAAAAGGGTGATCTAGGCCCTAAGGTTATTCCACTTTTAGAATTTTCTCCCCAGCAGAGTCGCCAGTTCTGTGATACGGTGGGAGAACTGACTTGAGGTTTTACGTTTGTTTTCGCAAATGTTTCGGTTTAGCAAGAGTCGCCACCGACTTTTTATTTTATCCTAAGGAAAGGTTAAAAAGCACAGGAAAAACCTTTGAGATGTTTTCTTGGGTTCAGGGAGTAGATTATAGAAAGGGAAGGTATTAGCACCCTTTCTATCCATGGTTATCCATGGGCTCTTAGTTACTTGCTTAGATCACTTGCCTTTGCTTTTCAATTATTTGAAATGGTGCTTTGTGTGTGGTTTTTTGAAAATATTTTGAAAAAGATGCCTTGTCTAGGAAACCATTGTAACAATTCTTGTTTGAATGTTTTACAGGGGTGTTTGTCTTTTTGAAAAGATGTTTCAATGTTTTTTTTTGAAAGTTGTTTTAGGAAGTTGTGTTGTGATGTGTGTTTTGAAAAAACGGCGAGGATTGTTTTGCAAGATTGATCAAGTAACCAAGAGCTATGTACCCTAAATTTCTCAAAGATCTTTCTCATGTTTTAAACTTTTTAACAGTGTTGTTTCACCATTGTATTTGGTGAACAACCTTGTGTTAGGATGTTAACGGGACGGGCGCGGGTCATCGTTTAGACCATGAATGCAATAGTGTCAAGTATCTTTGGAAATTTTCTTTAAGGGACCTGATCATTTTTGTTTAAGCAACTTGATAGCGTCATCGAGGGACTATGATCATTTTGTTTGTTTTTGTTTTGCCAAAGTACTTGACATGCAAACATGGCCCACTTTTGAAGGCAACAAGTGGAGTAACCCTAAGGGTGCAAGTGTGCATTGTGTTTGTTTTTCATGCATGTTTATCTTGAATTAGGTCAAGCTATTTGTTGGTTTTATTTGCATACAAACCCTAGGTCTATCATGGCATAATTTGAAAGCTTTTAAATGCGGAAATTTAAATGCTAAGCTATTACAACAATGATTATGGGGATGGGGGTACAAGTTTGAATTTGGGGATATTTGACAAGAAATTAAATTCTAAGCTATTACATCCATATTGAATATACAAGACAAATATCTAATATTTAAATAAGTACAAATAAATAAATATCAAATAAAAATGCATTATGCTAAAAAGGGATTTTTCATGTATGTAAAAGTATTTTTCAATGTGAAATATAAACAAAAATAAAAAGGGTCAAATTTGAATATTTTTGTCATTTAGGGCAAAACCCTAGTTTTTAAATAAATAGTAATATTTATTAATTATGTACAATATATGTTAATTTATGCACAAAATAAAAAGTATATGGTGAAAAAAGTATTTTTGATGTCAAATGTTAAATAAAAATAAAATGTATTATTTTTGTATTTTTGCCCTAAATATTTAATAAAATAGGTGTAAGTATATATTATATATATTTAATAATGCTAAATATGTACAACAATATAATATTAATTATTTACAAAAATGTATATTTTTATAAAATGTTTTTAAAATGTAAATAAAAAATAATAACTAAAAATAAATATTTTTTTGAATTATTTTCTAGGGTTTTAAAAAGAAAAGGAAATCTATTTATTTACATATACATATTTAATAAAACAAATAAATGCCAAATAAATGTAAAAAAATGTGGAAAAATATTTTTAATGTTTTTTATGTTTGAGCAAAAAATATAAAATCAGAATCAAAAAGAAAAATGCAAAAATGACAAATATTTCACACAATGGGCCAGGGGGGTGAAAATGGAAAAAAAGGGTGCAAAAAGTAAGTTGACTCAGGCCCAGCCCAAGTCAACTTTGTCTTCAACCTCCAGCAACCTTTGAACAACAAAAACGCGCGTTTCCTTGCTTCATTCAAACTCCTGATTCCTTGATTTTTAGCCAAAACTCATAACATAAACAATGTAGAGCATCAAATCACGATTCCAAATATGTAAAAAACTTAACCTAACTCTAAGAAACCAGGGAGAATTTCTTCACCCCCAATTTCTGACCTAGTTTTTCTTCAATGTTCATGGTTAAAATTCTCACAGCATGCTTAATATAAATGAAAAGTAATCATATGTATGGCTTCAGGGCTATGAGTAGAGCATGTTTCATTCACAAACCTAAGCTTAACTCTTCCTAGATTGAGAGATAGAAGTCCATGGTTTTACCTATTTCAGCTTGACTTGAACAGAGCAATGTAGCAACCTTCAATGGAGTTTGAGCTTTGGTTGAGCTTGCCTGAAGTCCAAGGATGCTTCCCAAATGCCTAGCTTGCTTTGAAACCAACTGTATCGTGCTATGGAAGTCCACCTGCACAACTTGAAAGTAAAAATGGCAAACGTGGTTAGGGGTGTTACAGCTTGAGTTCAAGGCTTGGGATAGTTTCAGTGGATGATATGGAATGTTTTTGAACTCTTTTTGGATAAAACGCACGACAGGAATGGATTGTGGAACTAAAGTTGCAGGGTATGCCCTGTTTCTGCAGCAAGAGGGTGTTTTGATGTATGAGGAGGTTTGAGAGGTGGTTGAGTCGTACCTTAGGTCTGTTTTGGTGTATGGAAGCTGTGTACAAAGTTTGTTTTGGCTGGTGTTTACAGGAATGAAAGATGGAGAGTTTTTGCAATGTTTCTTCTACTTGAAGCAAGAAAGTGCAAGTTGTGATATAAGCCTGTACAATACTCTCAAGCATGCTGCAGCATTTTATCTTGATCAGTGGGATTTTTCTACAAAACTTTGCCTCAAAGATATGGCCTGTACCTCAAGGATTTTGGAATTTGACATAAAGTGATACTTTATCGAAATGGCAAATTAGCTTTTTTCAAATATGGATTAATTCTATGTGTAATGCCCAAATGGATGAAATAATGCATTAGCTCAATGGTTAGGCATTTAATTATTGATTATGAAGAGGTTTAGAGGCCTTCAAGCTAGCATAAACCATGCTGAGTTGAAAATGCAAGTTGTTGTGAACATGCTTTGGCCATGGACAAAAGTGAGTTTTGGCCAACTTTGCCAATTCGATTCTCTCTAACCACAAGGGTGTTTGATGAGTTCTTGGACAATTTGGAAAGCTTGGAATGTATACTACAATCCATATTTGTAATGAAAATTGAAATTCCAAGTGTAACCATGTGAAAAATGGCGAAGAAGTTGGACAAAAATCCTGCCTAGAATAGGGTAAAATTTCTCTAAGTTAAAAATGTTTTGCACCCTTGTTCCAAAAATCATAACTTGAGATACAAGCTTCCTTTGAGAAAACTTTGTGAATCAAAGTTGTAGATTTAGCAATGGACTACAACTTTCATGTTTCAAGTTTTGTTTGAATCCATTTGCATCTTGGTGAAAAAATGGGACAAAGTTAGGAAAAAATAAGGAAGTTTCATAACTTAGAAAAATTCTAAGTTATGAAATTTTCTCATTTTAAACCCTAATTTGCAATTTTGGATTTCTTGATGAACAAGTTTCATAATTTGACATGTCTTAATGAAAAATTAATCTTGGCACTTGATTTTGAACAAAAAGTTAAAGTTTGACTTTTCAGTATACAGTCAAATTTTGATCAGTTGACTGAAAAATTCATCAGTCAATCATATGCATTTGAGATCTTTTGAACTTGTTGAATGGGTAAAGACAATTCCATTGAGTCCTTGAGTCCATATATGAGCTTGGTTTGCCATTGGTTAGGTCAAACAGTCAAAAATTGCCTTTGTGCAGTCAAAACCCTAAAAATGACCATTTTGCCCTTTTGGTGATCTGATCAAATTTCTTATGGAATTGTGATCCAAACTTGACCAAATGGTTCATGTGAGCTCAATATGTTGATGTGGGTCAAAAATCATGAGGTTTGACTGTCAATTGGCCACAGTTGACTTTTCCCCCAATACAACTGATTTCTAGGTCAACTGTCCAATTGACTGGGCAAAGATGGGAATCAAGGCTTGAAACTTGGTATGGATAAACTTGTAAGTCCAACATGAAGCATGAAAGTCACTTTGGGCATTTTAGGTCAAACTATCCCTGTGCAAACTCAAACCCTAATTTGGGTCAACAGTGCAAGGAGGGGTCTTGAGCAGAGCAAACCCTAACTTGATCTTGAGATCCAAGAGCCTTGTGGTGAGAAATGTTGACGAAATGAGAGGGAAAATTTTTGGGTACAACAAATATCTTCTCGTTTTCTGAGGGAGAAGATCGTATATGAAATCTGCTATGGAAAACCATATTTTAAAGGGTGAAAAATAAATGCACTTTCCTGCATAGGTTCCCAGAATATCTGATGAAGACCAAAGTTAAATTCAAGAACAAGCTAGAGAGAAATAGTCAATTAAGACTGATTCGTTGAGGAAATAACTCACCGGAAGATGTTCCATCCAGTTAAGTGAACTGGGAAGGAATACTAAAATAAAATTCTTCCACGAGGAACAAACTCAGTGGGAAATCAAAAAAGGGGGTACACTCTGCCTAAAAAGACATTCTAATGGAGAGAAATATCAGAAAGGACGTACACTATTCGAGAGGATAATCAATACCATAGAGAGTTGATCAAAAACATCGAGGAATGCAGCTGAGCAAGAATATAAGTTTGGATATGCATGATATAGGCATGAATGAGTATTTATGTATGTTATGATGTGTACGCTGACAAGAGAAATACATAGATTATGCCGAGGATGACCAAACAAAAACATGGTATAAATAAGCATTTTACTAAATCACGCTGCAATGAAAATCCTGTTGGAGAGTAAAAACAACCAACAAAAGGATGAAAGTCCTACTATAAGGTTTAGCTCTTTAGGGAACCAAAGATATTACTTGGGAAAAATTCAGAGCACAACTTTCTAAAAACAACAATCCAGTGGGGATACAAATTTGTTGCAAAAATTCCTTTAAAAGGGAATTGGATGAGTATACTGAGATTAACACCAAACATCTTCCATACACAGCTGGGGAAAATCTCATGCCAAGTCTGTTGGAGATCACTACTTACGCAAGTTCCGCTGAGGAAAACCAACATGCAAACTATGCTAGGGACAACCAACATGCAACCTCTGTTGGTGAAAATATCATCCTTGTTGAGGATTTCTCAATCACACTTCGTGGGGAAACATGCGCCACAAACCTACCATAATCAACATGGTACAAAAGGAAATTTAAATATCTTCTCAATAAACTGCCAGGGGAAACCTAAGAGAATCTGTAAGTCCTATAAGATCAATCTGCCATAGAGGAAAATGCAAATGTCCACAAGATCAAAAATCAAATCTGTAAGAGAAAGCTAGGTTCCACATTTCGAGATTCAACCATTATCGGAACAATTGATTTTATCCTTTAGTAGAGCCACAAATCAAAGTATAAAATGTTTTTGTAATTTCAAAAAGCATTTTTTTGTTATTTAAACCTTTTTTTTGTTTCAAAATTATTATCAATAATTAATTAAATTTTGCAAGTAGAATAAAATAAGATTTGCAAAGAATTGGATAAGAGGCTCAAAATTTATTAATAAAATGGTAGTTCGCAAATGGCATGACTCCATGGATCTTTACAAAGTTTAGAAAATGATAAATACATGGAAATGGCCATATTGAAATACAATGACCACTACCTTCCTAACAACTTTGAACTCCAAGGCTTAGGCTTCATTCGAGAAGTGATGAGAGTTCCTGATGATAAGTTATTGCTTCAGGCGATCAAGTCTTGTCTGATGCAGTTACTTGCCATGAATCTCCAACTTTTGCCTAGATTGCCCTTGCGGGTTTCCAATCTATTGGGATAATTTATTCTGTTTATGTTTCTAATTTTTACCTGGACCACACATTTGGGTTTTCAGCCCACCAAGACGTTTGTTTTTGCCTAAGTCCCCCTTTCGAGTTTTCAACTTAGCGATTTGTTCTTTTATTTTTAAGGCTAAGTATTTCTTGACTGCACCAACATTCACCGAACATGGGAGCTCCTCACATCCATAGTTGTAAGTGTTAGTTCCATGGTTTTGGTGTTGGCATAATTTTTCTAAAACATGGTTCTAATTATGTTGATCAAGATGGTACATCATTCTTTTCAACTGTTATAGCATTTTTGGTGTTATGAGTTTTTCATCCAGAAGTCGAAGCAGATGTCATGACATCTTGGTCTGGTACAACAGGGGTTGCTGTTTTAAATCTTGACATATTTGATTTGATTATGTGATATTTCTTTTGGATTATCCCAGTTTATTTCGTAGGTTAAGAAGATTTAATCTGGAACAAGTTTTATGTCTTTGGTTGTGCATTGGTTACTAAATTGGGCCTTGAGACAATTTAAGAAACTTTGTATTGGTTGTTCCAATATTTAAGGAGATTTGCTACACAATTGGTGTATCACTCGGCTTATGGATCAAGAAACATCTGGACTCAGAATATTGAAGCCTATGGACTACAGAGTTTTATTTAAAGGGTAATCCTAACCTAATGTAATTTAATTTTTCAACTATTATAAAATTAGGGGAAACGTACTTAGGTTTTGAGAGTCTCTTGTGTAGTTTGTAAGTCACCCATGTATTTTAGTGATGAGTAACTTCAGGATCAAAATCAATGATATGTTCATTGATAAAGGTATTGATGTTCAACCAGATGTTGGAACATCATCATATCATTTTATTACTCCAGTATGTGTAAGATTCTAAAGAGCTGGGAGACATTGAATAAGGAAGCTCTCAAGAAAGCATTGTAAGAGGGAGTTCATTATTTGGAGTTTATTTTGGTCTGTGATCATCAGATGTTTCAGAGATGGAATATTTAATGATTGTAAGTCTTGGGGTAAGAATCTATTTTCCAAGTTAAAATAAGTTTGTATTATTGAAGGATATTCTGGTGTTAAGAATCAATCTATTTTCTGAGATTATAATTAATTGTGTCCTGATATATTCTGAAGATTAGGTACATTGTTGAAGAAAGGTGTGCTTTCATTTGGGTTAGTTACTAAAAAAGTACAATATCAACCTGAATGTCATGAAATTGTACTATTGAGGATTTTTTAGTGAAAATTGTTTGGACGGTTCTATCTACTATCCTTGTGAAGCGTGCAGCCTCAGAAAAAGCATTTTCAATGGCATGAAGAATGTCATTTCAAATGTTGTAACATTGTCAATAGTCAAAGTTTTAAAAGAAATAAAGTTGAACAAGAACGTGTCTCTCTCCTATTATGAAAGGTGCACTGTTACTCAAGAAGATTCTATCTCCTTCCAACAACGGTTTCATTGACTACATCATCGTTACAAACAAGGTTTTTTTTACAATCAAAGTAACTCTCCTTGGCTTTAAATTTTGTCTACCTCAACATTCTCTTTTGCTGCGTTTCAATAATGAGCAGATATTCTAGAGATGGTGGTACTAAGAAGGTTCATCTACTGGAATCCAACAAGGATAAAATAATCCAAAGAGGGATGGGTTCAACATTGCAACAAATGTTGGAACATCAACTGGAGCATCCTAGACATGGAAAACATATGTGATAGAGACAAAATCCTCGAAGAAGAATCAGGTTCATATACATTATTCAGATTCAGATGCTGATGAAGACTGCTTGAATATCCTTGGCTTAGGAGGGAGAATTAGATAGCTGGTAACTGTTATCTTGTATATATACACTTGTGTGTTTGTTTTTTTGGGAGAAACTTAGACTTACTCTTATTTTCTTTGGGATTTTTTTCTTTTATTTTGTTTCAATTGAGTCTGTTTTTTGAAGAGTCTTCTTGATTCTTCTCTTTTATCTCTTCTATTTTTTTCATTAAGTCAGTCCTGCATTAATGGAGTTCTTTTACCTTGAGGCTATTTGATGCATTTTGTCCTACATTAAGTTATTGAGTCTTATTTGTTTTGTCTTGGATCAATTCTTGCATGTTTTGATTCTTTTTTGTTAAGGTTCTTTTCATTCTTTATTTTGTCAATTTTTGGCTAAAAATAGGGAGAAGAGGTGTATTGAGTCTAGTCAAGTGTTGTTTGCTTTATGCAACATTTTAGGGGAAGCATAATTGTCTATCATGTTAGTCTTGAGTCTGAGTCTGTTCTTGCAGTTGTTTTGTAAGGATGTTTCATAGGATGTTCTAACATCCTGTATAAGTTTGTGTGTTCTTTGTTCTGAGTCTTTCTGTTGTGTCTTGTGGTATGAGTTATGACAATGGTTGTGTCTTGTGCTCTGATTTATCCAGAGTTGAGGTCAGGTCCTGTCAGTCTTCACCTAGGAAGTTCATGGTTGTAAATTGGGACTGTGTTTGAGGGGGAGTAACATTTATCTTCTTCCTCATCTACAAAGTTTATATGTTTAGCATGTAGCTTAAGTTGTGCAACTGTTGCATCTTTAACACATATTTTTTGCAGTTTGCTTTGTGGTGTTATTCCTGTGTGGTCTTATTCCTCTCTCCAAGTGTAATTGGGACTTTTAGTCGTTTTAGCCAAAATTTGCCAAAGGAAGAGATTTTTAGTTCCATGGTTTTGGTATTGGAATAGCTTTTCTAAAACACGGTCCTAATGATGTTGATCAAGATGGTACAACATTCTTGTTAATCTCATAGAAACTTTGTTGTTATGAGTTTTTTAGCCAGATGTTGAAGTAGATGTCATGACATCTTGGTCTAGTACAACAGGGACTTTTGTTTTAAATCTTAGAAGATTTAATTTGATTCTGTGATATTTCTTTTGGATATATCTCATTTTATTTCGTAGGTCATGAAGATTTAATCTGAACCACGTTTTATATCTCTAGTTGTGTATTAGGTACTAAATTGGGCCTTGAGACAATTTAGGAAACTTTGTATTGGTTGTTCCAAGATTTAAGGAGATTTGCTACACAATTCGTGCATCACTCAGCTTATGGATCAAGAAACTTTTGGACTCAGAATATCGAAGCCCATGGACTGCAGAGTTGTATTTAAAGGGGAATCCTAACCTAATGTAATTTAAGTTTTTAACAATTGTAAAATTAGAGGAAACATAAGTCTTAGGTTTTGAGAGTCTCTTGTGTAGTTTGTAAGTCACCCATATATCTTTGGATACTATATGGTCAACTGATTGTTACTTGACTATTAGTCAAGTTATTAATCTCAGTCGAAGCTTTTAAGCATGAGTTTGAGTTTTTGTATTTGAAGTGTGATCTTTTAAATTAGGTTCTAATTGTTACAGTCACTGGGATTGGGACTATTAGATATCACTGAGGTGATTTAGGAAGTGAGATGGAAATTTCTCATATTTAGGAGGTTCCTAGGTAGAAGTTGCATTGGGTAGTGATTAGGCGTGAAGTTGTAAACGGGGGAGTTTGTCTTTGATATAATTTTGCTGATAGTGGACTTCTTTCCTGGCTTGGTAGCCCCCAGAGTAGGTGAGTTTGCACTGAACTAGGTTAACAACTCATTGTGTTATTTATCATTCTGCAGATTTTTTTTATGTATCACTTACAGCTTAATTGATCTGGTCTACTACCAGATATTGTAACATCTATCTCGACATTCTATGTTGTTAAGACAATTTTGTTTATATGTGTTTCATGTACCAGAATTTCAGTAAGAATCATAGCACTGCCAGAGAAGGCTTTCTTGGTAACACATGGGCCTTCATAATTATTAGTCTACTTGCCCCTAGAATCAGTGTGGAAAGAAAAGATCTTCTTGAGCACGAGGTCACCTTTTCTAAATTCACGAGGTCTGGCCTTATTATCAAATTCTTGCTTCATTCTCTTTTGGTTTAACTAGCTATGACACAATGTCGTCATTCTATTTTCTTCTATCAAATTCAATTGGTCAAACCTTCTCTGACACCATTCGGCTTCATACAACTTGGTAACCATTAATACTCCAATGATGGAATCTCAACTTCGACGGGGAGCACTACTTTTATGACATAAGCAAGAGAGAGAATGGTTGCCCCTATTGAAGTGCGGATGGATGTACGATACCCATGCAAAGCAAAAGGGAGCATCTCTTGCCAGTCCTTATATGTAAAAACCATGTTATTGATGATCTTCTTAATATTCTTATTATCAACTTTAACAACCCCATTCATCTTAGGCATGTAGGGAAAAGAGTTGTGATGTTCAATCTTAAATCTATCACAAAGCTCTTTCATCATTTTGTTATTCAAATTTGAGCCATTGTCAGTGATGATCTTGCTTGGTATGCTATATCGACATATAAGATGATTCATGATAAATCAGACCACAACCTGCTTGGTCACGTTAGCATAAGATGCCACTTCCACCCAATTGGCAAAACCATTTATTTTCTCATCCCCACAAACTTTTTGTAAACAACTCTATTTTTAGCCAAATACACAGATTTCAAAGAGGTTCGTGTAGAGTACCGTAGATGTTTGGGGTGCTAACACCTTCCCTTTTGATAACCAACCCCTTACCTAGATCTTAATTTATTAGTTTTTCTTTAAAAACATATTTGGATTTTATTCGCTATTTTCCCATTCCTTTGGAAATAATAAAGTGTGGTGGAGACTTTCACTTTGTTAGTTAAGGTAATCAATAGCTTAATCTCAAATTTTCACTACTACGTATAATACTGCCTATAATGCACTCAAGGTTGTTACTTTTCTAAGGAAAAATCTAGTTGTTGATCTTGTAGCCTCTTTTTACATCACTTTCACACACACACACACACACACACACACACACACACACACACACACACACACACACACACACACACACACACACACACACACACACACACACACACACACATAGACATACACACAGAGATCAAAGGAAACTTTTCACAATAATGAGATCAAATTTTCACTCACAAATGTTTCTTATTAGACAATGTTGTTTCCATTCCTTCATGAAAGTACTTATCAAAGAAGTTGCAACTCTTGGCTCGAAGCTTTTGCCTTGCTTCATCAATCTCACCTAACCAGGTATCCTTCTCCACTCAAGCTTTAACCTTTAGCATTTTATGTTCTTTGGTCAAATTGGGTGATAGCCCTATTCACATACTTAGTGATTTTGAGTAGGATGTTTCTTTCGTTGAGGGGATGAGGGTATCTTTTGATTCACTTTGGGGTGGAAATAGATTGGGATGAGCTAGGATTTTCCAAGTGTGAGTCTGACCTGCAAAATTTTTTAAAGCCTAAGTCTTGCTTGTGGCCTATCATAGGCTTATTTTTAGGGTTGGGCCTGGCCTTTTTTGAATTGGTTGGCCTATTAGCCTACATAAAAGCCTATTTTATTTGAACATTTGTAAATAAAAAATTTAACTAAAGTTTAAGTAGACCAAAAAATTCATAGATCAATGAGTCTAAATTCTTATTTGCATTGACTTATTCAAGTTTACCTATTAACATATGTTTTGTGATATATTTGTTTGAGAGAACTTATGAAAATAACTTATGTCATTTTTATAAAGTTTTTTCAGCTTATTTTTATAAGATTTTCAAGATAACTAAGCTTTATTTTTTCACTTTAATTTAAAATACAAATACAATATAATAATAGTATTAATTAAGTTATTTGTATTTATTTAAATAGGCCGGCCTTATAGGCTTAAAAGGATTTTTTATGGCCTGTGGCCTAGACTTTTTTAACTAAATAGACTTATAGAAAATCTTAAGCCTTTTCTATTTAAAAATAAAGCCTGGCCTGGCCTGAGCCTGTGTAGGTTAGGTCATAAGCCTTTGTTATTAGCTTGGCCTATTTCCACCCGTAATTCACATTCCCCTCACCTTGCTCATAACCGTATAGGCCATGAAGTTATGTCATTGATCGGTGATTCAGATTCGAAAAAGGTATATGGGAACTCCTTCGAGGTAGAGCCTTATTCCTTAGATTATTTTAATGCCTTCTTGTTAGATGATGATGATGTTGAGGAGGGTCATATTGATGTTCATATGCCCTATTCCTTTTTGTCTGGTATATAAATAATAGCAGCTAAGGTGATGCTAGAGAGTTTATCTTTATTTACCAGAGAACCCACAACTATGAACTCAATGGTGCTAAAATTAAGACCCACATGGAGTAGCGATGTAGATCAAATGTAGTTTCTTGGATCAAGCCCGAAAAGAATTTTAAAGCTGACGAGTTGTCTAAGAGGGGTCTGACGTTGGTGGAGAAAACTGACGTGAGCAAGTACAGTTGAGTGGTTTCCGAAGTTATGGTAACCCCGTCTATTTTTAATATTTAAAAGACTATAGATGTTATTGACATCACAATCAACGACCCTCTAGATTGGTCAGTTCTTCATGTCGGTTCAAGAAAAAAAAGATATCAATCTCTTTTGACGAGTGCTTAGTCCCATTTTATGAGTGTTTATTTATTAGTATAGGACTACAACAACCTCTTTCCGACTTTGAGGTGATTGTCCTTAAACACTTGAAGGTTTCTCCCTCCCAAATTCATTTTGGGGTTTGGGCTTACATGAAGGTTTTCCAGCTTTGGGCTTAGCACAAGCATTGGAAACCTTCCATCTGGTTGCTTTTAACTTGTTCTACATCATGCACATCTCCCAAAATGATATCCATAATCAAGGGCTTATTACCATTTACCCAGATGATCCTTGCTTCAACCCTTTCACCAACGACTAGGGAAATTTTCAGAGGCGTTTTATCCTAGAGAAGCCTCTCACTCCGGAGGCCCATCGTTCCTTCTGTTATGCTCAAGATGAGTCTTATCGCTTTTATATAAGTAGATTCTTAAAGTACTATTCTTAGCCCAACTTTATCTTTACCGTCAATTCCTTTTGCCTCAAATTAGGTCCCTTTTCCCCCAAAGAGGTTACAATGAAGAAGGAATCATGTTCCTTGTTTCTAGAACTTGGTTACGATGAGGTGTTTCACCCTGGTGAAGTGGATTCTTCCCAATAGAGGAAGAAGCGAATCAATACTAACTTTATTGTGAGTCTAGCCAGTCGCGTTGAGAGGAAAGAGATCTTTGACGAGAACAAAGTTATATAGTTTTTTTTACATGTATGATTATATCTTCCAAATAATATGGATAAATTTCAAATTCCCTACAATTTTGAAGGTCCATCATTCACATTTTTATGGATATTTGGTTGAGTATCCTCTCTATGATGACAAAATGTCTCTTCTCTTAAAATTAACCAACAAACAATTTTGTTCTTTTTTAGAAGAACTATGTGGTTCTGATTTCATCATTGCACATTGGTGGTACGTAGGCACATGGATCATTGAAGTCTTTTCGAATCAAAATTGTAAAAACCATTTCTTTTCTCATCCCTACAAACTTTTTACAAATAATTCTATTTTTAGCCAAATACCCAAATTTTCAAAGAGGTTCATAAGGAGTACCATAGATTTTAATGGTGCTAACACCTTCCCTTATCATAATCAACACCCTTACTTAGATCTTAGTTTCATTAATTTTTCTTTAAAAACTTCTTGGGTTTCATTCACTCTTTTCTCATTCCCTTGTAAACAATAAAGTGTAATGACGACTTTCACTTTGTGAGTTAAGTGAATCAATAGCTTAATTTCAACTTTTCACCGCTACAGAAAATTTGGAGACTTCACTGGGGAGAAATCTCTAAGTGGGTTGAGCCTATATTTGTTTATTTGTGTATGTGCTATTATTTGTTGTTTGTTTGTTTGTTAGAATTTTTCTGGTTTTCAGGGTGCTTGGTGATATCTTGGAAGTCCCATACCCGGACATGGGAAACCATAAGTTTAGGATGGGTGGTATAGTCGTGTTGGCTTTGAAGGAGTAGTCCTGAATAAGCTGACTTGAGATCCCCCGCTCAGTAGAGGCCCCTTTGACTGTAGTATTTGTTTACCGAGTAATCAAGAAGACATTATTACCTTCGACCTGGGAGCCTGCGAAGCTGAGGACCTTAGAACCCTTAACCCATCTTGGCCTTTTAGGATATAATGCGGTGACTATGAAGGCGTAGTCCTGAAATAGTTGATACATGATACTGCACTCAGACGAGTTTCTCTTGAGAATATTATCGACTAACGAGTAATCGGAACATTGGTAATATCCAAAAGAGGATCGAAGACTCTGGGAACTTTTTTAGAATCTTGTTCTACAAGAGGTTAAACCCTTAGTGCACGCCTTGTGGGTAGTACCTGTGACTTCATGCTCGCGACGTCGAACCTATGAACCCCCTTTTTTTGTGATCTTGTGTGTGATTATTACATTAACATTCATTCATGCATTCATGAATATTCTTTGCCCAAGTTTTCAAGGAACTTAATATTCTGTTTGCAAATATCACATGTATCTTTGACCATGGATTTTGGAAGGAGAAAGACTCAAAAGTACAATTTTAAGATTCCTAAGGTAGAAAAATTGAGAAAGTTGGGATCTTTGGTTGCTAATCTTGAGGTTTTTAAATGGTATATATGGAAGAATTTTGTCTCTTTTAGGTACCAACATGAAAGAAGGAATACTCACTACTTTGGTCCAGTTTCATGATCTATTGTATCGGTGTTTCACTTTTTTGGATTATCAGCTCGTGCCTACTTTAGAGGATTATTCTTATCTTCTTGATTTACCTATTTCTGATAAGGTTCTATTCTCCGGTTTGGAAGAAGATCCTAAGTCTCAAGTTATTGCATAAGCCATTTACCAGAAGAAGTATGAGATTGAGTCTCATATGATCTCCAAGGGAGGTATTCTTGGGTTACCAGCTAAGTTCTTGATGGAGAAAGCTCATTCCTTTTCTAATATGAAGAATATGGACACTTTTGAGGCTATTCTCACTCTACTCATCTATAGATTGTTCTTTTTCCCTAATATCGACAATTTTTTTGATACTAATGCCATTAGGATAGTCTTGATTGGGAACCCAATTCCCACATTTCTTGGAGATGCTTATTACTGCATTCACCTCAGGTATTCTTATAAAAAGGGGATGATTATTTGTTGTGTGCCTTTGTTATAGAAGTGGTTTATTTTTCACTTGCCCCGGTCTGTTGCTTTTTGGGATCTCAAGGATGGATTAAGAAGGTCTTAGAAGATCACGTATCTTACTCATTAGGATATTATCTGGTATAATCAAGTTTATGGTGGAGTGATGATCATTGATAGTTGAGAAAGTTTCCCCAATGTACCCCTTCTTGGTACAAAAGGTGGCATCAGCTACAACCCGATTTTAGTACGTCGTCAACTTGGATATCAAATGAGAGACAAACCAAACAACATTATATTGAGTAGTTTCTTTTTTAAGGAGGGGGGAGATAACAAAGCAATCAAAGAGAGTATTAGTCAATCTTGGAATCACATCCATAAAAAAGGAAGAAAAGAATTGGGAAAGAGAGGTTGCGTCTCTTTGGAACCTTATCTTTAATGGGTACAAGCTAGGAAAATTCAGTTGAAGATGCCTTATTGTAGCGGTAGAAATGTTGAGACTAAGCCATTGGATTGACTTAACTCATACATATCAAATCAAAAATCTCCACCGCGCTTTATTGTTTCCAGAGGAATTGGAAAAGAGCCAAGAACCCAAAAAAAAGGGGAGAGAATCTAAGTACGGGGGTTGTTTATGCAAAGGGAAGCTATTAGCACCCTAAATATCTAAGGTACACCGCAAGAACCTCTTTAAAAATTTGTATATTTTTGTTATAAGTGTTGTATATAAAAATAGATGGTGGAGGTGAGAAGAGAAATATTTTTTATAATTTTTTCACCCGCCGCAGTTGTGAACCTTTAGTGCCTACGTACCACATTTCGTGCAATAGGAGATCAGGGTACTCGTGTTTTACCTTTAAAAATTTTAAAACACATGTGTGTTGGTCAATTTTAAGAGAAGAAACATCATCGTCATATCCGAGTGGAAGAACATACTTACTATCCATGATTAGGAGAAAGGGGAATTCACATCATCTCAAAGTGGAGGATATAACTTAGATTTTAAAATCAACAAAGCCTCGCTCAACACCCAAGTGGAAAATCACTACATATTGTAGAAGTATAGTAGCTCGCATCACTACAAGGATTGACATGAGTCTAATATTTTGAGAAATTTTTTAAATAAAAAGCCAAAGTGGCAAAATGATTTGAATGAGGTTTATTGACTTTTAGTCTTCAAATGTCAAAGTATGATTAAGAATTTTTTTTTGAAAATGCATGGACATAAGTCTAAGTTTATTGTGAAAGCAATTCAAGTTAGAAAACCAGAAGATCTTTGAAAAGGAGGGAAACGATTTTTGAAATTAAAGAAGATGGGAAGAGATGAATGGACTATCCTAAAGCATAAGGTAAAAGCTAGGGAAAAGAACCGTCTAACCAACAAGGAGCTAACACTTTACATACGTAGTCAATATAGAATTCCCATCCTTTGGATTTAAACCAAGCAAGAAAAGATATTAAACCTATTAAAAATTTGTTAGATTAACGACTGTATATAGATAAATTCCCAATCACAAACAAAACATATAATCAGAATAACCTACACACAAAGAAAAAAACCCAATGTCTTGGGGTAAACCGTCAAAAACTCCAAAAAAATAACAAACAAAGTCACAAGATCCCAAAGGTATCAAGGCTTCTAATCCTAAGTCCAAGAGGTCCATAACTCCATTATTCCAAGGATAGTAACCAAATAGTCCAAGTAACCTTAAAGTTTTTTTTATTCTTCAAGTTGGTTATTAAGTATCTTCAAAAAGAAAATGAAAAGCTCAAGTGAGCAAAAATCAAAATGATATAAAGATAAATGCTCAAGTGAGCAAAGATAAAAAATGACATGAATTGTAAATGCCAAAATAAATGGTACATAAAAGTAAAGGCATAAAGTAAAAGCATAAAAGAAAAGTCAATTGTTAGTGAGTTAGGAATTAGAGGTTAGTTGAATGACCATCTTGAAACTCGCATTTGAAAACTCATTAGAAGATTGATAAAATTAAAGTTTCTCAACTACAAGTTTCATTTGCTTTTTGTCATGTATATCATTCATTTTTAAATTCTAGAGACAACAACATATGATCAATGATGTTTAAGTGATTCAGCTAGACCAAATTTTATGAAAATTCATTAGAGGATTGATAAGAGCAAAGCCTCTTAACAGTGAATCTCAAGGTTATTGGATCAAAGATTTCAAATTAAATATACTTGGGCTTACAAACATGGTTTTGGGCCACAAATGACCATTTCTCAAATTGAGACCAAATTTAGCACTATGTTAGGATATCGTAAGTGGAATTATGTAGAAGTCTCACTTATTTTGAGGTTGGTCAATAGCAATCTATGTACCATATATTTAGAAAAATGATATGTAGATTATTCTCCAACAACATGTAGCACAAGCAAGAAGGGGATAAGATGAAGAAGGAAAAAACTATTTGAACCAAGAAATTTAATCAAACTATCATTAAAACTATCCATCCATTTTGGTAGAGTTAAACTCAACACCCAAGATCCAATGATGTTAATGAAACTCATGATAAAAAATCACATAAATCAAGGTCAGCCAGAATATATACAAAAATAAAATTGCATTTAATAAGCAAAATAGTATGAGAAAAAAGATTTTTAAAGTGAAAATAAAAAACCATATTCAAAGTATAAAATAAAAATTAAAAGAATCCATAGAAAAATCAGAGATGATCTTAAGTATTTTTACAAAAAATTTGGTATTTTTTTTAAAACAGAAAAGTGTTTTTAAATTATTTAAAATCACTCAAATAAGTGAAAAATGATTAAAAAAAGTAAAAATCAGAATAAAATTCTAAAAAAATTCCAGGAAGTCAAGGATAAAGTAAATGATTTTTATGAATTTTTCAGAATTTCAAAATATCAAAAAGTATTTTTAGAACAATTAAAAAATAAGTTAAGCAAAAGAAAAATCATAAAAAATATTAAAATCTTAAAATAAAATCATGAAAAATAAAAATCAGAAAGATAATATTTGGAAATATTTTTGTGAATTTTTAAATAATTTTTGGGTTATAAATGAATTTTCTATGATTTTTTGAAGTTTAAAACAATTAAATATAAAAATTTGAAAACAAAAATATAGTCGAAAAAAATATGGACCATTGGATGAGAGTCAAAACGCATTAGTAAACAGATCCAAAGGATCTGGAGCGCTGTGCATATCATGGTCTATTTTGAAAATCACACCAAATCATTTTTTATTAATTAAAAGCAACTTAAAACCTGACACGTTGGATGAAGTCTGACTAATGAAAGTAATCAGATCCAAGGGTTCTTAGCGCGTATGGTAAGGCAAGAAAACCAGATACGATTCAAAAAAATTACATGTCATACTATCATTGGTTGAAGCATGATACGTAGGTCGTCTTCAACCTCCAGACGCCCTAGATTGGAGTTCTAAAAACTGTAAAATTAGCTAACCAGAATGCCACCATTAGATTCGTCTCTTCAAGACGATTCTAATGGTACCCTCGTGCCAAATTTATATAAGCTGAGCGAGGCTGAATTTTAAAAAACCAGAAAAAATAGCGAGCATGGAAATACCAGGTATCTCTCTCAATTCTCAATGAAAATGAAAACTGTAAGAAGTATGAGAATCAGATGGATGAGTAGAGTAGAATAAAGATTTATTTGATTCTATTTGGTTGAGAATTCTACTTGAACGAAGTTCACCAAAATAGCTCTGAAACTTGACTTTTGTAGCCTAATTTAGGTCATGATTTTTGAAGGTAAGATAATGGTTAGCTTCAGAGAAGTTCAATGAAGCTAACTTAATGGAGCTTTTAGTGTTTTGAGGTGAGAATGAAAGAAATCAGAATTTCAAATTCAGAGTTTGTGTGGGATCTGAATAGGGTGATTTTGGCTATTAAAGCTTGAGAAAATGAGAGGAGTGAGGTCCTCTATTTATAGTGAAGTGAATGGTGCAATGAAATGAGAGGAAAATTGAAGTATGGAGGGAAATTGGATGGAGCCTGAAAGTGGAAAACATGTGACTCCATGTGCATCAAAAAGCAGCTAATTCCTGCATTTTGATCCTTAATTCAACTTTGGTAACTTTGTTAAACATGCTTAAATAAAAAACGCGTGCTAATTATGTGTTTAGAAGCTGGATTATGGATTTCAAAATCTGACTTAGAGTAAAAATGCAGTTTCAAGTAGCTGACTTTGAACTAATTGTGTGCACGATTTAGGAAGCCTTAGGACTTGATTCTTGATGCATAGGAAAGATCATGTAACATTATTTATAATTTTCCAAGAAATAATTATTTTGGATGCTTGAGCTAGAAGTTATGCTTGGTCAAAATCAGGAAAAAAGCGCTGACTTTTATACTTAGAAAAATTCTAAGTTTTTTCTTCAAAAATGACCTATAATGTTTTGATTCCAAACAAGGTATTCCTTAAAAATTGAGCTTTAATCATTGGTGCTAGCTTGAATTGGACTCCCTAAATAGTATTGTGAAACTTATATCACTAGAAAATTCCAAATATTGAACAAGTTATGATCTTTTGAAATTGATGAAAATCCATGAGGTGGCCTATAATCTTTTGAACTCAACAATCATCTTGCAATCATTTACAAGCTTATAACAAAAAAGAGAGTTAAAATTAACATCCTTAAGATCACTTTGAAAAAAGAATGAGCTCAAGATGATAAAAAATTACCAATTTATGATCCTTTGAATTCACATAAAATAATTTGATGGCCTATCTAGAGGACTTGTAATCTTTCTCAACCATTAGTTACCTTCCATATAAAATTTGCTTGAAACTCTTGAAGTGATTTTTTAATAACCCTTTAAAGAGAAACATATAATTGGAATCACTAAAAAATCTCAAAATAGGAACAAGATATAGTCCTTAGAAGTCCAAAACCCTAGCTCCTAAAACATCAAAATGACTTGGAACCCCTTTCAACTTTTGACAATCTTTCTTGCACAATTTCCTTTAATATGTTAATAGAAGTTATTATGGATGATAGTAAGAACACATAGCAACAATAATCACTTCCAAATGTTAAAAATTGAGAAAATTATGCACTTGTAATCAAGGAATCAAGAACTTGTCAAATTAGGTCAAACTTCTTGAATCAATCATGCATCTTTTGACTTTCCTTAGTGTTGTACCCGAAAATTTGCCCTCTCCTTTTTCAAGACATTACTCACAAATTATCTCTACTTCTCAAGGATTCTCAAGGAATTGATCAGACAAAATCATCTCCGAAACGCTGGGACTCCAAATTAGGGTTTTGACTAAGAGTGACAAATCTTTGATTTTTGACCTAGTACATGAATTATTGGTTTGAAATATGATCTCAAGGATTTAAGTGCATCATTTTGACCTAGTCACATATTTAAATTCACCTCCCGAGATCAGTGGATTGATAGATGAAATTTGGTCAACTGATGAAAAAGTCAACTATACACTAAAAAGTCAAACTTTGACTTTTTGGTCAAATTTGAGTTCCGAAATTCACATGTCATCAAGGCATTCAAAACATGAAATTTGATCATCAAAAATCAAGAAGGTCAAAAATCAAACTTGGCAAGACTTGGAAAAAATTTCTAAGTATTTTCCATACATGATTAATTTCATTACCTCAGGACATCTTGTTTCACTACAATTCAAATAATTCAAGATGTTACAAATAATTCAAGTTATTACAAGGCTGCATTTTTTTAAGTTAGAAATTCTTAAGTTACAAATCCTAAAGCCTTCTCTTGTTTTAACTTTTCCCTTTGACTAAAATCCACAAAAACAACCATGTTATGTTGTCACAGTCTGCTCCAAAACCTGCAATGATGCCTTGAGAATCTGCATCATATCAGTCCCGTGGTTGCACCAAGTTAGCATATAAAGAGATGCACCCAAAAAGGATATGAAACATCATACCCAAAATGTTCAAAAATTCATTTGTTTCCCTCCCAAACTTCACCCAACTTCATCTATAAATAAACTGTTTTTCACAACACACAAGGGTGGCTTTTATTGAGAGAGAAAAGAGAAAAAAACAGAAGTCTTTGTAACCCTTATCATTCAAAAAAATATGCTCTATTTTCATTCACTAAACAGAAAATCCTCAACTCACTATTTCACCTTGCAAACACTCTCATAAACCAGCTAAACATTTCATATCACATAGAGATTATTCAAGAATAAGAACAATTTTTGTAGTGCCCTTATCTTCACATTTTAAACAAAAGACAGTATTGTACACCTTGACAGTTTGGAGTTTGGTTTAACAACTTTCAATACAGAAGGAGGTTCAACAACTTTTTGGAGGTTCATTGAAGTCCACACAGCATCTTGAAAAGTGTTCAGACTCAAAACATAAAGTGCAGTTTCAAGGTAAGTCTTCTTGACTTTGCATTTTCCATACATCATCTTTGGTTCATTTGTGAAGATAGAATGTAGTAATCACTGCCCTTTGAAGTTAACAATTTACTTGTTATTCATTTTTATCAATTATATGTTGAAAACTGATTGATACATGCAAAAGAATGATGATAGAGGCAAAAAACTGCAGCATGAGTCGACACATACCCACATGGGTCGACTCATTCTAGTGAAAAAATAGGGTATGAGTCGACACATGGCCTTATGCATCGACTCATACTGTTATCCAGGCCCCAAAACAGAAGGATGAAAGGTGTATGAGTCTACACAAAATGTGTATGTGTCGACACAAACAGGTGAATGAGTCGACACATCCTATTATGCATCGACTCATACTGAGTTGATTTTGTTTTACAGGAGTAAGAAGAGTTATGTGTCGATGCATAACAACATTGTGTCAACACATAATAGTTCAAAATGCAATTTTTCTTTCTTTATACACTGTCTTTACATTTTTCAGATTTTCTTCATTATTGTCCAACTATTAGATATGGTTGTAATAATTAGACATCTACTTTATCCCCATTTGTAAATTATACCCCCACTCTCCTAATGATGTAATAGCGTAGGATTTAAATTTCTGCAAATTTATCGCTTTTCATATAATTGTTAGTAATTAGGGTGTGTATGGCAAGATAAAATCAACCGTTAGAAAACCCAATCTCAAAGACAATGCATGCAATCAAACACACTATTCAAACGTGCACCTCTAGGGTAACCTCACTTGTTGCCTCAGAAAATAGTCATGTCCCTCAAATATGAGCGTTTTAGCAAAGATCCTCGATAAAAAAGATTTTAGTCACTCGATGTTGCCTTTGGTAAACGATCTAGTCCCTTACGAAAATTGCTAAAACGTCTCATAAGTTGCCTTCTATGACTATACGATTGACCCATGCCCGTCCCTTCACATCTAATGATAGGGCTTCTTATCAATCAATGGTAAGATAGAAATATCTAAAGAAGGAGGAAAAGAACTAAGAATTTTTGAGTAGGTAGGACATTCGTAGTTGCTTGCTCATAAACTAAAACCATTTCCACACTTACACTTTCAAAACATCTTCAAAAGCAAACATCTATTTGAACTATTTTCAAAACCAACACTTTGTATACATTATTATTGAGCCGAGAATCATTACAAAGTTTTCCGAAACAAAGACGTTTTCAAAATATTTTCAAACTTGCACCAATCACAAACACATTTTTCAAACAAAGCAACTTTCAAATGATCTAGCAAGAAACTAAAAGCCCGTAGATAACTACGGATGAAAAGGGTGCTAACACCTTACCTTTTCATAACCTACCCCCCCCCCCCCCCCCCCCCCCCCCCCCCCCCGAACTTAAGAAATATCTCAAAAGGTCTTTCCTATTCTTTTCACTCTTTCCTTTATTGGATAAAAGAAAAGTCGGTGGCCACTCTTGCTATCCGCAACATTTGTGATAAAACGCAAAACACCTAAGTCAGTTCAACCACCGTATTATAGAATTGGAGACTCTGCTGGGGATAATGTTTAAAAGTGGGGTTACCTTAGAGCTATATCACCTTTAAATGCTGTCATTGTTTGACTTGCTTGATTTACATTATGGATCCTTGTTTGGGTTTGTATTGATCCTCTAACCGAATTGGGGAACATTATTAGGTAAGTAGAAATATATCGTGGAGACTGTGCGGGGTATACCGACATGGTTGAAGCAATGGCTACGTTAGTATGATATATTTGTTGATACCGGTAGCGCTTGAGTCTAGTCAAGGAGAATACAGGGCCGCTGTCTGGTGTCATGAAGCACTAACTGACCTTAGAACCTTTAATTGAACAACTTGGCCATTAGGAAGTAGTAAGATAGCCGACTTTGGTGCAGTCTAAAGTTGGTTGATTATTCAATACTATGCTCATTGAGATCAGACTTTTGGGATATTTCGGTCGCTAATAAAGAGGCTTGCGCTGAAACAATGCCCAATGAAGAAAGATCAGTGATATTGAGATTCCCTAGAACCTGATTAAGGTTGAACCAACTAAACTTCAAGAGGGTACTTACCTATGAACCTCATGCAAGCCTAAACATAAGGACTTATTTGCTTTGTGTGTATATGTTTGTTTGTACATAACATCATGACATCATACCATGGCATTTTGCACTAAACCATTTCAAGGACCTAAAGATTTATCTTTGTCTTGTTTTGTAGGACATGGCTCACACTCGCAGGAATACTGTCCAAATCAACCTCGTCAAAATGCCTCCTCAACTTAAGAAATTGGCATCAAGGGTCCCTAATGATTCTCCCTTCACCAAGAAATACATTCGTCTCGCTAACTTGGTTACAACAAGGTTTGAAGAGGATATGGTGAAAGTGTTATTCCAATTCTTTGACCCTAAACACCATTGCTTTACCTTTCCTGATTACCAACTTGTGCCTACTATGGAAGAATTATCTAAACTCTTGGGAATTTCTATTCTTGATCAACTACCCTTAAATGGTATTGAAAGAGACCCAAGACCTAAAGAGATTGCTCGAGCTCTACATTTACCTCGGCCTGACGTCGTGGCCAATTGGGAAAAAAGAAGTGGTGTCAAAGGGTTTCTAGCCAAGTTTTTTTTTGAGACGACTCAATATTTTTGGGATGTGTTGGATTTACAAGACTTTGAAGAAGTGTTGTCTCTTCTCATCTATGGGATGGTTCTATTTCCCAATCCTAACCAACTCATAGATGTGAACACAGTCAAAAATTTTCTATCTCAAAATCTGGTGCCTACTTTACTTGGGGATATCTTGAATTCTCTTCACTCTCGCACCATGAAGAGAAAAAGACTTCTTATGTGTTGCACTCCTCTGTTGACTAGGTGGTTTATTTCGCACCTACCCCAATCTGTTGTGAAGAACGAGCAAGGCTTAAGATGGTATAGTAGGTTGATTTCGCTCACACATTCTGATATTTATTGGTGTTCTCGATCCATGGAGGACATTACTATTATGGACCGTTGTGGGGAATTCCCTAATGTCCCTCTACTTGGCATTAGGGGAGGTATTACCTACAATCCTTGTTTGGCTTTGCGACAATTTGGATATGCTAGGAGGGATGGACCTCATGATGCAATTATCCAAGTAATTGCATTCGACTACGAGAACAAAGTTCAAGGTTATCGTCAGAGATTCATACGAGCTTCGAGCATGGTTAACAAGGTTGATAGCAAGACGTTGGGGCATAAGAACTCCATTCCTTTGGAGCCTTATCTCAAGTGGGTGCGAATTCTCACCCAAAACTTCATGATGCCTTATGAAGCCATCCTACCTATCACCGTGGAGCCTGTTGCCGAAGGAGGTGTTCCACATACTATCCTTTATCCTGATATGCCTACTTCTCTTGAAGATTTGCAAAGAGCTTGAATTCAACTAAAGAGGGAGCGAGACACCTTTGAAGCCCAGTTTTATGCAAGCGAGAATAGGACATTGGAGCTTACGAGACAACTTTATAAGGAGAGAAGCCTGAATGCCTATATCGCTCCAAAGAGGAAGCATTCATAGGAAATTTGAGCCATTGTTATTGTATTGTAGTTCATTTTGTTTCTTTTGATTCAATGTAAGCCCAAGAGGCATGTTGTAATCAATTTGAACTTATTAATACAATTAATGTTTGTTCCCTTTTTTCTAAACAAATTTAAATCTTCTAAGTCCTTGAAATCATTTACATACGCATTTTCATGCATCATAACATAAACAGGTTTTCCACAACAGGTTTCCTTATCTTTCTACTGTTTATTTCAGTAAGATGGATATCAAACAAACAGTGAAGGACTTACAAGCGCAGAATTACCAGTTCCAAGAGACCTAGCTAATCCTGGCTAAGGGGCAACAAGAACTGATGACTCTGCTAGTAGCCTAGAAGAAAACAAAAAAGAAGGCCTTCATCTACATGGGTAAGAGGTTCAAAGGTCCGGTTCGTCAGGTACAGATAGTCGAAGAGTTGTCCGAGGAGGACGAAAATAAAGACGAATAAGCAAGGAGCACCCGTGCTGGGGGTGCCAATAATCAAGCTTCCGAAGAAGAAGATTATTTTGATGAGCAATATCCTCTAGATGAGGATAAATACAAGAAGTTGGAGGATAGACTAAAGGTTGTTGAAATTCAAGCCGTGCTTGACTTAGATTTTAGTGATTTGGGCTTAATACCTGGGGTCGTCATTCCCTATAAGCAAGATATCGGTCTTCACCAAGTATGACGGGGGTTCCTGCCAGAAACTTCATCTAAGGTCTTACGTGTGCAAGATACAGTCGCAACCTACCTACAAAAATCTCTGGGTCCATTTATTCCAAGAGAGTCTGGCTGGGACTCAACTAGAATGGTTCTATCAATTGGAGGGTTCCTGCATCCACACATGGGAAGATATAGCCACGACTTTTTATCATTAGTATCAATACAATGTCGATCTGGCACCAACCAGAGTTCAACTTCAAGGTATGACAATGGGTACTAATGAGGGGTTTAAAGAGTACGCACAAAAATGGAGGGATCTTGCTGGTAGGGTTCAACAACCACTGACCTACAGAGAACTAGTTGACATGTTCATGGGTACATTACTTGGCCCATTTTTCAACTTATTGATTGGGAGTTCTTTGTCTGGTTTAACCGAGTTGATACTAACTGGTGAAAGGGTAGAAAGTGGCATTAAGAGTGGGAAAATTCCCATGACATCTGCTTCCGCATCCAATTCTGTAAAGAAGCCCTTCACTGGAAAGAAGGAAACAAATGCTATGTATAGGGAAAGGGCCCGTACCAAGAAGGGTCCCCAATCCTCTGTTAATGCTGTGCTAATCTCCAACCCTCCATCTGCTCAAAGACAATCATCCAACAATCAACAATCTGAAGTTCCTCGAAGACAATTCACGAGAATAAGCATGTCATTATCCTAAGCCTTATAACATCTGTTGAAGGACAAATTAGTGACATTGCTCAATCCACCACCTAATCCTGTCATTTCATCACCTAAGTATAATCTGAATGCCAAGTGCGTGTATCATTCCAACAGCCCTGGGCATGAAATTGATCAATGCTAGGCTCTGAAGAATAAGATCCAATATTTGATAGACAATAAAAAAATTGAATTTGATCCACCTGCTACTCCAAATGTGATAACCGCATCAATGCCGAACCATGGCAAAGGTATTAATGCAATTGATGATACTACTTTTGTTTCCTCCATTGAGGATTTAAAAACTCCATTAACTATTGTGAAGGGTAATTTTATAAGAACCGGGGTGTTCCCTGGCTGTTCTAAAGATTGTGTTTGCTGTGATCAACAAGTAAATGGGTGCAAGCGGCTGAAGGAAGGTGTGCAACCCCTGATAATAGCCACGAGATTTTGTTTGAGAATATTCCTACCATCAAAAGTTTAACCAACAAAGATGAAGACCTGTCCATAATAACCATCTCCAACAAGCCTCTTAGGATCCCCTCAAAGGGTCCTATTAGAATTTCAAATGAAACAACCATTGCTCCTTTAATAATCAGTGCTGCTGGGCCTATTCCCTACTCCTCTGACAAAGCGGTTCCATGGAACTATGGTGCCGAGGTTTATTATCATGGGATAAAACAAGATTCTTGGATCAACGAAAACGAAGCTGATGTTATTAATATTGCAGGTTCTAGTAAAGTAACAAAAATAGGGAGGATCTTTTCCCTTGATATTTCACCGCCCATTACTATAATAACTCCCGTCCGCATGACCAATGACAAGTCTAGTACAAACACTAGAGGCAAAGAGAAAGAAGGTGAGCCTGCTGGAATAGAGGCACCTACCAAAGATACTGATGCTGAAGAATCCTCCACTCGAGAGATGGAGGAAATCCTGAAAATCATAAAGAAGAGTGACTTCAAAATAGTTGAGCAACTGGGGAAAACCCCCTCCAAAATCTCGATGCTGTCATTTTTACTCTGTTCGAATGCTCATGCCCAAGCTTTAATCAAGTTATTGAAGAAAGCCCATGTGCCCCAAGAAATCACTGCTGACCAGTTCAAGAATTGTGTAGCAAGTTTAATGGCTGACAATGGATTAGGGTTCTCCGACCCTGATTTGACTCCTGTGGGAAGGAACCACAACAAAGCCTTGCATGTCTCTATTGAATGCAAGGGAACCACCCTGGCACATGTCTTAATTGATACTGACTCATCTCTAAATGTGTTACCCAAAGGTGCTTTGGACCGACTAGAATGTGAAGGACTGGTATTGAAGCCAAGCGATATTGTTGTAAGGGCTTCCGATGGGTCTAAAAGGATGGTTCATGGAGAGGTGGACCTCCCCATTAAGGTGGGATCACAAACTTTAAACTCCGCTTTTTATATAATGAACATACGTCCTGCCTACTCTTGTTTGCTTGGGCGCCCTTGGATCCATGGGGCAGGGGCAGTAACATCCACCCTTCATTAAAAATTAAAATATCCAGTCAAGGGGAAGATCGTTACTATTTGCAGCGAAGAAGAATTTATGGTGAGCCACCTCAATTCCTTCAAATATGTGGAAATGGATGGTGAGTTCATAGAGACTCCGTGCCAGGCTTTCGAAGTTGTTCCTCCTATGGTTGCCGCCACCAAAATATCCTCCAACATATCAAAAGCTAATGAAGTTGTACCAAGAATGGTCTCACTTAAGGATGCCCGTTCCGTGATCGAAGATGGAAGTTGTACTATCTGGGGACAACTTCCCGATATTCTGTTTAAAGCAGACAAATTTGGGTTAGGTTTCACCATCAAAGCTCAGAAAAAGGTCAGGCGCGCTCGCATAGGAAATACACCTCTCCGTATCAGAAATCATGAAGTAAATGTTGTGGAAGACTCTGATAATGAATGCGTTTTTGAAGAATGGATCTACCCTACCGACGGAGGAAAGCTCAACAACTGGCATGCAAAGGATTTCAATCCCATCTCCTTCATTGAGGAGTAATTACTGTTTACTATTTTCTGTCAATTCAAGAAATTTTGTCTGTAATTTTAAATTCCAAACGACGAATTTTAAGCCATGTGCCTTGCTCGGGGCACTATGGTCCATTTGTTAAGAGTTTTGTTCATGTTCATTCATCATGTGATCATTTAATATAAACCATTGGACCTTTTGCATTCAAATTTTGCGTACATTATCTTTCTTTTTTTCTTTATTGCATTTTTTTTCAATAGCCATGTATCTTACATGCACACACACACACATACACACACTTGCAGATCTTCATCCACTCCAGATATCATTACCAATGACTCTACTATTGCCAGTTATGACTTCAAACATCCAATTAACCAAGCCGAAGACGAAGGCGAGGAAGATTGTGAAATACCAGGGGACTAGCCAGACTTTTGATTCAAGAGGAGAAAGAAATTCAACCTCATGAAGAGTCAGTCGAAGTTATCAACCTAGGTACCGGGACAGACAGGAAAAAAGTCAAGATCAGTGCTAACCTAGAAGTTGGTATCAAGAGCAAATTGATTCAGATGTTAAATGACTATGTTGAAGTGTTTGCTTGGTCGTATGAAGATATTCCAGGGTTAGATATCGACATTGTGATTCATCGTCTGACAATGAAGGAAGATTATCCTCCTGTTAAGCAAAAGGTTTGTCGCATGCGGCCTGACATGTCTGAATAAATAAAAGCTGAAGTGATGAAACAATTCGATGCAGGTTTCCTAGCTGTGACATCTTATCCTCAATGGGTTGCGGACGTGGTTCCCGTGCCAAAGAAAGACGAAAAGGTTCGTATATGTGTAGATTATAGGGATCTGAATAAGGCAAGCCCCAAAGATGATTTCCCTCTACCTCATATTGACGTCTTGGTTGACAACACCGCTCAACATAAAATCTTCTCCTTCATGGATGGATTTTCTGGCTACAACCAAATCAAGATGGCTCCCGAACACATGGAAAAGACCACCTTTGTTACACAATAGGGCACCTTTTATTACAAGGTCATGCCATTTGGATTAAAGAATGCAGGGGCAACATATCAAAGAGCTATGGTAGCTTTATTTCATGATATGATCCATCATGAAATAAAGGTATATGTGGATGATATGATTGCAAGGTCGTAAACTGAAGAAGAGCATCTTGATCACCTACACAAGCTTTTTGAGAGGCTAAGAAGTACAAGTTTAGGTTGAACCCTAATAAGTGCACATTCAGAGTACGGTCTGGAAAGCTTCTAGGCTTTATCGTCAGTGGTAAAGGCATCAAAGTTGATCCTGCAAAGGTAAAAGCCATTCAAGAAATGCCAGTTCCTCGTTTTGAAAAGGAGGTTAGAGGATTCTTGGGTCATCTTAATTACATTGCATGTTTCATATCTCATCTAACTGCTACTTGTGAGCCAATCTTCAAACTCCTGAAGAAAGATCAAGTAGTCAAATGGAACAACGACTGCTAAGATGCCTTTGATAAGATCAAGGAATATTTGCAAGAACCTCCTATCCTTATGCCTCTAGTGGAAGGAAGACCATTGATCATGTACTTGAATGTGCTAGAGAATTCTATGGGGTGTGTGTTGGGCCAACATGAAGAGTCTGGCCGAAAAGGGCATGCAATATAATACCTGAGCAAAAAGTTTACCGACTCTGAAACCAAATATTCACTGCTCGAGAAAACTTGTTGTGCTCTGGCATGGGCTGCTCGCCGGCTAAGACAACATATGTTGAGTCACACAACTTTATTGATTTCTTAGATTGACCCTATCAAGTACATCTTCAAGAAGCCCGCTCTCTCCGAACGGATAGCTAGATGGAAAATGATTCTGACTGAATATGATATTCAATATACAACACAAAAGGCCATCAAAGGAAGTGTATTGGCAGATCATTTGGCCTATCAAGCTATTGACGATTATCAATATATGAACTTTGACTTCCCAGATGAGAATATCATGTTAGTGACTTACTGTGCAAAACCTGGACCGTATGACGGATCTGAACAAGGATCCCGATGGACTATGGTTTTTGATGGAGCTTCCAGCGCTCTGGGCAATGGAATTGGTGCTCAACGGTTTTTTTTAATTAATCTGCACATATGATTTATGATTATTTTTAGAAACTAACACATATAGCAAGTGGTTATGCAGATTTATTTACAATTATTATTTATTTTGAAAGGATTTTTATGATTACCATTTTCCAAGAAAAAGTAGAAAATAAAGACACAATTTGGGAATTAAAAACAAATTTTATTAATTAGAGAATGCTAGAAATAGTCTTCATAACATTTCAAGGCACACGCGCATCTTACACACATTGCATACATACACACATTTTGCATATCGCAAGCATACATACACTATACATTTCAATGTTCAATACACTTAGGGTTCCATGTTAATGTCAAACATCATACATTTTGCATACATACAACATTCAATACACATGCATACACATGTATCGCCTAGCAAACAGACAAATAGTTTCACCCTCGATTCAACTATCTAAGGGTAAACCAACACAATGCTTCTCCTACGATTCAACCCGTCACCTCAGTCCTCATGCCGTGACACGTTCAGCCCATCACCTAAGTCTTCCCGCAATGATGATTTCCTTACAAACCCACTACGTTGCCTCTATGCCGCAATGTATCTTTCCAGATCAGTATATTGCCTCTAAGCCGCAATATATCGTCCGACTCAAACACATTGCCTCTAAGCGGCAATGTATCACAAAACTCAGAATGTTACCTCTAAGCCGCAACACACTTTCAAAACCCATTACATTTCCTCTAAGTCGCAATGTATCCTCGAAACTCAGCATATTGCCTCTAAGCCGCACTGTACTATCTAAACTCAAACACATTGCCTCTAAGCCGCAATGCGTATTACCCAAATCGACACATTGCCTCTGAGCCGCAATGCGTCATTCCAACTCAAACACATTGCCTCTAAGCCGCAAAGCGTATTACCTAAATTAACACATTGCCTCTAAGCCGCAATGTACTATCTAAACTCAAACACATTGCCCCTAAGCCGCAATGCGTATTACCTAAATCAACACATTACCTGAGCCGCAATGCGTTCTTCCAACTCAAACATATTTCCTCCAAGCCGCAATGCGTATTACCCAAATCAACACATTGCCTCTAAGCCGCAATGTGTTCTTCCAACTCAAACACATTGCCTCTAAGCCGCAATGCATATTACCCAAATCAACACATTGCCTCTGAGCCGAAATATGTTCTTCCAACTCAAACACATTGCCTCTAAGCCCAAACGCATTTTTCTAATTCAACACATTGCCCCTAAGCCGCAATGCTGTCTTCATAATATGTAGCCTCTGAGCCGCCATGTATTCGTGCTCAAAACATCGCCTCAGGTATCATCCAGTGATTCACAAACGTAATCCATGGCCTCAGTCTTCTAGCAGCCATGCATCATCAATCATTTCTATACTCACCATCCAAATGGGTAAACAACCCAAGACATACAGAATTGCACCATCTACCTCGTTATCAGACCCCGATAAGCGATGCACCATCAACTTTGCCTACTTCCTTGGGACTTATAAGGGTATGCTACATCAACATAACCTTAGGTTTACCAGACAAATTTTATGATACATCAAGTATTCAATAAACTTCCAAACTCAAACGCGCGAGACTCAAGTCTTCTCACGCTATTCGACTGGAAGGTAATTAAATAGGAGTAGCTGTCGTACCCTAAATTTGTCTTACCTCGATGATTCAATTTTTTTCAAGTTTTAAATAATAAAGAAACGTTCAGTTAAGGATGGTTTAACAATATCTGATGGCCCATGCTTAAAATTTAAGTCAATCAGGGGTGTATTTTTAACTCAGGAAAATGGGGCTTTCTTTTTTTATCAGGAAGACTCATATGTCCGTAAACCCATTCACGAAGCATGTTGGCATATGGCCCATGCGATTCGAAAATGGAAAATTATTCAAATAATTGTCATGTCTTTAATTCTTAAAACCAACTTAAGTTTATGTTGTTATTTGTTGAAATTAAATTAAAGTCATTTAGGATTTTTTTTGTTATTAGTAAATAAAGGGGGGTGTGGAATTTCAATAAGCCCATATGAAATTGTTGTCGTTATCAAACGAATGAGGGGTGCAATTACGAATAACAAGCCCATTGCAGTTCTTTTAAATTTAGCCCATTTTCTTTTTGAGAAAATTAGAAAAAATATATATTTTCTGAGATTTTAGTAAATTTACTAAAATAAGATTTTTTATAAAAATTCTAAATAAAAAAAAAACATTGTGTTATTAAACTTTAAGGGTTTTTGGAAAAAATATATGTTGGGTCAAATTACAAAAAGTCAGTTAGGCCTAATTCACACTAAATATGTTTGTTGTACTTACTTGATGTTCTTGCAGTACAATCTGAAAAGAACGCATTGGGCTAAGAGCAAAAAAAGAAACACAGACCCAAATATCTCTAACAGCCACTGTGTCAATTAGAACCAAAAACGCATCACTGTTCTAATTTGCAACATTTACACATGTTTTTTTCTTCAACATAACAATTACCATAGAGATTTATCCTACAAATTAAATCTTCTAAAGGGAAAACTCCATATTTTTTTTGCAGACAAAATCTAAAAAAAGACTGAATCCTAAAATCAATTGAAGATCAGTTATAACAAAGTCCAGGCCCATAAATATCCATTACAAGCAATTGGATTCTCTAATATACAGAGGGAAAATCTCAGAACTTGAAAAAGACTAAAGCAATCTCAGAAAATCTCATTACAGCCCAAATCCGGAGTTACTGAATTAAGAGCGAATCTAGTCTTGTACAAAAGCAATCTCAGTAAAAACGATCTTTATCATGTAAATCTCTATTACAAAATCAAATACATAAAATCAAATCTAAATCTAGAAAATTATAATATACTCAATCAAATCCATAGAATCTACACAATCTCAAGCCCAAAATTACCGTACAATCAAATCCATTACAAAGATGTTCTGAGCCAATCAACAAAAGTTTAAATCCGTAATTGTCTCTAAATCCTAAATCTATTCTAATTATAACAGAAAATTCGTTCAAGCCCTAAAATAAAAAACCCTAGATCTAAATCAGGATATAAATAGAGAAGAAGAAGAACAGTGAAGGGAGTTTTTTTTGAGGGAACGGAAAACAGAGAGAAGAACCTTTGAAAAGAAGGACGTTACCGAGTCAAGCTTGAAGAGGCGATTAGAGTTTTGAATCCCAAAACCCTAACTGCGTGACCGTGTATTTGATAAACTTGCACCATCATCCGCAAAACTTCAATCGCCGCTGCGAATCTGCAAAACAAGGAAGGAGAAAGGGGGATTATCATTGAATCAGACAGAAGCTCAAAGTCAGAATACAACACGAAAGGGTAATGAACTTAGCTTCTCTTTGATTGTTCCAATATTTTTTGTGGGGTTTATTTGATTTGGCTCGGTGGAGCACGGCCGCGAAGATTGTCGCCGTTAGGGTTAGAGAGGAAGAAAAGGTTTGTAAGGAAGGAGAGAGAGAGAGAGAGAGAGAGAGAGAGAGAGAGAGAGAGAGAGAGAGAGAGAGAGAGAGAGAGAGAGAGAGAGAGAGAGAATGAAGAAGGATTGTAAAACGAAAAATGAGATGAAAATTGAAAAAAATATGTTATGTTCTGTTGCCATTCAGTGCATGCGCGATTACTATAATTAATATGTTCCTTCAATTATATCCGTACGATCATCATCAAACGGCCGTAAGGCCAAGTCTCACCATAAGCGCTACACACCCCCATGCACTCAATCAGTCAGGCTCCTTCCCAAGCGCGTAGTGGGCCTGAGCCCAATGCTATACACACCTCATGTTAACATAATTACTGAACAAAGGTTAGCAGCGCACCCCCCCTCTTGTCCAGACTTGTTTTGGGCTTAGCCAATCAACTTTTCACACCCCCTTCTTTTTCTATTGAACTAAAAATGCACCCCCTTTTGAAAATCATATTATTTTCTCTATTTTTCTTTTGTTTCTTTTTACATTCTCTTTTATATTATTTATTTATTGTTATTATAATTATTTTTATAATATTTTTTATCTTATTTATTTAATACTTTATTTTATTTTATATTATTATTATTATTTATCATCACATATAAATTATTTTATTTAAAACTCATGAATGTATTTTTGATATTGCATTAAGTTTTTAATCATGCATTAACTAAGACGTTTTTTGCAATTAATACAGTAAAAAACACAAACAAATATCAAACTATTTTCGCGAACAAATTAAGCTAATTAACAATTCCTTTTTGCAAATGGGTTTCAAACTAATTTTGGCTTACTGCGTACTCAGTCAAAATTTCCACAATCACTACTCCCGACCGAGTGCGAAGTGATTCAAAATATGTTTGTAAACCTCTTAAAAGACACCAACCCATACGAACTACGAATTGGGACTCTGATTCCTCATAAGAGGATACATAGGCATGCGATCTAAAATCGTGGTGAGTCTTGCTAATTAAAATTTAAAACACTGTTTACCCCAAACCTAAACCCAGGGCTAATATCCTTGTGAACAAGGTAGACGAAAGATGCCTAACACCTTCCTTTCGTCTAATTGAGTCCGTAACCTAGAATCTCTATCTGCGAATTAGGGTTTTCTGTTAGGTTCTCTTCCCTAGGATAAAAACTAATAGTGGCGACTCTTGATTTAAAAACCAGTCGCCAACAGCTGGCGACTCTGCTGGGGACTCCCCTTAAATCCTAGGTTTTAGGTCTCTTTTGGGTTTTCATTTTTGTTTATTTATTTGCATTAATTTATTTATTGCATTTTATATTTTCTTATCTATTTTTATTTATTATTATATATTTGGTATGTGGCGGGTTTTATCTTAAAAAAAAAAATTTCCAATAAACCTTAAAAAAGAAGGTCCGTCTATTAGCTTAAGGGGTATATCATCCATGCGAGTTTATGTGACGACTTCACCTAGAGTCGGTGAACTTACGAAAAAGGAATACTTATCAAGAGATATCCTCTTGACGATTAGGACTTTGGAAGATCACCCATGACTCTTTGTAACGACCTTAACCCAAAATCTCATGACGAGACCTTTCGCGACTTTGAGACGAAAGTTTCAGTCTGTAAAGAGGCTCTATCTAAGGGAGGCCCTTGTGCCTTGTCCCTCTGGTATTGTTCATGATACCCTTAAGGAAACCACCTTCTAGGAGGGTAGACTAACCATAGGTCAAAATTAAGGAACCTACCTTCTAAGGATACTTATCACAAAATCTCGTTACTCACCTATACATTCATTGCATTCATGTATATCTCATGTTCATCATTTGTTCCTTTTATCTGTCTTATTCACAGGGTACAAAATAAAAGATAACAAAATCAATATTTTTGGTGACTGTCTTAAAAATGGATGCCAAAGGAAAACAACTTGTCCACGTCAATGTTTGCACGTCTGACCTTTCTGAAATCAAAATGATAAAAAGGTAAACTGTCTGAAAGAGCTCTGAAGATGTACACTCGCTGTTATGGGGATACCTTTGATTTGACTAAAGTAGAAGTACAGATGGATACAGTCTCTGCCCTAATTCAGTTTTATGACCCTCCATTAAGGTGTTTCACTTTCCAAGACTTCCAGCTAGCACCGGCTCTGGAAGAATTTGACAGAATTCTGAATTTCTCCAAAGAAAAGGCCTATGTGGGTATTGGGAAAATTATTGAAGTCAAAGCTTTGGCAAAAGGCCTATGGATCCCCTATCCTGAGTTGATGCAGAATTACCGAAGAGAAGGTCCAATACAAGGAACCAAAAGGATATACCTGGAAGCTAAGGCACTAGAGTTTGCTAATTATAAGGAGTGGAAATCTTGTGTTGACTGTTTAGGGCTGTTAGTATTTGGTGTAATCTTATCTCCTCGGACTGTGGACTATATTGACCCTGGAGCTATTAGCATATTTTGGGGAGCGAAAGTCTTTAATACGGATCCTACTCTCACCTTGCTTGCCGACATTTATTACACTTTGCATATGATGTATGAAAAAAGAAGAGGTACGCTGAGTTGTTGTATCCCGCTTCTATAGACTTGGTTCATGACTCACCTCTACAAGGAAGACTATATGATCCCAGAGCTGACCAGATGTGAGTGGCCATAGAAATTAAGGCCTCTCACTACAAATTCAATATTATGGTATGCAAGAAAGTTGGATATTGGTTACATCACTATTAGCTGTGGGGATTTTCCTAACGTCCCTTTGATCGGATCGCGAGGCTGTATTAACTACAACCCTACTCTAGCCCTACGACAGCTAGGGTATCCTTTGGAGGACAAACCGTCGGACGAACAACTCCGACCATTTATCATCCACAATATGGGTATAGAAGATCAAGGGTTGCTCAACAAGGTTATTCGAGCTTGGAATAAAGTTAACAAAAGGAAGGCTGAAAGAAAGAATGCCATAGTAAGAGAACCCTACACCAAATGGGTCCAGGATAGGGCACGAACTATCAAGACGCCATTCGAGAAAGATCCAGAGTACAAATTAGAGGTCCCAAAGATAACACCTATATCTTTGGAAGAAGTCGACAATCTGAAAAAATGCCTTAAAGCAAGCTCAAAGAGAAAAAGAAGCACTGGAAGTCGACCTCCTCAATCTGACCAAAGAAAAGAAACAAATGCAGCTTATCCTTGAGTCAAAGGACGAGCAAATTGATAAAAGTCAAAAGGACCTGGAGAAAGAAAGTCTCAAACGAAAGCGTACAAATGAAGGGCTATTAAGTGCAACGTTCAACCTAGATTCCCACAACCAAAGGTTAGAAGAGGCCACTGCTGAAATCGGGAGGTTGACTAGGTGGTATGAAAAGGAGACACATGAAAAAAAGGTGCTAGAGGAAAGTTTGAGAGCCCAAATTCAAAGTATGGCACAAGTTTCCTTAGATCAAGAGGAGCAAATAAAATACCTCGCCACCGAACTCCAAGACAACCACGAATCAGAGGTCAAGGCACGCCTTGAGAGGATAGAAGCAGATAAACTTTTGACTCAGAGGACTCGAGAATATGAACATGTATGTTTAGAGTTACAGGGTCTTCAAAAGGATTTTCTCATCTAACGGAGACTTTACACAGAAATGAGGGGGTGAAAAGATGTATTGGGAAGAGCAGTACACTAAGATCGCCCAAGCAGGGAGGGATAACCACAAAATAATCCCACATCTTTACCAGGAATACAGGCACTACAAAGACAAACATGAAAAGCTAGTCTTCTTAGCCAAAAATCTCATAGAGGACATCCCTAGAAGTTTAAAGGATGCAGAGAATGTGATGGTTCCTCTTCCGAAGGACGTCGAAGACTTTCTACAGCTCTGTCGGGCAATGGTTGATGGCTTCAGAGCATACATTCACAGGCGCGCTTAGGAGATTTAGTTCTTTTTTAATCATGTTTACGCAAACAAGTTTCGATTTCAGTTTGTAATATTTTTCAATATCTGGATTATGTTACTCTTAATAAAGGCGTTTTGTTTCCCTATCTCGAAGGCGTATCTATTTTTAAGCTGGTCACCAAATAAAATAATAAGTGGATACAAATACGTACCTAATAAATAAGACAGTTAAAATAAAAATCATTTCATAATCATACATCTTCATCTGCACGCGTGCATTTATAAAACACTCGCATGTCATTTTAAAGAAAAAACTCATTTTCTTTGAAAATCTCTCCAGTTAAGCCATTGGTAAAAGAAGACCTCCACCTCCTTAGCCCCCATATTAAACAAGGGCCCATCAACAGAAAACAATGGAACAGATCGAGGAGACTCAAGCTGTGTTCAAAGAGGATCTTGATCAGGTGAAGGGTGGCGTGAGCTTAATGAAAGGAGATTTGAGCCAGGTTCTTCTAGCTTTAAAGAACATTATCGACAAGCAGGATCAAATCCCCAAAGTAGCCTTTGAAGAGGTAGCCCAAATCGTTGGTGCATCGAGCGGTCACCAACTGAGGAAAGAGCCGGAAGCAGGACCCCAAAAGTCCGCCATGGCCCAGAAAGAGGTCGATACTGAAGGATTCATCCCACCACCGTCAAAAGTAGGGGCATCACACACCTTAAAAATTCCAACTAATAACGCTGATAATTACCTAGACTTGCAGTACAAAGATTATGACCCAGAGGATGCTCTCCAAGCACCTTTGAAAGCAACAGGTGCTCAAGCTGCAGACAACCCACTGGTAATGAATCATTATAAAGCTCTGGAAGAAAGACTGAAGGATGTGGAGGGCTTCGACGCTTTCGAAGTAGACGCTCTGGAAATGGGTTTAATCCCTGTTGTGGTGATACCACCAAAATTCAAAGTACCTGACTTTAGCAAGTATAAAAGGCTCACTTGTCCGAGGAATCACCTTCGTATGTACTGCAGAAAGATGCATGCCCACACCCATGATCAGAAACTGATGACCCACTGTTTCTAAGACAGTCTAAGTGGAGCATCTTTGAACTGGTACATGTAGTTGGAACGAACACATATCCGAACTTGGGTGGATCTCGCTAATGCTTTCTTAAAGCATTACAAGTATAACTTGGACATGGCGCCTACACGCCTGCAACTCCAAAACCTGTCCCAAAAGAAGGAAGAGTCCTTCAAAGAGTACGCTCAAAGGTGGAGGGAAATGGCATCGCGTGTGCAACCCCCACTGCTGGAAAAAGAGCTCATAGATATGTTCATGGGAACCCTTGAAGGGCTTTATTATGATAAAATGGTGGTAAGCGTCACGTCAGGATTTTCAGACTTAGTGACTATTGGTGAAAGAATCGAAACTGGTTTGAAGAGCAGAAAGATATCAGGGGGATCGTCAAGCTCCCCTTATAATTAGAAAAGACCAGCTCCAAAATTCCAAAGAAAGAAAGAGGGAGAAGTCAACGTTGTGTCCTCACAACAAAGGATAACACAACCATTGGTGATCCCACAAGAACAAAGGCAAGATAGGTTTAAAAGGCCTCCTAGAAATTTTGATCCACTGCCCATGCCACCAAGCCAATTATTACAACACTTGGTTAAGGCATCCCTGGTGGAAATCAAGCCTTTAGCACCTCAGGTCGGGCCACTCCCGCAAAGATACAATACCGACGCTAGGTATGAGTATCATGCAAATTCTCCCGGGCATACCATAGATCAATGTTGGGCCTTCAAGCATAAGGTTCAGGATTTGCTAGAGTCTCAGGACATCACCTTCGACAAACCTAATATCAAGTCAAACCCCATGCCTCCGCATGGTGGACCGACAATAAATGCAATCGAGGTGGTCACCGACTTTGGGGAAACCATAAAGACAAAAACCCCTATCAACTTGTTGAAGGAATATCTGTTCGAATGTAGGTTCCTGTTAGAGCATAATAAAGCTTTTGAAGCAACTTTGGAAAGTTTGGTGGATCAGGGGATAGTCCAATTCAGACTATACCCTGAAGAAAAATATGTAGCCATAATCGGAGGGAAAAAACCACTGGTAATCCCTTGCCAAGCTCCAAGCATTTCCAAGAAGACTCTAGTGATTCCATGGGGAGAATCAGCAGAGGTCACCAGAGGGGTATCTAAGAAGACCCTCTTAATACCTACTATTCCAAAAGCTACAATGGTAATTAAGGGACCATCACCTATCCCTTACGAGAACGATAAAGCTGTACCTTGGAGTTGTAACTCAGCTGTATACATAAATGGAGTAAAGTAGGAGAACAGGCCATCCGCAAGTCAAGGACCTGCAATTTTAAACATAGCAGGAACAGGACGTATGACCCGAAGTGGGAGAATCTACGGAGCCGAATCATCAAAAAAGATGGATTTGGTTCCAATGAAGGACAAAGGAAAAACAGTGGTAGATACAAATCAGGAAACAAAATCTCTAAACAAAAACTTTACTGATCAAGAGGCGGAGGTGTTTCTAAAAATAATCAAAAAGAGTGACTATAGAGTGGTGGATCAGCTTCATCAGACTCCGTTAAAAATCTCCATACTCTCGTTACTAATCAATTCTGAAGCGCACTGGGATTCTTTGATGAATGTGTTAAGTTTAGCTCATGTCGCAAAAGAAATTTCGGTAAATCAATTCGATAATGTCATAGCCAATCTCACATCCGGATCCTACCTGGGTTTCAGCAACAATGAACTACCGCCACAGGATCGGGCCCATAATAAGGCACTCCACATTACTATGCAGATAGGCACTACCCATCTATCCAGGGTTCTCACTGACATTGGTTTCGCTCTTGATGTGTTGCCAAAGTCAAGTTTGGTAAAGTTAACAATAGACGATGTGACAATGAGACCAAGTTCTACGATAGTAAAGGCATTTGACGGTTCTCGAAGTTCGGTACTAGGGGAGGTGGACCTTCCAGTCAAGATTGGGCCGCACATCTTCAATATCACTTTTCAAGTCATGGACATCGAACCAGCATACACTTGTTTACTGGGGAGACCTTGGATCCATGCGGCAGGGGCAGTAACCCCGACCCTACACCAAAAGTTGAAGTTCCTAGTAGAAGGGAAGTTGATCATAATTGACGGCGAAGAAGACATTTTTGTAAGCCATATTGAATCGTACAGATATATCAGTGCTGACGAAGATTGCATAGCTACCCCATTCCAGGCTTTGGAAATTGCTTCGATGGTAACATTACCGGTTGAGAAGTGTAACAAGACTAAAGTGACGTCATGGAGAGATCTGCAAATGACTATGGGGGATGATGCCTCGAAACACTGGGGAAAACTCCTAGAAATTCCTGAGAGAAAGAATCGATTTGGTTTGGGTTACGAATTGTCAAAGGCTACTCCAAGAGGCAAAGCATGTTTTCCTCCGATCCGGGAGACGTTCATCAGTAAAGGAACAGAGCATGGCGGACACATGGCAATGATATCAAGCAAGACCAATACTAGAAGGGAAACTGACTTCATCAGAGAGGGCGCCCCATGAGAAGAGCTTAAGGGATGGACTGCTGTGGAGATTCCTGAGATATCTTTCTTTTCTAAGTAATTTTTCTTGTTTTGAAAGAACCTATGTCGAACCCGAGGCATAGGGATTGCTTGTAAGGGTTTTCTTTGTTTCTTATTTCAGACAATATTTATAATTAATAAAGTTATATTTTGTTTTCAATTAAGATCCTCGTCTTTCTTTTGCATTTATCTATTAAAATATAAAAAATGGAAATAATTTCTTTGCATATACATTTTTCAAATTCCAAGCGCTAAAATATGCACCAAAACATGATAAATGTGCAGATCCATGCCCAAAATTACCGATAACACTACTACTACGACCCGATATGATTTTGATGTTCCTATCGACCAAGACGAAGAGGAAGATGATGAAGATCTTGAACTCTCCGAAGAAATGGCGAGAGAAATAGAATGAAAATCTAATAGCATACAACCGTATCAAGAACCTATTGAGACTATTAACCTGGGCACGGAAGGGGATCCAAAAGAAATCAAGCTAGGGGCAATGTTGGAGCAGAGCATCAAAGACAGGCTAATCCAGTTGTTGCACGAGTATGTGGATATATTCGCTTGGTCCTACAGGGACATGCCAGGGTTAGATACAGACATCGTGGTGCATAGATTACCTCTCAAGGAAGGTTGTTCTCCAGTCAGGAAAAAGCTCAGAAGAACCTGTCCAGATATGTCCAGCAAAATCAGGGAAGAGGTTCTCAAACAGTTTGACGCAGGGTTCCTAGCGGTGGTAGACTATCCACCTTGGATAGCTAACATTGTACCAGTACCCAAGAAGGATGGAAAAGTACGCATGTGCGTAGATTACTGAGACCTAAACAAGTTAATCCCCAAAGATGAATTTCTGTTGCCTCACATAGATGTCTTAGTGGACAACACAGCTCAAGCTTCGGTATTCTCATTTATGGACGGTTTCTCGGGCTATAACCAAATCAAAATGGCGCTTGAGGACATGGAAAAGACTACCTTCATGACACCCTGGGGAACTTTCTGTTACAAAGTAATGCCATTCAGTCTCAAGAACGCAGGGGCAACTTATCAGAGAGCAATGGTCACGTTATTCCATGATATGATCTACAAGGAAGTTGAAGTATACGTCGACAATATGATTGCCAAATCCCATACGGAGGAGGAACATATCACACATCTGCAAAAGTTATTTGAGCGGCTACGTAAGTTCATACTAAGGTTGAACTCAAATAAATGCACCTTCGGCGTCAGATCAGGCAAATTGCTAGGTTTTATTGTAAGCCAACGAGGCATCAAGGTGGATCCAGACAAGGTAAAAGCCATACAAGAAATGCCTGCTCCCAGGATAGAAAAAGAAGTGCGTGGTTTCTTAGGGCGATTGAACTACATCTCAAGGTTCATATCGCATCTAACAGCTACGTGCGAACCAATATTCAAGTTATTGTGGAAGGATCAGACGGTAGTATGGAATGACAATTGTCAGAACGCCTTCGAAGCAATAAAACAGTATCTTCAAGAGCCACCAGTCTTAATACCACCAGTCCCCAGAAGGCCACTCATCATGTACTTGACGGTGCTCGAAGGGTCGATGGGTTATGTTTTGGGACAACAGGATGAAACTGGTAGAAAAGAGCACGCAATCTATTACCTCAGTAAGAAATTCACCGATTGCGAGACCAGATACTCACTCCTGGAGAAGACTTGTTGCGCATTGGCTTGGGCTACCAAGAGGTTGAGACAATATATTCTAACCCATACTACATGGTTGATAGCAAGAATGGATCCTCTAAAATACGTGTTTGAAAAGCCATCCCTCACCGGAAGAATCGCACGATGGTAGATGTTACTATCAGAATATGACATCCAATATGTCACACAAAAAGCGATCAAAGGTAGTGTACTAGCTGATCATCTAGCTCACCAACTGCTATCAGAATATCATCCCATGAAGTCCGACTTTCCCGATGAAGATGTCATATTTATAGCTGACTACGAAATACCAGGACTAGATGAAGGGCCCGAGCCAGGTGCACATTGGACACTCACGTTCGACGGGGCTTCAAATGCACTAGGTCATGGCGTAGGGGCAGTGTTAACATCTCCCAAGAATCACCACCACCCCTATACGGCCAGGTTATGTTTTGACTGCACCAACAACATTGCCGAATACGAAGCCTGTATACTAGGGCTAGAAGCTGCCATCGATTTAAGAATAAAGCGCCTGGAAGTGTTCGGGGATTCTGCATTAGTAATATACCAAGTTAATGGAGAATGGGATACTAAACATCCTAAACTGATTCCATATCGAGATCATGTTTTAAAGTTAGCTGCGGAATTTACCGAAATCACTTTCAGTCATATTCCACGAGAAGAAAATCAAATGGCAGACGCCCTGGAAACCCTATCAGCTATGTTCAAAGTGACTTGGCCAAATCACGAACCACGTATTACGATTAGACATTTCGAAGATCCTGCACATTGCCTCGCTATTGAGGAAAGACCCGACACTAAACCTTGGTTTTATGAAATCAAGAAGTACTTAGAAAGTCAGGAATACCCGGAAAATGGCACTATCATTGACAAGCGAACCTTGTGCAGGTTAGCTTCCAAGTTCTTTCTAAGTAATGGAGTGGTATACAAAAGAAATTATGATATGGTATTACTCAGATGTGTGGAAAAGCAAGAAGCAGATACACTCATGAGAGAAATCCACGAAGACACCTTCGGGACTCATACAAACGGGCACGCCATGGCTAGAAAGATTCTGCGAGTGGGGTATTACTGGTTAATAATGGAAGTTGATTTCTATCACTACACAAAGACATGTCATAAGTGTCAGATCTACGCCGATAGGATAAATGTACCACCGACTCCTTTAAACTTCATGAGCTCCCCTTGGCCATTTTCGATGTGGGGAATTGATATGATTGGTATGATCGAGCCGAAAGCGTCAAACGGACACCGCTTTATATTAGTATCCATCGACTACTTTACCAAGTGGGTAGAGGCAGCATCCTATGCCAACGTAACAAGCCAAGTGGTTGCACGCTTTATCAAACAGAATATCATATGCATATATGGTGTCCTAAGTAGGATAATTACAGATAACAGGTCTAATTTAAACAGCAGGATGATGAAGGAATTATGCGACGACTTCAAAATCGAGCATCACAATTCTTCACCATACAGGCCAAAGATGAACGGGGCCGTTGAAGCAGCCAACAAAAATATTAATAAAATCATCCAGAAAATGGTGAAGACATACAAAGATTGGCATGAAATGCTTCCTTTCGCTCTACACGGCTATCGCACTTCTGTATGCACATCAACAGGCGCAACTCCTTTTTCACTTGTGTACGACATGGAGGTAGTACTCCGGGTGGAAGTTGAGATACCATCACTCCGAGTCCTGAGGGAAACAAAACTGGAAGAGGCAGAATGGGTACAGGTTCGACTCGATCAACTCAACCTCATTGAAGAAAAACAATTAATGACTTTGTGTCATAGTCAGATACATCAGAAGAGAATGAAGAGGGCCTTCGACAAGAAAGTGCACCCTCGAATATTCAAGGAAGGGGATCTAGTGCTCAAAAATATTCTACTACCTCGCCTTGATTCACGTGGTAAATGGACACCCAACTACGAAGGTCCATTTATAGTCACAACAATGGCTGGGGAAGAACTACCGCATCCGGCCAATTTAGTCGCAGTCAAAAAATACTATGTATAAAAAGCTCGTTGAGATCGAACCTCCAAAAGAGGCGACTTAAGAAAAAAAAGGAGCGTCCCAGTGGATCGAAAACCCTAAAGGGCGATCCAGGAAAAAATTAGGGGCACACAACAAGAAAATTATCCCGGTGGATTGAAAACCCGAAAGGGCGATCCAGGCAAAAGTTAGGGATTCTCTACAAAGAAATAAAGAACAAAAGACTGCGATCTAAAGAGCTACGACTACGAACCGCAGAGGGGAAGATAATTTGGAATAATACAATTCAGAAGAGAATGAGATAAGTTCATCAAAAGCTATGGCGGAACAACAATAGCGATTATCATTGTTCATTGCCATTTACTGTTTTAAGATTTTCTATAATTACCTCTTTCTAGGAATTGCATCTTGTATTCTCGCCCACTTTGAGGCATATCAATAAAACATTTGTTTTCGTTATATCTTTCAAATCATGTTTTGCTTTTCTCAAATTTGTTTACAAAATACTACGATTATTACTCATGAATATTGTCTTGGAATAAGTTTAGGGGAATTAACAGAATAAAAGCATCTGACAAATATCGAAAAAATACTTGGGTTAGAAAAATAATGAAGGAAGATCCACGTATACGTCCACACACATAGCTACTCTTACGTCTTGCAAATCTGCACACATGTCCATACCTGTATCTATGCGTCCGTACACGAAGTCTACGTCCATACACATGTCTGCACCTATGCTTGCACTCAACAGTACAATGTCTATACATATACTTACGCGTCCCTACGCGACGGCTGCGTCCATGTCAGCACTTATGCATAACTTTAAACACGAGGTCGACATTCACACGCGTCAACGCATATATGTATTCCTGCCAATTCTACATGCTTCCACGTCTATGTCTACACCTACATACGAAATTACGCATAGGCCATCACCTACGTCTACGCCCGCAGTGCAAGATCAATGCTCAACTTTGGCTAAATTCTGTCCACTGCATTTTGGTTCAACAATGCTACGAAGACACGACATACAACGCCAGGAATTGGTAACTCTAAGCCAATGGTTCAAAGGAGAGAATGCCAGAAATAGTCTTCATAACATTTCAAGGCACACACGCATCTTACACACATTGCATACATACACACATTTTGCATATCTCAAGCATACATACACTATATATTTCAATGTTTAATACTCCCAGAGTTCCATGTTAATGTCAAACATCATACATTTTGCATACATACAACATTCAATACACATGCATACACATGTATCGCCTAGCAAATAGACAAATAATTTCACCCTCGATTCAACTATCTAAGGGTCAACCTACGTAATGTTTCTCCTACGATTCAACCCGTCACCTCAGTCTTCATGCCGTGATACGTTCATCCCATCACCTAAGTCTTCCCGCAGTGATGATTTCCTTACAAACCTACTATGTTGCCTCTAAGCCGCAATGTATCTTTCCAGATCAGTATATTTCCTCTAAGCCGCAATATATCGTCCGACTCAAACACATTGCCTCTAAGCCGCAATGTATTCACAAAACTCAGAACGTTGCCTCTAAGCCGCAACACATTGTCAAAACCCATTACATTTCCTCTAAGCCATAATGTATCCTCGAAACTCAGCACATTGCCTCTAAGCCACAATGTACTATCTAAACTCAAACATATTACCTCTAAGCTGCAATGCATATTACCTAAATCAACACATTGCCTCTGAGCTGCAATGCGTTCTTCCAACTCAAACACATTGCCTCTAAGCCGCAATGAGTATTACCCAAATCAACACATTGCCTCTGAGCCACAATGTACTATCTAAACTCAAACACATTGCCTCTAAGCCGCAATGCGTATTACCCAAATCAACACATTGCCTCTGAGCCACAATGTGTTCTTCCAACTCAAACAAATTTCCTCCAAGCCGCAATGCGTATTACCCAAATCAACACATTGCCTCTAAGCCGCAATGCATTCTTCCAACTCAAACACATTGCCTCTAAGCCGCAATGCGTATTACCCAAATCAACACATTGCCTATGAGCCGCAATGCGCTCTTCCAACTCAAACACATTTCCTCTAAGCCGCAATGCGTTTTTCCAATTCAACACATTGCCCCTAAGCCGCAATGCTCTCTTCATAATACGTAGCCTCTGAGCCGCCATGTATTCGTGCTCAAAACATCACCTCAGGCATCATCCAGCGATACGCAAACGTGATCCATGGCCTCAGTCTTCAAGCAGCCATGCATCATCAATCATTTCTATACTCACCCTCCAAATGGGTAAACAAGACAAGACATACAGAATTGCACCATCTACCTCGTTATCAGACCCCGATAAGCGATGCACCATCAGCTTTGCGTATTTCCTTGGGACTTATAAGGGTATGCTACATCAGCATAACCTTAGGTTTACCAGAAAAATTTTACGATACTTCAAGTATTCAATAAACTTCCAAATTCAAACTCTATTCGACTGGAAGGTAATTGAACAGGGGCAACTGTCGTACCCTAAATTTATCCTACCTCGATGATTCGATTTTTTTCAAGTTTTAAATAATAAAGAAACGTTCAGTTAAGGATGGTACAACAATATCTGATGACCCATGCTTAAAATTTAAGTCAATTAGGGGTGTATTTTTAATTCAGGAAAATGGGGCTTTCTTTCTTTATCAGAAAGACTCATATGTCCGTAAACCCATTCACGAAGCATGTTGGCCTATGGCCCATGCGATTCGAAAATGGAAAATTATTGAAATAATTGTTATGTCTTTAATTCTTAAAACCAACTTAAGTTTATGTTGTTATTTGTTGAAATTAAATTAAAGTCATCTAGGATTTTTTTTGTTATTAGTAAAGAAAGGGGGTGTGGAATTTCAATAAGCCCATATGAAATTGTTGTCATTATCAAACGAATGAGGGGTGCAATTACGAATAAGAAGCCCATTGCAGTTCTTTTAAATTTAGTCCATTTGCTTTTTGAAAAAAATATATTTTCTGATATTATAGTAAATTTACTAAAATAAGATTTTTTATAAAATTTATAAAAAAAAAACACTGTGTTATTAAACTTTAAGAGTTTTTGGAAAAAATATATGTTGGGTCAAATTACAAAAAGTCAGTTAGGCCTAATTCACACTAAATATGTTTGTTGTACTTACTTGATGTTCTTGCAGTACAATCTGAAAAGAACGCATTGGGCTAAGAGCAAAAAAGGAAACACAGGCCCAAATATCTCTAACAGCCACTATGTCAATTAGAACCAAAAACGCATCATTGTTCCAATTTGCAACATTTATGCACATTTTTTTCTTCAACATAACAATTACTGTAGAGATTTATCCTGCAAATTAAATCTTCTAAAGGGCAAACTCCATTTTTTTTTTGCAGACAAAATCTAAAAAAAGACTGAATCCTAAAATCAATTGCAGACCAGTTATAACAAAGTCCAGGCCCATAAATCTCCATTACAAGCAATTGGATTCTCTAATATACAGAGGGAAAATCTCAGAGCTTGAAAAAGACTAAAGCAATCTCAGAAAATATCATTACAGCCCAAATTCGGAGTTACTGAATTAAGAGCGAATCTAGTCTTGTACAAAAGCAATCTCAGAAAAAAACGATCTCTATCATGTAAATCTCTATTACAAAATCAAATACATAAAATCAAATCTAAATCCAGAAAATCATAATATACTAAATCATATTCGTAGAATCTACACAATCTCAAGCCTAGAATTACGGTACAATCAAATCCATTACAAAGATGTTCTGAGTCAATCAACAAAAGTTTAAATCCGTAATTGTCTCTAAATCCTAAATCTATTCTAATTATAATAGAAAATTCGTTTAAGCCCTAAAATAAAAAAAACCCTAGATCTAAATCAGGCTATAAATAGAGAAGAAGAAGAACAATGAGGGGAGTTTTTTTGGGGGGAACATCGAACAGAGAGAAGAACCTTTGAAAAGAAGGACGTTACCGAGTTAAGCTTGAAGAGGCGATTATAGTTTCGAAGCCCGAAACCCTAACCGTGTGACCGTGTATTCGCTAAACTTGCATCATCATCCGCAAAACTTCAATCGCCGCTGCAAATCTGCAAAACAAGAAAGGAGAAAGGGGGATTAGCGTTGAATCGAATAGAAGCTCAAAGTCAGAATACAACACGAAAGGGTAATGAACTTAGCTTCTCTTTGATTGTTCCAATATTGTTTGTGGGGTTTATTTAATTTGGCTCGGTGGAGCACGACCGTGACGATTATCGCAGTTAGGGTTAGAGAGGAAGAAAAGGTTTGTAAGGAAGGAGAGAGAGAGAGAACGAAGAAGGATTGTAAAACGAAAAATGAGATGAAAATTGAAAAAAATATGTTATGTTTTGTTGCCATTTAGTGCATGTGCGATTACTATAATTAATATGTTCCTTCAATTATATCCGTACGATCATCATCAGACGGCGGTAAGGCCAAGTCTCACCATAAGCGCTACGCACGCCCATGCACTCAATCAGTCAGGCTCCTTCCCAAGCGCGTAGTGGGCCTGAGCTCAATGCTATACACACCTCCTGTTAACACAATTGCTGAACAAAGGTTAGCAGCGCACCCCCCCCCCCCCCCCCTTGTCCAGACTTGTTTTGGACTTAGCCAATCAACTTTTCACACCCCCTGCTTTTGCTATTGAACTAAAACTGCACTCCTTTTTGAAAATCATATTATTTTCTCTATTTTTCTTTTGTTTCTTTTTCCATTCTCTTTTATATTATTTAATTATTATTATTATAATTATTGTTATAATATTTTTTATATTATTTATTTAATACTTTATTTTATTTTATATTATTATTATTATTATTTATCATCACATATAAATTATTTTATTTAAAACTCATGAATGTATTTTTGATATTGCATTAAGTTTTTAATCATGCATTAACTAAGACGTTTTTTTTGCAATTAATACAGTAAAAAACACAAACAAATGTCAAACTATTTCCGCGAACAAATTAAGCTAATTAACAATTCCTTTTTGCAAATGGGTTTCGAACTAATTTTGGCTTACTGCGTACTCAGTCAAAATTTCCGCAATCACTACTCTCGACTGAGTGCAAAGTGATTCAAAATATGTTCGTAAACCCCTTAAAAGACACCAACCCATACGAACTACGAATTGGGATTCTGATTCCTCATAAGAGGATACGTAGGCACGCGATCTAAAATCGTGGCGAGTCTTGCTAATTAAAATTTAAAACACTGTTTACCCTAAACTTAAACCTAGGGCTAATATCCTTGTGAACAAGGTAGACGAAAGATGCCTAACACCTTCCTTTAGTCTAATTGAGTCTGTAACCTAGAATCTCTATCTGCGAATTACGGTTTTCTGTTAGGTTCCCTTCCCTAGGATAAAAACTAATAATGGCGACTCTTGATTTAAAAACCAGTCGCCAACACTGTCAAAAGCTTTCACTATAATTCCACTTGGGCGCATGGGAGTTCCATGGTACTTAAGCTTCATGAGTATACTTCTTGGTATGACATTCAAAGAAGATACATTGTCAATCAGCACATTGGACAAAGAGTTATTCTTACAATTTTTGTACCCCAAATTTTTCCCTCTCATTTATCAAGTAATATCTCACAAGATCTCCTTCAGCTCAAGACTGCACTAGGGTTGATCAGCTCAAGACATCTCTTTAAGCACTGATGACCAAAATTAGGGTTTGAGATTGCACAAGGATAATTTAACTTTCAATGCTTCATATTAATTTCATGGATCATTATGGACCCCCAAGATTACTCATGTCAAGTTTCAAGCCTTGGATCACACTTTTGCTCAATCAATTGAGCAGTTGACCTAAAAATCAGTTGTATTGGGGGAAAAGTCAACTGGGGCCAATTTACAGTCAAACTTCATAATTTTTGATCCACATCAACATTATAAACTCATATGTATCATTTGATCAAGTTTGGACCACAATTCCTCAAGAAATTTGATCAAATCATCAAAAGGGCAAATGGTCAAAATTAGGGTTTTGACTGAGAAAGGGTAATTTTTTATTTTTGACTTAGAAAATGGTCAATTGGTTTCAAGCATGGTTTCAAGAGTTCAATTGCATATTTTTGAACTAATGGCATGACCTAAAACATTTCTCAAGATCAATTGGATTGATAGTGAATTCTTAGTCAATTGATCAAAAGTCAACTATACACTGAAAAGTCAAACTTTGACTTTTTGGTCAAAATCCAATGTCAAAGATCACAATTCATCAAAACATGTAAAAATATGAAACTTATACATCAAGAAATCAAAAAGTCAAGATTTCATTTTGAAAAGTCAAAGTTTTCTAACTTAGAAATTTTTCTAAGTGTTTAAAACTTCATGTTTTTTCATAACTTTGAGCCAATTTTTCACCATGATGCAAGATGATTTAGAAGAAACTTTCAACATTAAAGTTGTAGATCTACATGATATCTACAACATTTGTTTACACAACTTCTTCTAAAAATTCTTGGATCTCAAGTTATTAATTCATAAAGTCATGGTCTTTAAATTGAACACTTAGTGAAATTTTGCCCTAGTTTTGGTCAGGATTTTGACCTAACTTCATGGAACTTTTTCATATAGTTCCAATGGGAATTTTCAAAAGTGATTCAAAGAGGGGTTGTAGAGCACATTACTAGCTTTCCAAAATGTACAAGAACTCCTTGAGATCATTCTTTAGTATGGAGAATCGAAGAGATGAAGTTAAGGTTTTCAAATATGAATTACAAGCCATTTCATGATGAACAAGAATTCAAATCCAAGTCTATGCTGCATAATCTTCACTTTGCAGGCCTCAAACTTATTTGTCACTCCATAATTAAATGTTTACACAACATATAGAGCCATTGTCTAAGCATTTGAATCATTATCCAAGTTGCATTTCCATTTTTGGAAGAAAGTTACCATTCCATTCTTGTAAAGAAGCTTTAATCACACAGTCAACTTGTATGGAGCTTTGCACTTGTTCTTTCTGCACAAGCATGCTCTATAAACTCAGAACAAACATGTTTAAAGTTGCTAGCCACCCTACAAGACATGTACCTTGCATTGAAACCATGTTTGTCAAGATAACTTCAAAAATAAGTCAAAAACTCATAACATGTGATTCTTTGTTTCTGACCATTTCAAACCTCAAAATCTTTCCTCTATAAATAGAGAGACTATTTTCAAGAGAAAACATGAATATACAAGCTCTAAAACTCCTTGAAAACTCAGATTGCACAAAACCTCCATTTTTATGTCATTTCTGACTTTAAACTTCAATCTTCAAAACCACTCGTGCATTTCTTGGCCTTTTAGTTTCAAAAGCTTCCAAACATCATACATAAGCCATCCCTATCCCTGTTACACGAATGTATTACCATCTTCATCCATTTCCAAGTTCAAAAACAGAGCATCACAGTTGGACTTCTCCAGACCATTCCAGCCACCCTCAGCTCAAGCCAGCCATTGCATTAGCTTCCTAGAGATCCAAGGAAGCTAACCTGATCATTAGCACTGCCTGAAACAAGCTCAAATCCATTTCACGATTTCCAGTTTTGATGTATTTTTCTTGAACTTCTATCTTCATATTTAGGCATTGTTACTGAAATTCTGGCTGCAGATACTTAATGTCACAGTGAATGTTATGACACCGTATCTGACACTCTTTAAGACAGTAAATCTAAAAGCAGTAAAGAACACAGTCAATTGTTTACCCAGTTCAGTGTGTAACAACACCTACTCTGGGGGCTACCAAGCCAGGGAGGAAATCCACTATAAGAGATATTAATTCAGGAATAAACCAACCAGTTTATCTCCTTCACTTAAGACCATCCCAATGCAACTTCAATCTAAGTTCAACTTAAACCTGAGTTCCTACTCACTCTCCCTCAATCACAGCAGTGATACTAAACAATTGACTAATAAAATTATGAAGACACTCTTCAGAACATACACTTGATTTTGCTTCACGACTTTTAATCAAGTAACACAAACACTCGTGCTTCAAAGCTTTGAGTGATACACAACCCTAACTTGACTTTTCTTAAAAACTTTAATCAAGTGACACAAACACTCGTGCTTCAAAGCTTTGGGTGATACACAACCCTTACAACCAAATCCTACTCCAAGTCACTTATCACAATGATAATTGCTTGGATTACAGTAGTTACAACTATACATTCTCTTCTTGATCTTATGTCCAAAAAGGTAAGTTTCACCAACAGTCTTCATGAAGAATATATAGGCTGATATTCTTCAATTAGGGCTTCCACGAAAATAGCTAGGGTTAATTAGGGTTAACCTTAAGACTTGGTCATGGGACTTTAACAACCAGATTAGGGTTAAGCAAGGTTAACCTAAGTCCACGTGAGAATCTGATCTGGACTGAATAACCAGATTCCTGAAACTTCTCAGAAAATAATAAATCTGCACAAGTGTTAGTTCAGTACAGGATGTCTTAACATTGGTTATGACAACAAGAATCATGTTTACAGATTTTGGTAGAATGCAATAAATATGATCATTGCATAATGATCAGCTAAACACTCATATTGAGCAGCTCCTGTATGACATTCTTTTTCTGCAGAATGTACCTTGTGTCCCAGAATGTTATGACATCAGTCATGACATTCACACAACTGGTTTTACCAAAAAAACATGCCAACAACCAAACACTTACAAACTCCCCCTTTGGCAAATTTTTGGCTAAAACCCCTAAACAATCAGAGATTAGAAAGCAGCAGAATTAATAATATCCACCAAGTCTAATTCTACCAAAAATATCACAAATTCTTCTCCCCCTCTTTAGCCATAAATAGGCCAAAGATACTTGTACTTTTAGGTTATACAGTCATCCAAAAGGAATAATAAAAACACAGAGAAAAAAAATCAAAAGTCATTTGCAGCATCAGGTACCAGCAACAAACTTTTCAACTGCAATGATCTTCAAGCACTGTCATCTTCAGAGGAGGCACTATCTTCAGCAGCATCCTCTTCCCTTTTTTGTCCTTCAATCTCCTCCTGTTCTAGTCTAGCAATCAGGTCCTCAAGAGTCCTTTTCCTTGTGTTAAGCTCTTTGCAGGTTTCCTTCAGCACAGCTATAACATCAGTTTTCTTGGAATGAGATTTCACAGTTGATGTCTCAGCTGATGTCATGACAATGTCAGGAACATGTGTTCCCTGAAATAGCTTATAGTGCAACCCAAGAGCAGGGGCTCTTTTGCATACAGTATCTTTTTCAAATAGAATGTCAGGATACTGAGCAAGGACTATACCACATAGGAGAGAGGGAAAGGCAATAGGGCCTTTAATAGCATAGCTTCCAGCATGTTTTAATGTTTGATCAAAGATATACTTGCCATAGTCAGAGTTTGTCCTGGTTCCAACAGGATAAATGAATCTTCTCAAGCCTGTGGAGATGGTTGATTTATGGTTGGTGGGAACCCAGTTAGCTGCACCAATTTTGTGCAGAATGGAAAATTTCATACTCAGCTTGCTTGCATTCAGCTTCCCTTTTAAGGGCCAGCTCTTGACTTGATTTGCAGTGATGGTTTGGCACACTTGGTTGTCAGTAACCTCTAGCTCAGGGCAAGCATCATCTGGTCTTCCTAGGAATTTGTTTATTTCAGAGGGAGAGAAATTTACCTTCCTTCCTCTCACATATACACATTTAAAATCAGCTGACTTTCCATCAGCACACCCATCAGATAAATTCACTATGAATTCTTTGACAAGAACTTCATAGCAGTTGGTAAACTTCACCACAGTATTTATTAGACCAGCAATTTTGATTAGATCCATGATCTCCTTACATTCCATGGCACTGTTGTTCAGTTCTCTTTCCAAGGCTATCCTTTTCAAACATACATACTTCCACCTGTTTGCATTCTCAGGATGATGAAAGGAAATGTTGTCAGTGGGGACTTCAGGGACTTTAGGCATTTTTCTTGAGGAGAGTTTCCTTTTGAGAGGAATGTCTTTAACATCAAATTCAAATTCTGATTCCTCATCAGATTCAGAGGGTTCAGGCTCTTTCCTTTTCTTTGCTATTGGTTGTCTCACAGGCTTTGAGAGACTACCAGCAGGTACTCAAGTTTTCACCTTCCCTTTTGACAATCCAGCCTTCACAGTTTCTACTCCAGTCTTGTTCTCAGACCTGGTTTTCTTATGAAAAACATCAACAGTCTTCTCTTTGGAGAGGCCTTTGGCAGTATCATGCTTTCCTTTTCTGTTCATCATTCTTCTAGCTATGCTAGGGTTGATATTTGCAATTAAGTCATTGTCAGAGTATTCTTCATCAACATCAATAACCGGGGGTTCAACATCCTTCTCAGTAGGGTTCTGGTGATCATCAAGATTTTCAGAAGATTTCCTAATGTTATCATCCGGTGTCTCAACATTCTGAGTGACATCTGGATTCATTTCAACATTTGGACTAGCAGATTCTTGATTCAAAGGTACAAAAATGCCAGGTACAGAGTGATTCTCATTTAGAATCCTAGTTACAAGTCCAGCTATAGCTTGATGAACATAAATTGAGCCTTCCCTATTTGCTATTTCTGAAGGAACAGAAGATGATGGTTGAGAGGGTTTACCAGATGAAGAAGCTTGCGACCTTCTTGCATGTCTGGTTCGCAGCTTCTTAACCTTAGTGGGGTCAGCTGCCAGTTCACGAAGAGGAGTTATCTCCAGAACATCAGAATCTATGCAGTTTGTGATTGTCCTAGGTTCTCGATCAGAGGATGCGGAAGAAGCAGACGCCTTTGAAGAGGATGATGTCATGGATAGTTGAGACATTTTGAGAGTTTTAGAAAACAGGTAGCAGTAATGGTGCAGTCTTCGTTTGAGAGATTGAAGATTGTTGCAGAAACGCGAGAGGAGTGAGATATATGAATGTCTATTCAACTTCTTAAAATCTTGGAAAGAAATAGAGAAGTAGATGATTAGCCTAATCAGAGTAGACTTAACTAAAATATCTCTCTCATCCCTTGTTTTAAGCAAAATTAATTGCTACATTTCTTCATGTTGGAAAATACCCAGCTTGCCCCTCAAATTTTCAAATTGATTTGCATCAAGTGCCTTGGTAAAAATGTCAGCCAGGTGTAGTTCAGTGGTAACATGTTCCAGTTTAATCGTCTTCTCCTCTACAAGATCTTTGATTAAGTGATGTCTAATGTCAATATGCTTGGTCCTGCTATGCTGAATAGGATTCTTGGAAATGTTGATAGTGCTCAGATTGTCACAGTACAATGTCATAACATCTTGTGTGACATTATACTCAGTAAGCATCTGTTTCATCCATATCATTTGAGAACACCTACTACCAGCTGCTATGTATTCAGCTTCAGCAGTAGATAGAGACACACAGTTCTGTTTCTTGCTGAACCAGGAGACAAGATTATTTCCTAAGAAGAAACATCCTCCAGAGGTGCTCTTTCTATCATAAGCACTTCCAACCCAATCAGCATCACAGTAACCAGTCAGAGTTGGTTCACATCCATGAGAGTACAGTAAGCCATAGTTGTAGGTTCCACTCACATACTTCAGAATTCTCTTCACTTGGTTGATATGACTTACTTTGGGTTCAGCCTGGTATCTTGCATATACTCCAACTGCAAAAGCAATGTCAGGTCTGCTGGCTGTTAAGTATAGCAGACTTCCTATCATGCTTATGTACAAGCTTTGGTCCACCTTAACCCCATTTGAATCTTTGGACAGTTTTAAGTGAGTAGGTGCAGGAGTTCTTTTGTGACAAGCATTCTCCATCCCAAACTTCTTGACAATGTTCTTTGCATACTTGCTTTGAGACAGAAAAATTGAGTCTTCCATCTAAGTGACTTGCAGTCCAAGAAAGTAGGTCAATTCCCCCAAACACTATGTCATCAACATATATTTGAGCTACCATTATCTTTCCTCCTTCATTTTTGAGAAAAAGAGTTTTATCCAAGCCTCCTTTCCTGTATCCTTTGTCAGAGAGGAATTTTGTCAACCTGTCATACCATGCTCTAGGAGCTTATTTCAGGCCATATAAAGCTTTCCTCAATTTGTAGACATGATCAGGACAATTTGGATCCACAAAGCCTTTAGGCTGTTCCACATAAACTTCCTCATTTAAGTACCCATTTAGGAAGGCACTCTTTACATCCATCTAAAATAACTTGAACTTAAGGAGACAAGAAATTCCTAATAGGAGTCTGATTGATTCCAGTCTGACTACAGGAGCAAAAGTCTCATCAAAATCAACCCCTTCAACTTGAGTGTATCCTTGAGCCACAAGTCTTGCCTTATTCCTGGTGACAACTCCTTCAGCATCTGATTTGTTCTTGTAGATCCATTTTGTGCCAATGATGTTTGTTCCTCCTGGTCTAGGAACTAGCTCCCACACTTCATGTTGCTTGAATTGGTTCAATTCATCTTGCATTGCTCCAATCCAATATTCATCAGTTAAAGCCTCCTTAACATTTCTTGGTTCAATCTTAGATACAAAGCAAGAGTTTGAGATGATTTCTATAGATCTTGTAATGATTCCACTGTTAGGATCTCCTATGATGAGTTTCTTAGGATGATCTTTCTGAATTCTGATGGAAGGGTCTTTGTTAGCTTCCTTTGATTCAGATTCTGATGAAGTAGTTTTAGGAATATCATCCTTTTGAGTTGAAGTCTCAAAGAATGTCTCAACATCATATGGGACATTTGTTTCCTCATGGTAATCATCAACTATGACATTTATAGATTCCATCATAACTTTGGTCCTGGAATTAAATACCCTATAAGCTCTGCTGTTGGTAGAGTATCCTAGGAATATTCCTTCATCACTTTTAGGATCCATTTTTCTCCTTTGTTCACGATCTGTCAGAATATAGCATTTGCTTCCAAAAACATGGAAGTACTTCATTGTAGGCTTTCTTCCTTTCCAAAGTTCATAAATGGTGGATTATGTTCCCTTTCTCAAGGTGACCCTGTTATGGACATAACAGGTTGTATTCATAGCTTCAGCCCAAAAATGAATAGGAAGTCTTTTGGCATGTATCATTGCTCTGGCAGATTCCTGTATAATCCTGTTTTTCCTTTCCACAACTCCATTTTGTTGAGGAGTTATGGGTGAAGAGAATTCATGATTAATTCCTTCTGAGGAGCAGAACTCATCAAACTTACTGTTTTCAAATTCCTTTCCATGATCACTTCTGATTCTGACAATGCATCCTTCTTTTTCTCTTTGAATTCTTTTGCACAGTTCCTTAAATACTTCAAATACATCAGACTTTTCTCTAATGAAGTTAATCCAGGTGAATCTGGAAAAATCATCCACAACAACATAGGCATATCTTTTTCCACCAAGACTTTCTACCTGCATTGGTCCCATCAGATCCATATGTAGAAGTTCTAACACCTTAGAGGTGGTCAGATGTCTTGACTTTGGATGTGACATTCTAGTCTGCTTTCCAACCTGACATTCACCACAGACTCTCCCTTCATCAATTTGCAGCCTTGGAATTCCTCTGACTGCTTCCATGGATATATTCCTTTTCATTCCTCTTAGATGTAAATGACCAAGTTTTTGGTGCCACAGTTTCACTTCTTTTTCTTCTTTGGCAATAGAGCACACATAAGAATAATTAGTGTTCTCAGACTCCCATAAGTAGCAGTTATCTTTATATCTGACTCCTCTCATTACAACTTCTTGTTTCTCATTAGTTACAAGACATTCAGACTTGGTGAAGTTGACCTTGAATCCTAGATCACATAATTGACTGATACTTATGAGATTAGTAGTCAAGCCTTTTACCAGCAATACTTCATTTAGGTTTGGAACTCCAGGGCAGTCCATGCTTCCAACTCCTTTGATTTCTCCTCTAGCACCATCTCCAAAATTCATATAACTAGTAGTGTGAGGTTTAACATTATTGAGAATATTCTTGATTCCAGTCATGTGTTTAGAGCATCCACTGTCAAAGTACCAGTCTTCCTTTGCAGAGACTCTAAGGGAGGTGTGAGCTATCAGGGCAGTAGCCTTTTTCTTCCACTGTTGAGTATATGGTGCCTTGTTAGACATAGGTTTGACAACTGGGGTCTAATTAGGATATCCATATAATCTGAAGCAGAATGGCTTTATGTGGCCAAACCTCCCACAATGATGACATCTCCATCTTTGAAACTTTTTCTTCATATTTCTTTGTTCTCGATGTTGAGTGCTATGTTGTGACATCTGCTTTGACATTTGTTTATCAGGCTTGATCTTCTTCTTGTCTACAATAGATTTCTTTGCTGCCATAAATCCTAGACCAGACTTGTTTCCCACATTTTGTCCAACCTGAAGGATTTCTTCTAATTTATCAGTTCCATTTGTCAGCATCTTGACAGATTTGGTCATCTGGTTAAGTTTTGAGTTTAGCATTTGAATTTCCCCTTCTAGATGACTTATAGTATCAATGCACGCCTTCTTCTCAGCCTCCAGCTTTACTATGAGTTTTGTTTGTCTCTCATTTTGCTGACATACTTCAGCACTTCTGATACATAACTTCTTGTAGGAGTCAGCCAGTTCTTCAAATGTCACTTCCTCATCACTAGAGTCACTTTCAGAGTCACAAATACCAGTTAGCGCAGTAACTCATTTGGCAGATTCTTCTTCAGAATTACTTTTTGAGTCACAGTCAGACCAAGTAACATACATTCCTTTCTTTTGTTTCTTAAGAAAGGTTGGACATTCAGCTTGAATGTGCCCATATACTTCACATTCATGGCATTAAATTCCTTTGCTTTGATTTCCCTTCTCTTCAGACTTTGGTCTTCTGCTGGAGTCATAGAATCTGTTAATGTCAGAAGGAATGTTCTTAACATTTGACCTTGACTTTGGGTCCATTCTCTTGATGAGTTTGTTGAACTGTCATCCAAGCATGGTTATAGCTTCTGAAATATTTTCTTCTTCATCCTCCTTGTTTTCATCTTCAGTATTAGATACAAGTGCTATGCTCTTGTTTTTCTTATCAACATTGTCACTGATCCCCATCTCAAAGGTCTGAAGAGACCCAATGAGTTCATCCACCTTCAAGTTGCAGATATCCTGAGCTTCCTCTATAGCAGTCACCTTCATTGCAAATATTTTAGGCAAGGATCTGAGAATCTTTCTCACCAGCTTTTCTTCTGACATCTTTTCTCCCAATGCTCCTGAGGTGTTGGCAATTTCCAAGATGTTCATGTGAAACTCATGAATGGTCTCATCTTCCATTATCCTTAGGTTCTCAAATTTGGTAGTCAGCATCTGAAGCCTTGACATTTTTACTTTGGATGTGCCCTCATGGGTAGTTTTGAGTGTGTCCCAAACCTCCTTGGCCAGTTCACATTGATGTACTAGTCTGAATATGTTTCTATCAATTCCATTGAACAAGACATTTAATGCTTTGGAGTTACCCAGGGCTAAATCATCTTCTTCTTTGCTCCATTCTTCCTCAGGTTTCAGACTGGTCGTCCCATCTTTCCCAGTTATGGTGGGATGGTTCCATCCTTTGTCAGCAGCTTTTCAAGCCTTTTTGTCCAGTGATTTTAAGAAGGCAATCATATGAGGTTTCCAGTAGTCATAATTTGATCCATCCAGAATGGGTGGTCTGTTTCCAAATCCTCCTTCTTTTTCCATAGCGCCAGAAAATAATATCCCTAGATCTCACCCAGTAAGAAAGGCAGGGTGCCCGCTCTGATGCCAATTAAAATTCTGGCTGCAGATACTTAATGTCACAGTGAATGTTATGACACCATATCTGACACTCTTTAAGACAGTAAATCTAAAAGCAGTAAAGAACACAGTCAATTGTTTACCCAATTCAGTGTGTAACAACACCTACTCTGGGGGCTACCAAGCCAGGGAGGAAATCCACTATAAGAGATATTAATTCAGGAATAAACCAACCAGTTTATCTCCTTCACTTAAGACCTACCAAATGCAACTTCAATCTAAGTTCAACTTAAACCTGAGTTCCTACTCACTCCCCCTCAATCACAGCAGTGATACTAAACAATTGACTAATAAAATTATGAAGACACTCTTCAGAACATACACTTGATTTTGCGTCACAGCTTTTAATCAAGTAACACAAACACTCGTGCTTCAAAGCTTTGAGTGATACGCAACCCTAACTTGACTTTGCTTAAAAGCTTTAATCAAGTGACATAAACACTCGTGCTTCAAAGCTTTGAGTGATACACAACCCTTACAACCAAATCCTACTCCAAGTCACTTATCACAATGATAATTGCTTGGATTACAGTAGTTACAACTATACAGTCCCTTCTTGATCTTCTGTCCAAAAAGGTAAGTTTCACCAACAGTCTTCATGAATAATATATAGGTTATTATTCTTCAATTAAGGCTTCCACGAAAATAGCTAGGGTTAATTAGGGTTAACCTCAAGACTTGGTCATGGGACTTTAACAACCAGATTAGGGTTAAGCAAGGTTAACCTAAGTCCACGTGAAAATCTGATCTGGACTGAATAACCAGATTCCTGAAACTTCTCAGAAAATAATAAATCTGCACAAGTGTTAGTTCAGTATAGGATGTCTGAACATTGGTTATGACAACAAGAATCCTGTTTACAGATTTTGGTAGAATGAAATAAATATGATCATTGCATAATGATCAGCTAAACACTCATATTGAGCAGCTCTTGTATGACATTCTTTTTCTGCAGAATGTATCTTGTGTCCCAGAATGTTATGACATCAGTCATGACATTCACACAACTGGTTTTACCAAAAAAACATGCCAACAACCAAACACTTACAGTTACGCTTGCATTTGTGAAGATAAAATGTAGATATCCTTGCCACGAAGCTGTACATATCCATAGTTTGCATTTATATGGCCTGAGCTTAGAGAATTTTAGATTTGAAGTTTTCTGAAATTTTTAGGTTTTAAATTAGGGCCAGAAAAATTATCATTCATCTTTGACTGTTAGCTTAAGTTATTTATATGGTTGGATTCGTGGGAAGAAATGCCACAACTTTCATGTTTGAACTTTTCATTTTTGTTGAGAGATGAAGAAGATACATGTCCTTTGGCTGGAGGTTGAAGATGAAGTGTAATCAGGGCGCGTTTTGTATTATATGTTAATCGTTCAAGACCCAGCGCTGCCTTTTGCTTTTTTTCTTTTTCACATTTTTACAGTTTTTGGATTTTTCCAGCGCTGGGCTTCCCTTTGTTGGGCCTAATCTTTTTGCTTATCTTACTCCCTGTTTCATTTTCTAACCCCCCTGACTTTTCTTTATATTTTAATTTTTATTTTATTTTTCTTTGTTATTATTATTATTATTATTATTATTATTATTATTATTATTACTATTATTTTCATAGAATCATAAAAAATCCAAATTTATTTTATTTATTATTTATACTTATGTATTTTTTTTCATAAAACAAAAAGACTAAAAAAAACATTTTCTTAAAATAAATAAATTTCTTTTCTTTTTTCTTAAATAATTATTTTTTAGACTTAGGTTAAATTAATATATTATTTTATTTTCTTAGTTAAAATTAATTTAGAACTTAGGTTATTTTAATTAATTAATCTTCATTTTTTTCATTAATTTAAAACCTTTTTTTTTATAAAAAACCCTAAAAAATACTTTTCGAATTAGTTTATTTTCTTAATTAGTTTAAGTTAATTTTATTTGATTTTAATTAATCATTTCCTTTATTTAGGTCAAAACTAAACCCTTTCATAAAAACAACAAAAATCATTTCTTTTTACATTTATATTCTTGCATTTTTATTTTCAATTTTGTACAATATTCAATATGGTTGTAATAGATAATTAGGTTTAATTTTCTTACAATCCCCATTTGTAAATTTGTACATCCCCCTCCCCTAATGATGTAATAGCGTAGTAATTTTCTTTTCGCAATTTATCGCTTTATATAAATGCTAGTAATTAGGGTTTGTATGAGAAGATACACTTGCATACAAGCACCCCTAGGGTAAAATCCACTTGGCTGCCTTATAAAAAATGGCCATATTATGCATGTAAGGTATCTTAGCAAAAACAAGCAAAAATACAAGATCATAGTCCCTCAATAACGCTATCTATGTTGCCTTTTCAAAATGATTTTAGTCCCTAAAGAAAGATGCTAAGATACCTTGCAACATTGCTAATCATGGTTATACAATGACCCACGCCCGTCCCGTTTACATCCAAAGATAGGGTTACTTACCAAATCAATGGCAAGATAACAATGTCAAAGGAAAGAGGAAATGAACATGAAAGACTTTTGAGTAGGTAGAATGTTCCTAGTTACTTGCTCAATTTCAAAACAACAACATCCTTGCTATTTTCAAAAACAAACATCAACACTTTCAAAAACACCTCACAAACTTGAAAACATTTTCAAAAGATCAACACTTTGTATACATTCTTACGAACGAGAATCATTACAAAGTTTTCCTAAACGATGGCATCTTTACAAAATACTTTCAAAAACCACACAAAGCACCTTTTCAAACAAAAAAGCAAGTGATCTAGCAAGTAACTAAGAGTCCATGGAAAACCATGGATGAAAAGGGTGCTAACACCTTCCCTTTTCATAATCTACCCCCCGAACTCAAGAAACAATCTCAAAGGTCTTTCCTGTGCTTTTTCACCTTTCCTTTTGGATAAAAGAAAAGTCGGTGGCGACTCTTACTAACCGCAACATTTATGATAAAACGCAAAACAACCAAGTCAGTTCTCCCACCATATCACAGAACTGGGGACTCTGCTGGGGAGAATTCTAAAAGTGGGGTTACCTTAGGGTTAGATCACATTTACTTGCTTTCTTTGTTTGACTTGTATGCTTTACATTATGGTTCTTTGTTTGGGTTTGAATCCTCTACCAGATTTGGGTTACCTTATAGGTAAGTAACAATATATTGTGGAAACTGTGCGGGGTATACCGACATGGTCTAAGCAATAGTTATGTTAGTGCGACATATTTGTGGGTACCGGTAGCCCTTGAGTAGTCAAGGAGAATACGGGGCCGCTGAGTGATGTCATGAAGCACTAATGAACTTTTAGAACCTTTACTTGACCAACTTGGCCTTTAGGATGTAGTGAGATGACCGACTTTAGTGCAGTCCAAAGTTGGTAGATACTCGATACTAAACTCATTGAGGTTTGGTTTTTTGGGATATTTCGGTCGCCACTAAAGAGGCTTGTGCTGAAACATTGCCTGAGAAAACAAACCAGTGATATTGAGCTCCTTAGAACCCGGTTACTATTTCTAGGACATGTTTAAGCCAACTAAACTTCAAGAGGGTACTTACCTATGAGACTCCATGCAAGCCTAAACCTAAGGACTTGTTTGCTTTGTTTGTATATATTTACTTGTACATAACATCATAAACATCATAACATTATACTCATACTCACTAACCATTTCAAGGATTTTTGGGATTTATCTTTGTTCTGTTTTGTAGGACATGGATTCTATTCGCAGGAAAACCATTCAAGTCAATCTCGTAAGGATCCCTCCTCAACTCAAAGAGTTAGCATCAAGGTTTCCCGAGAATTCTCCATTTACCAAAAGACATGGTCTCCTCCTAAACTTGGTTACCTCCAACACTGATGAAGATATGATGAAGGTGCTTTTCCAATTCTTTGATCCTCTACACTATTGCTTCATATTTCCCGACTATCAACTTGTGCCAACTTTAGAAGAATTCTCCCAACTCTTGAGGATCCCCATTCTCAATCAACTACCTTTCAACGGTACGGAAAGAGATCCAAAGCCAGAAGAGATTGCTCAAGCTCTACACTTGCAACCATCTGATATCACAACTAATTGGGAAACAAGGAGTGGTGTCAAAGGTTTCCTAACAAAGTTCTTGTTTGAGAAAGCCCAAAACTATTGGAACTCTTTGGATTTGCAAGCCTTTGAGGAAATTGTGGCTCTCCTCATCTATGGGATGATTTTGTTTCCAAATCCTGACCAACTCATAGATGTGAACGCTGTCAAAATCTTCATGTCTCGTAACATGGTGCGTACTTTAATAGGGGACATCCTACATTCCTTTCACACTCGTACTATGAGGAAAATAGGTATCCTCATGTGTTGTACTCCTCTCTCAGAAAGATGGTTTATTTCGCATCTTCCCCAATCTGTGATGAAGAATGAGCAAGGTTCAAGATGGTCCCATAGGTTGATGACGCTCAGACATTCAGATATTCATTGGTGTTCCTGCTCTTTTGAGAATGTTACTATCATCGACCTTTGTGGAGAATTCTCTAATGTACCTTTTCTTGGCATTAGAGGAGGTATCACTTACAACCCCTGCTTATCCCTACGACAGTTTGGTTACGCCCGGAGGGATGGACCCCATGAGATGCTTATCCAAGGATTGGTATTCGACTACGAGAATGACGATCAAGGTTACCGCCAGAGGTTTATCTGAGCTTGGAGGATGTTGAACAAGGTAGATAGCAAGACACTAGGATACAAGAATTCAATTCCCCTCGAGCCTTACCTTAAATGGGTACGAGCTCGTGCTCAGAAACTTGTGATGCCTTATCCCTCCATCTTACCAGTCATCGTGGAGCCTGTGGTCGAAGGAGATGTTCCCTTCACTATCCTGCATCCCGACATGCCTACCTCTCTCGAAGACTTACAAAAGGGTTGGATCCAGCTGAAGGAAGAACAAGATACTTTCGAGGCTCAATTTTATGCTAGTGAAAAGAGGGTATTAGAGCTTATGAGCAGCTACAAGAAGAGCAAAGTGTGAATGCTTATCTCGCGCCAAAGAGGATGCGTTCGGTCTTTTTATCTTAGAAAGTTATTTTGTAAGCCCAAGAGGCATGATTTAATCTTTCTTGTTTTGTCTAATGAAAATTAACGTTTGTTCATTCTTTTGTCTATACAAATTTAAATTTCATTAATCCTTAAAATCATTTGCATGTACATATTCCATGCATCATAACATGATAGGTTTTCACATAATAGGTTTCCTTATCTTTCTGCTGTTAATTTCAGCAAGATGGATCTAGAGCAAACTATGAAGGGTCTCCAAACCCAGAATTCTCAGTTTCAGGAAACTCTACTAGCCCTAGCCAAGGGGCAACAAGATATGATGCCTTTGTTGACCGTTAAAAAGAAGCCAAAGAAGAAATCTCTACTCAACATGGGTAGAAGGTTCAAAGAGGCAATCCGTCAAATCCCAGTAGGAGAAGATTCATCTTTGCTCGTTGAAACTCCTACTCCAAGACCATCTGCAAATCATCAACATTTTGAAACTCCAAGAATAAAATTTATGAGATTAGGCGTGTCACTGTCTCAAGCCCTCCAACATTTGCTCAAGGCTAATTTAGTGACCATGCCCGATCCTCCTGCCAACCCTGACACCTCGTCACCAAAGTATAATCCGAATGCTAAGTGTACTTACCATTCAAGCAGCCCCGGGCACGAGACTGACCAGTGTTGGGCCTTGAAGAACAAAATCCAGGATTTGATTGATAACAAAACTATTGAATTTGATCCTCCCCCAACACCGAATGTAATTACCGCTCCGATGCCAAAGCATGACAAAAGTGTTAATGCTGTTGGAGATACAATTTTTGTTGCCTCTGTTGAAGAATTGACTACTCCGCTGAATGTAATCAAGAACAATCTGTTGAAAGTTGTGATCTTCCCTGGCTCTGAAAAAGACTGTGTGTGCTGTATAAGACAACACAATGGTTGTGAAGGGTTGAAGAAAGGCATTCAACGCCTGATGGATAGCCACATAATTATATTCAAGAAGACCCCACTTGCCAAGAGTTTGATTAACAAATGTGAAGACCTCTCCATTATTACCATCTCAAACAAACCTCTTAGGATCACCTCCAAAGGTCCTATTAGGATTTCAAATGAACCCACTATTGCTCCCTTAATAATTACCAATATCGGACCGATTCCCTACTCTTCAAACAAAGCGGTACCATGGAATTACGGTTTTAAGGTGTTCTATCATGGGATTAAACAAGATGCCTGGATCGAAGAAGGAAAAGATGACAATGTTGGCAACATAGCTGGCTCAAGCAAAGTAACTAGAACTGGGAGAATATTTTCACCCAATATCTCACCACCAGTTGTTACAAGGACACCCATACGCATTACTGCTGCCAAGCCAAGTACTGATACAAGAGGGAAGAAGAAGGTTGTTGAGCCTGATGTGATTGAAGTACCCTCCAAGGATGTTGCTGATGAAGAACCCTCTGCTCGCGAGATGGACGAGATTTTGAAGATCATAAAAAGAAGCAACTTCAAGATTGTAGAACAGTTGGGGAAAACCCCTTCTAAGATTTCAATGTTGTCATTGTTGCTTTGCTACGATGCCCATGCTCGAACATTAATAAAGTTCCTGAAAAAGGCTCATGTCCCCCATGAGACAACAATAGACCAATTTGAGAATTGCATGGCTAGCCTGACAACTGATAATGTCTTGGGATTTTCAGATGCTGACTTAACACCTCTCGGGAAGAATCACAATAAAGTTTTACATGTTTCTATTGAGTGCAAAGGGACTACCTTAGCACATGTGCTAGTCGACACGGGCTCTTATCTGAATGTATTACCCAAGGGGGCATTAGACCATCTAGATTGTGAGGGTTTAGTCTTGAAGCCAAGTGATATCATTGTAAGGGCATTTGACGGATCAAAGAGGACTGTTCATGGGGAGGTAGATCTTCCAATCAAAGTGGGCTCCCAAATATTCAACTCCACCTTCTATATTATGGATATTCGTCCTGCCTATTATTGTCTGTTAGGTCGCCCGTGGACCCTTAAAGCTGGGGCAGTAACCTCAACCCTCCACCAGAAACTCAAATATCCAATCAAGGGCAGAATAGTCACCGTCTGTGGAGAAGAAGAGTTTATGGTAAGCCACCTTAACTCTTTCAATTACGTAGATATGGATGGAGAATTCATTGAGACCCCGTGTCAAGCCTTTGAGGTTGTACCACCGATGATTGCTGCTACCAAATGTTCTCCTGATGAGTGTAAAGCTGTTAAGGCCACGCCAAGGATGGTTTCAGTCAAAGACGCCCGTGCAACAATTGAAGAAGGAAACTGCGATACTTGGGGGTAACTCCTCGATATCCCATTTAAAGAGGACAAATTTGGTTTGGGCTTCACCGTCAAAGCTCAGAAGGAAGTAAGGCGTGCTCGTGCTGGAAAGCCACCTCTCCGTATTGGAAGCCATGAAGTCAACGCCGTGGGTGATTCTGAAGAAGAAGCTGCATTTGAAGAGTGGGTGTACCCAACTACAACGGAGCTGAAGGACTGTCATACAAAGGACTTTGTGCCCATCTCCTTCATTGAGGAGTAATCTACTTATCATTGCTTTTCTTTTTCAAGAACATGTTGTCTGTAATATTTTAACAATGACTTTTCAGCCATGTGCCTGGCCCGGGGCACTTTAGTCCATTTGTCAAGGGTTTTATTTATGTTCATCTAATCATATGATTATTCAGTACATTGGACTCTTTTGCATTCAAATATTTGTGTTCATTGTCTTTCCTTTCTAGCAAATACATTTTTCAAAATAAAAATAGCCATGTATCTTACATGCACACACACACACACACTCTTGCAGGTCCACATCCACTCTGGATCCTATTGCCAATGACTCTACTATTGCCGACTATGACTTTGAATGTCCTATCAACCAAGCCGAAGACGAAGGCGAGGAAGATTGTAACATACCGGGAGAATTAGCCAGGCTTCTATTACAAGAGGAAAAAGCTATTCAACCACACAAAGAGTCAGTTGAAGTCATCAATCTGGGTACTGCGGCAGATAAGAAGGAAATCAAGATCGACGCTAACTTAGAAGACAGTGTCAAGAGCAGGTTGGTTCAGATGTTGCATGATTATGTGGAATTATTTTCTTGGTCTTATGAAGATATGCCTGGGTTGGATACCGACATCGTAGTTCATCGTCTGCTGACAAAAGAGGATTGCCCTCCCATCAAACAAAAGTTCCGTTGCATGAGGCCTAATATGTCTGAAAAGATCAAAGCTGAAGTGATGAAACAGTTTGATGCAGGGTTCCTAGCTGTTACATCCTATCCCCAATGGGTTGCTAATGTGGTGCCGGTGCCGAAAAAGGATGGAAAAGTTTGCATGTGCGTAGACTACAGGGATTTGAATAGGGAAATCCCCAAGGATGACTTCCCTCTACCACACATTGACGTCTTAGTTGATAATACTGCTCAGCATAAAGTCTTCTCTTTCATGGATGGCTTCTCAGGCTATAATCAAATAAGCATGGCTCCCGAAGACATGGAGAAGACTACTTTTGTTATGCAATGGGGAACCTTCTGCTACAAGGTCATGCCGTTCAGATTAAAGAATGCAGGGGAAACATATCAAAGAGCTATGGTAGCTTTGTTTCATGACATGATTCATCATGAAATAGAGGTCTATATGGACGATATGATTGCCAGATCACAAACCTAAGAAGAACATCTCGATCACTTGTAAAAATTATTCGAGAGGCTGAAGAAGTACAAGCTGAGGTTAAACCCTAACAAGTGTACATTTAGAGTACGATCTGGAAAGCTTCTAGGTTTTGTTGTCAGCAATAAAGGCATTGAAGTTGATCCTGACAAGGTAAAGGCCATACAAGAAATGCTAGTCCCTCATTCTGAAAAGGAAGTTAGAGTATTCTTGGGTCGTCTCAATTACATTGCCCGTTTCATATCTCACTTGACTGCTACTTGTGAGCCTATCTTCAAACTCTTGAAGAAAGATAAGGTAGTCAGATGGAACGATGAATGCCAAGCTGCCTTCGACAAAATCAAAGAATATCTATAAGAACCTCCTATTTTCATGCCTCCAGTTGAAGGAAGACCCTTGATCATTTACTTGATATTAATAGAGAACTCTATGGGGTGTGTTTTGGGCCAACATGACGAGTCTGGCCGAAAAGAGCATGCTATTTATTACCTGAGAAAAAAGTTTACTGACTGTGAAACCATATATTCACTGCTCGAGAAAACTTGCTGTGCTCTGGCATGGGATGCTCGCCAGCTAAGACAATATATGTTGACTCATACCACTCTGTTGATTTCTATGTTGGACCCAATCAAGTACATATTCGAGAAACTTGCCCTTTCCGGACGGATAGCCAAATGGCAAATGATCTTGACTGAGTACGACATTCAATACATGACTCAAAAGGCCATCAAAGGAAGTGTACTAGTAGATCATTTGGCCCATCAAGCTATGGATGATTACCAGTCAATGAACTTTGACTTCCCTGATGAGAACATCATGCTGGTAACCGACTGTGCGAAACCTGGACCGTATGA